>CM060956.1:99231092-99566092 GCA_030765055.1 Mantis religiosa | reverse complement strand
GTTTCCGAATAATTTGCTATTGTGTGTTTGAAGTTTTCAATATTAGACTAATTCACTTGCAAGCGCCGTTGTTTTGTTCTTATACAAACTTATTGAAAGAGCAGAGCAGGTGTATATAAATGATATCTGCCTATATATTATTATACTTTGATGTGATTATTTTCCAGAATGCTTATGAGAGTAGATAAAGCGGCGTGATTGTGACAAGAGAATTTTGTCTTTATAATTTTCGTAATTAAAGGAGTTGAGTTTTATAGGAATGATAGACTAGTCCCATGTTTATTCCTTTGTTCGCTAAAATAGTTACCCTCTCTGGTGATTGTGGCGCTGTCTATGGCTTTACTGGCAGTTATCCCTATAACTATAATTTTTAAAATGTGTTTGTAATTTGTGAACGTTTTTTTAAAGGCTGTATTAACAACATTCCTGCATGCTGTTATACAAATCATTTGTGCCAATTCGTGCACATTTTGCTTTTATTTCCAATGTATTTTATCTGCTTTTTCCGAACATTTAAGAAATACTTTTTATTTTTGCTCATTTGTTACAGGTTATGGAGGAATTTTCATGCAACATGCAGAAACGATGCAACATAAATAAAAGAAAGACACAGATTTGTAGTCTCAGGTAATTTCGCAGTTTCCAAATTCATTTGTTCTTCACATTAATTCGCAGTTGTTAGCTACTGTGTGATTTCTGTACACTTCATCGCTTATTTTTAACTACTACCATCGATTTCGTATCTACTTAATGTTTGAGATAAAACTTTGATGAAGTAGCTTCATTAATATGTTATTAAAGGTGAATAGCTAGAAACGAATCGATAACAATGAAATATATAAAAACCGGATCGGTATATGCTGGCTTATAAATTACATAGGTTTCCATGACAACTGAATAGCGTAAATAATTTTAAAAAGTGACAAAATAATTAACGTTCAAAATAGTCACAATGAATATATCGGAAATTAATGTTGCTACAAAAAGTTTATTTGAATAGATAGAGTTTTAAATAGATCTGCACTTTCTCCTAATTATTTACCAGTTAAAAAATTCATAAAATTACTTCAGGATGAAGAGAACCTCACAGACGATTTCCACAAAATTCAGATAAATATTTTATTTCTCAAGCACATATCTGATACATACCTTACTTTAATTAAAATTATTTCAGCCATTTTTCTGAAAATCGAAAGTTTCGAAAATGTGTTATGTAGTAGCTTAACAATAGTTTTAGATGAGACGATCTTCTGGAATATCTTTGTGTCACAGTTTTCGAAGCTGCTAAACTTAAGTACACAGAGAAATAAAAACATTCAAATTTGTTTAAGCAGATTTTGTGTACGAGGAACATGTCACAGTTCTTAATGAAGACTCTCTAAATTAAACGAAATAACATTTACAAAGTATTGTACACGGTTCTTCATTTAAAACCTAATGGGTGCACGGCATGCCATCTGCGCCCGATTGAGTGTGCCAAAGTCGACTCTGCACCTACATAAACTCTGCTTGTAGAGCATGTATAACACTCTTACTTTAGAATATGCTGGAAATATCGTCTACCCTCGACTAAACAAACATTATATCGGGAGAACACATTTTGATTAAGTTTTGATTAACTGTAATGTTTCCGATTTCATTTCTAATATTCTTTTTAACTTCTTCCAATGTATGAGGCTTTATCTCGTAAACTTTGTCACACACTGTTAGATCGGGTGAGAGAGAGGGCCATACACCAGCACTAATCACTCTATCTTCAAACACTTCCCTAATTTTATTCATGGACTCCTCTACTGTATGGGCAGTAGCAGAATCTTCTTGAAACTACACATATGATTTTTCTTCTTCTGTCAGTTCATGATAAAATGTGGTCAGAATGTCATTTCGGTATCTCTCTGCATTTACAGTCTGCTGGTGGAATATTGGACCGATTATGTGTCTAGCGCTAACAGCACACCAAACTCCAATTTTCTGATCATAATGAGGAATTTAATGAACGCGATGTGTATTTTCAGAGGCCCAGTACTGACTGTTATGAGTGTTGACATGACCACTGAGGTGGAACCACGCCTCATCGGAAAAGAACAGAAGCTGTAGATTAATTAAACCGTCATTTACTGATGAAAGAAACCATTCGTAATACTGGGTCACCTTGTTTTAAAGTATGAACACTTGTACACATACGGTTTTATTTTTTAATAATTTCGTTGCTATATTTACAGAAGACTCTGATATTCTCACCTGTTGTGCTAATTTTGGGATGTATTTGGTTGGTAAACGTTCAAACCAAGTCGTAAAGTTTCCTCTGTTAACACTGTACGTTTACACTTTCGGTTTATGTTTGTCACAGAACCAGTGGTTTACAATTTCTTCACAATCTCGTGAATCGCAAATCTGCAAGGAGACACTACACCAGGGAACGTTTGAATATACTCTGTGTGAATACAGCTTGGTGATTCCCATTTATAATGACTTTTACACACGACAGTACTTTGTTCTAAAGTCAAGCGTATGTTCATATTTTTGACTGGTACAATACTACCGAATGGAGTGCACACCGCTAGCACCTGCGCACAACGGCAGCCGAAAATGCTGGCACGTTGTCATGGTAGCTCACTTGTTCAAATCCCGGCTATGGTATTGAATTTTTCAATCTGACTCTTCCTATATTTACAGTCGTCTGTTATTCTGTAGTGGGATCAAGACCGTTCTCATGTGTAACATACTTGTCGGGAGTTGTAGGCGAATCCTCCGCTTAACTTTTCAGGAGCTCACGGCAACTTACACTTCGGACGCTATTGCGGGAACAATTAAACTCTATGTCAGAAGATTAAGGGGTGCAACTTATTGGCTAAAGAAGGAAGAATGTGGGAATGTTTTTAAAATTATGGGCAAAATATGCAATACTAAGAAAGAAGTAAACAATTATTTATTAAAGAATGGCAAGAAGAGTGGGGTAATGCACACGTAGGAAGAAGAGTACATGATTTATATCCGGACATTAAAGAGAGGCTAAAATTGAAACATATAAAACTAAGAATAGGATTTTTTCATTTTGTTACAGGACATGGCCCATACAATGTATATTTAAAAAGAATAGAGAAGAATAACTCATATTTATGTGAGTAATGTAACTGTTTAGATTCGCCTGAACATGTTATCTTTTAGTGCAATAAATATAGTGAACTAGTAGAAGACGGTCGAAGGAAACTTCAAGCAAAATGTTTATGGAACATCTTAAGAGGTGCAGACATGTACATTTAGAAAATATGTCTCAAATAATATCCGTTAAGGCGGTCGAGGGTTACATGACCCGCGACAAATGACTTCAAGAAAGAAGTGTAAGAACATTTCAATCTATGAGAGAAGAATATAACTTAAGAGATCGTCGGAGAGAAATAGGACCAAAAGAAACTGAAGATACAGATTACCAGACTTGAAGACCTGATTTAATACGCCAATTATGGGCATCAGAAAGAAGACAGAAAGACCATAGAGAGAAAGAGAATACCAGGAGAGAGAGAGAGAGAGAGAGAGAGAGAGAGAGAGAGAGAGAGAGAGAGAGAGAGAGAGAGAGAGAGAGAGAGAGAGAGAGAGAGAGAGAGAGAGAGAGAGAGAGAGAGAGAGAGAGAGAGAGAGAGAGAGAAGATATATATGGAGAGTATCAGAACGGACAGATGCAACTGATTACGCAGAAGCGGAGAGATGACTACCCGGATGTCTGGAACTGACGAACCAGCTCCATCTACTGATGCCATTTCTTTAGGAGAAGGATACCAGTAGGAGGAAGCTTTGGATACCAGCTGCAGAAGAGGAAAATTTAAAACTGTAGGAAACAGTCTTTGGTAGCTTGTTATAAGAATTAAAGCTGTAGTAGAAATGTAGATTTGATTTATATTGTTGAAGTAGAAGTAAAGTAGAAAAAAGACAGTTTTAGATAGATTATATTTGTAAGGTTACTGGAATCCAGTAATCTTTAGGTTTAGTTAGTTCGTTAAAGGAGAAAGTAGATTATATCTGTAAAATTTGTAAATAGTTTTGTGAAATCTGATTCAGAAGTTAAAGTTAAAAATAAAGTTTGCATAATGAGGTACTGGTATAGATTCCAGAAACCGGGCTATTAGATATGCAGATTTTATTTTATTTTATTTTATGTGAGAAGTTAGCGGTTACAATACTTGTAGTGCTGAAATTCAGGAGTGATGTTATAACCTGAAACAGTCGAAAACTTGCTTCAAATACCTCATTTGTGAGTCGAAATGTTGAATATAAAAGTATAACTCACGTTTTAGTGTAGAATTCTCAAGCTATTACGTAATTTAAAACAGCATCCGAATTGATTAAGAGTGAAATAAATATTCTCGATAAGGTGTAAATAACTATGCAAGAAAGAGCTATTATTATCACTGTCAGAGAATTGTAAGGAAGTTGAAGGCACGTAGTTTCCAGTTTATGGAGATAAAAATAAAATTGGTCGCGGAGGCGTGGCCTACCTGGTTAATATCGCATCATCGCCACGATTTCCATCTAGCAGCACACTCTGCCGGTTGAAACAAAAATCTCCACAAACAAGAAGAAATAATAAAAGCATGTAGGCACAATGGAGATAATGCCAAATTTTATTATTATTATTACTACCTTCCTTTTTTTTCTCTCTCTCTCTAGGAAGACGGCGTTAAGGTATTTCGATATTTAAAGCCGTGCTTTGCCGAAGGTATTGACGGAGTACCAACGTATTTTAATGGCCTCTTGATGTACAGCGATGAATAAGCGAACCTGGATATGATTTATGGACGGGTACAGGGGAAGGGGGTGGTATGTATCGCCCGCTGGATTCAAGACGTTCACAGCAGAAACGGCTCATGTCCAATTTGCAAGAGATTTGTCGTGTAAGAAGATGAAAACATTATGAGTTGGCAAAACTGTCCAAGAAACTGGTATGTTTGTATTCTGCTGCTGATGAAATTGGAAACAATAACCGATAGAATAGATATATGTGATTTCCGTCATCAGTAAAATAAAGCACTTAATAAGGAAGAAAATTGAATATAAGTATAGAAAATTAAATCCAAGATTGGAGTCTTGAAGCTCGCGAAAATAAATTGCTCCATACAAAAATACATGATTATTTGTAATGAAAGCAACTAGGTGTCTGAGGATTCAAAACTGTGACATAAGTTAACCCTGTAACAACAGTAATAGCAGCAGTAATCGTAGTAATAGTATATGTAGGAATTAGAACACTGTCCAACTGAAGATCTGTTGAGCTTCTCCAGACTCCTACTGGGGATCAGGTGAATTGAATACTGGAAGAATATCCGGGCCTAAAACTCCCAAGCCTATGTGTGAGATCGAAGTCGGTAACCTTCCGTGGAAGGATACCACAGCTGCCACTCTCCTGCACCACATCAGGAGTAATACCATAAGTGCTGTTAACAAAAATAGTATCCAAAGTGATATAATAGTCGAAGAGGAAGTGAAAATAGGTTATATGAAGTAATAGGTCCGTTTAAAGAAATGAAATGTAGCATAAAGGAAATATATAAAAATAATAGACTTTTTTTTAATTTCGCGCTCTTTATTTTCAAAATCTTTTATTTTGTTTCTGCACGTGCTTCTGCTATACGTTTGTATTTCTTTATTGGTAGGCGAAAAGATTATATGTTTTTTTCGGCTTCTCGGTGAATTTGTAAATAATTTTCATTATTCCATTTGAAAAATGGAATAAACGTCAGTACCAAATTTGAAATGTTGACTGTATGAATAAACTATAAGACAAGAGTTTACGATAGAAACGTTTCAAAGAGGGTCGAAAAAACGACGACCGCTCTGTACGACCTTGCACATCAATTACTGACGACAATGTAGAAGACGTAAAGAAAATGGTTCTGGAAAAATCACCGAATCACCATTAGAAAGGTTTGACTAGAATTATGACAAAACTACTCGTGGAAATTATATCACGATGATGCTCCCGCAAAAAACAAAACAATTATGTTGTCTCAGACACTGGCCTCCTGCGACTTCTTTCTGTTTTAGAGACTGAAGAAAACCATGATAGGAGGTCGTTTTGTCAACAATGATGAGATAAAATAGAATCGCTGAACACGATAACGTAAAATGAGTTCCAGAAGTACTTCGAAGATTGTAAAATAGAAAGTGCTGGTTATATCTGAGGGGGGTTACTTTGAAGTTGATGTTGATAAATAAATATTCTTTAAGGGAAAAAAAATATCCGTTATTTTTCGATCACAGCTTGTATGTTAAAATAATATATATAATGTGCTTGCTCATAAGAGAAACAAAAGTTAGCGACGTATGGAAGAAAGCGGATTTTTCTTTTATTAGAATAAATGAAATAATAACCGATTAAGTGATTTGAGCATGTAAAATCTGCTAAGCAGAAACTGCATTGCTCTTTCGGCCAAAAGTGGTAAAATAATGTTAAAATCATGAGTGTTCTATTCTGTTTACGCTTCATGTTAATATTCTGCTTTCAGCAGAATAGTGTTGAGATCAGAAATACAAAAGTATAGCCTGGTTTGTTTTGTTTAATTCTGCAATTTCCATTTGGTTTTTCGTCAAAATTTTTTCAGTATTAAAATTTCTCTACGTGATGCAAATGTAACTCGCTTTCCCTGGAATTCTTAGCATTGATAAAAACAGTTGAATATAGTAAGTTTCTCAAGATATTTATGTAATGTATTTTCATAGTGGAATTAAATATTTTATATAATACTTAGAACTTAAATGAGTTAAAATTGAAGTAAATATTTGTGAATTTTTTTGAGCCAAATGAGCCAGTATTCTCTAAAAATTCGAAATCAGGAATTCTATGGTCTAGTAGTGCATAAATCGAATTTTTGACCAGATTCTGTAATTGTTAAGAGAATTTTGAATAGGAGATAAATGACAGCTTATACGTTTTGAATAAATAATTAAGTTGTTAACAATGCTTTCACAGAGAGGTTTCACGTTTTGGAATTAATTTGTACATCACCTTTATTACTAAAACTTTTAATTTGATAGTTGAAAAATGTTTCATTCTGTTGTTTTAACTCGTGGGTTGTCCTTAAAGGTCCAAATGAGCGAAAATTAAAGATTCAGTTTTGTACATTGACGTTCTTCATCTGGTGTAGCTACGAGCACCTCATTCTATATTGGGAATGAAATACCATTTAATTCTAATCAGAGCCTCTTTGTAAGGCTCGAGGCTGTTTTACGTGCCATAAACTTACAACTCGGGACCACCGTATTTACTTCCCTTCCGAAATAAGGAATGCTAAGTATTTTTAAGCACGTCCTCTTTGAAGCACACGTGATTGCTAGTTTGGTCATAGAACATTATTTTATAAAAAAAAATAAGGACAA
The DNA here is from genome assembly GCA_030765055.1 of Mantis religiosa. Lineage (NCBI taxonomy): Eukaryota > Metazoa > Arthropoda > Insecta > Mantodea > Mantidae > Mantis > Mantis religiosa. Next base: position 99,558,721 of record CM060956.1, on the reverse strand, counting down.
CAATAATAGTAGATATAAATATTTTACGTGTCGATTACTTTACTAATGTTTTCACAGAGAGGTAAAAAATGGCTTAGACCATCGTTCCTTTTGAAAGAACAAATTACCAATAATATTAATATATTTGATATCAGAAATAAAGGAAATGAATATAAGGAATGAACTAACAAATTTTAGGGGCACAAGAATTAAAGAAAAAGCAGATAATACAGAATAAATGAAAACTGAAAAGTAATAAGTTATAAAATATGGTTCCATAGTAACCCGTCATTCTAAGTAAAGATTTTTATAGTATTTTTTTTTAGCACTCTAACTTCTTGCTGGAAAAATTTAACGCTATTTTTTGTTTCCTCAGCAAGTAATGCCTTTATGAGTTTCAGCATAAACTTCCTGATTATACCAAGAGTCTTCTGTTTATTCTTTGAACTTTTGTAACTAAGAAATCTTATACTTAGGAAATATAAAAGCATAAAACACAAAAAAATAGAATTAATATAGGCATTTATTTTAGATGTGTGGCAATACACATTTCCAACACTTTTTCTGTTATTAGTTTGAAGTTCAGTTTGCGTTTCCTTACACATTTAACTTTATAGTTCTGTGTGACCATTCACACTGCCCCAGTTCCATTTTCGGTTGTGTTGGTATAGTTATTTCTAGTATTTCTTTATATTGGAAATAATCATTTCTTCCACACTAGCACGTTGGCCATAGTAGCTCAGTGTTTTGGAGTAACCGCACGGAGAGCGGGAGATTCGTGGTTCAAATTCCGGCTATGGCATTGAATTTTTCAGTCTGACTTTCTTTATATTGTTCACAAATTGTTCGGTAGCTCTCATCTCAGGGTATCATAGGCTCATTTGGTCCTTATAACTGACTCTGCAGAGCTGAGTTATTAAAATTAGGGTTAAATCTTCGAAAAAGACTCATTTTATCTTCCAAAAGTATGTATTTATGATTATATGACGAAGAGTAGAACTCTAGAGACATTGTCCATTACAAATTTACATAAAATACAGCATACGGTTTAAATGAAAGAAAAACAGATAGCAATATATAGCAATATCTCGGTTATCTTCTTGTCTGCCTTTCAACAACTGATCCAAAAATGTCATGTTGACCCGAAATTCCTTAGCCTTTCTTCAAATACATATTTTACGAAATCTCAAATCGAAATAAACATTTGTGTAACGGGAATAAGGGAATACAGTAACTCTAAGCGATAGTAAAATCTTGTCACTATTCGTTGCAAATGAAATTAGTTTTATTCGCAGGACTACAAAAGGGAAAAAGGACAAATAATGCCTTCCCGTTGAAGAAAAGTATAAAATATTACACATTTCAAATATCTGGAAAATAGTTAACTCTACAAACATTGGCTTGATATGAATTGTGTACTTTAACAAAATCTATACTTTTATGCAATAACTTTTGTTTACAAGTTGTGCAAAAGACATTCAGACTGAAGAGGAATTCAGAGGACTTTCCCAGAAAATTAAAGGAATACGTGCCTTTATTAAACCTAGAAAATATCTTAAACACATTTCACTTTAAACAAGTTTAAAGTTTAAGTTTAGACCAATTTTTAGCAAAATTAAAAGTTTCCAGAAAGTTTTCTGTGTCAAGTTTAGCTTGAGTTCTAAATATTTTCTTGAAATCTTCACTTACTGTTTTTCAGACAGAGACAGTTTTTCTAAAACCCTGATATGCTCCACGCTTATTAATTTCTATACTCGGGTACAAACTATTCTTAAACTGTTTATTTCTCTGCCAATTTCACGCTAATCGATATATAAAAAACTCGCAGATATTTGATTATTGCTAATTTTCTTGCAAGTCAATAGGGAATATAGAATGCAGAGTCTTTAGACATTAGTAAAATCTTTTAACGGCTGGTCGCCATGTGAAGACTTTGAAATTGTGTTGCTTTTGCATAGAAAAGAGCTAAAGCGAATACTCATTCGTATTTGAGAATCCTATAGATATTGCAAATTTTAGAGCTATCAGACATTCATCTTTCAGGATAAAAGGAAATCTCCAACCTTAAGTTATATCGGACGATGAATGAAATGATGTTTAAATGAATACAGAGTTCATAGAGTTTAGAGTTACAAGACATTCATCTTTCACTATAAAGGAAAAACCCTCCAATGTTAAATCATATCTGACGATGAATGTAATGATGTTCAAATGAGTACAGGGTACATAGAGCTTAGAGTTACAAGATATTCATCTTTCAGTATAAGGGAAAACCTCCAACATTAAGTCATATTGGACGATGAATAAATTGATGTTCAAATTCTATGTTTTAATGATTTCTACTATATATAATTGATAAACTGTGAGAGGTACACAAAAATGTAGAAATAATTAAAACATAGAATTTGAACATCAATTTATTCATCGTCCGATATGACTTAATGTTGGAGGTTTTCCCCTATACTGAAAGATGAATATCTTGTAACTCTAAGCTCTATGTACCCTGTACTCATTTGAACATCATTTCATTCATCGTCCGGTATGACTTAACGTTGGATGTTTTATATATATATATATATATATATATATATATATATATATACATTAGATTATTTATTAGATTTATTAGATTATTTATTGTGCATATTTCAAAATTTTACAATTTGCAACTTTTGGCTACATTTATTTGTCTTTACCTTGTTGCTACCTTGGCTTACATGACACCCCGGTCTTCTGCTCTGCCAGGTAGCTCATAACCTCCATACCTCCCTGTTACTTAATTAGTCCCACTCTTGCCTCTCAACTTCCATTCTTATATTCTTTACATTTCTGGCCCATTTTTCTTTTACTTTCTGCAAGAGTTCACCAATACTTCTTACCCTCTTTTCCTCCCTTCCCGTTTACATTTTATAGCTACTATCTTCTTCTCTACTTTCTCCTATTTTTCCTCCCAAACCTTTCTTCTCCACATTGCAACTTCCTCGCATTCTGTTACATAGTATTCTATGCTTTCTTTTCCCCCACACAATTCACAAATTCCCTTTTCTCTACCTCTTATCCCTCTTAGAAATATTGTTCCTGTTCTTATACAAAGTAACCCTTCTCTCTCACTCTTGTCTATTGCAGTAATCTATATGTGCTTCTCGTCCCCAATTTCTTTTTATGAAAATATCTCAAACGTATGTCATTTTTAATTAAAATCTTAAGAGTATTTTCTGAAAAAATAAACATTTCTGAAATAATTTCCAGGTACCTTGCAGCTTGAATGTGGAAAATGTCCTTGAAAATCCGTGTCCCAGTCTTTTAGCAGCTTAATTTGGTACGAAAAATGAATTAAATTCCAAATCTGTGTCTTATTTGAGCATTCTTTAAAGATACGACAATTTCATATTTTTCTCGTAAAAACTGAAGCTTCTCGTACTACCAGTGAAGTAACACACATATAGCAATAAGATGTAATTATTTGTGATAAAATACACTTATCTTTTATTAATATACATTTTCTTGACTAGTTTCGCAATAGTTCTAGTGCATCCTCAGCTTGTTGACTATTTTGCCGTGGTTACTGCCCCTAGTGATGCACTGTTCTAGATCTTTATATGTATAGAATCAATAGACGGTGTTCCAAAATGCATCACACTATTTCTATTTTTAATATAAATTTTTTCTCCCAAACCATTAAATCTATCGCTCTATGGAGTCATTTAGTGATTAAATGACCAAAAATGATCTTCGAGAACTGATTTATGAATCTGTTTATTTCTAAAATGTTCCTTCATTCTGGTTTCCAAATTACATTTTATCCTTCCAATGCAACCGCGGTCGCGATCTAAACTGTTAAATTGGTAAATGTCGGAGTTCTTATTTTCTGAAATTTAATTTTTTTTGAAAACAAATTTTAGTAAATTTAATTATATTATATTTATTATGAGGAAGCAGATTGTTATACATTATATAAATTTTGTTTTAAAACTTTTATTAGCTCATTTTAAAATAGTAATAATCCTTTATTTAGTTTTAAGCTGAAATATCATTTACATTTGTTTGGTATTTAAAATTTTCAAGCTTTCGATGTATAAAATATTTATTAAAACCATTAATTAAAGAAAAAAATTGAAGGTGCAGTCAATAAATTGCGAAACTAGTCCTGTGAAGAATTTATAATTTTTAAAAAATATCAATGAAGTTGATCACAAATTATTATATTTTGTTGTAATATTCATTATTTCATTTTCTTTTTTCATGGAATGGACTTGGCCCGTTTGTGCTCCGAGTACGATCTCAGTGTAAACACAATCCAAGTGATAGGATACGTTCGATGCTCGAGCGAACCTCCTCTTGTGGCAGCTGTTGGGGTACAAGTTAACCTGCCAGCGAAAAAAGAAACTAAACATATAATCAAGCGATCATAGATACCCCCAAAAGTTCCTCAAATATTCCGGCAGAGCGCGCGCGGTACAAGCCGGTCCTCCAATTATGGGACCCTATAACTATTGTAAAGGGACAATTGTAAAAATACACAGGATCTTATCGGAAAATTGCTTACTTCTGTGTTATTGATTTTTTTATCGGTGTTTAAGCGAATGATTGCAGGTTAGGCGCGCCTTTTTTTATTTAGATAGGTACGCTCCATCATTACTGTCAGTAGTGACGAAATAATTCTGGGCGGCGTAGCGGTTAGAGGCGACCTGTGGCGACCCCAAACACACATACGTTTCAATTAATGCACTTTCAACATTTTATAAAAATGACGTGTATTTCAACTATCAACGTGTGAGATAAAATCCACGGACAGTGCTACTGCCTTAATGAATTAGCTATCAGATTTTGTAGCAAAAGTTAAAATAAATGTGTGTGATACTATAAAGACGCAATATGACAATAATTATTGTATAAGGCTTAAAAGAAATATTTTATTTTGTGAATAGATGTGATTTCGAATATATATAGTATGTGTGTGTGTCTCTGTGTGTGTTTTCTTTGGGTCGCGATGTTCCTTTGCCTTGCGTAGCATCAATTTTGACAACAGACTTTTAGAAAACCTCAACATTCTATATAAGGGAGCAGTGGAAATAATAAAACGATGAAAATGACGTAACAAAAAATAATTAATATACTATACTTTTTCCAAACTTACCTACTAATATTTTTGAGAAAACTGAAACGTCGATTTTACAATGATTTGAAATTAGAAATAGTTGTTTCTTGGTCGGAGGAAATGAAAATTGAATTAATGCTTTATGATTTACAATAGATCCATTGGTTTTGAAATAGTTGAGAACGTAGAGATAATTTGTTCTGCAATTTTCTTTTAGTATTCTATGGAATGTTCTATACAGCCCTTTACAACCGTCGATGACTGCCAACCACCGGAATCTGCTAAAAGGAAGGCAGATGTTTTTGGGAAGCAATGTCCACTATAAAGAGTATAACCAGGCAATTCCAAGAATTTGGCAATCACAGTAGGTATTTTTACAAATGTATTTATCCAAACTGGTTGTACGAGGGCTGTTCAATAAAGAACGATCACAATTTTTTGACAACGTGCCTTTACTCATCCTCATAATTTTGATGGTCCTTCTCAAAATAGTCTCCCGAGAATGCAATGCACTTGTCCCAGCGTTTTTGCCAGTCTTCAAAGACATGCTGGAAACCATTTTTTGAGAGATCCTTCAAAATCGCCGCCGTAGCCTTCACCACTGCTTTTGATGATGGATAATGCCTTCCACGAAGGCGTTTCTTCAAGTTAGGGAATAGAAAAAAGTCACATGGGGCTAAATCCGGACTATATGGAGGGTAAGGGATGCACTTCACGTTGATGTTTGCAAGATATTTAGCAACAACATTGGCAATATGCGGCCGCGCATTATCGTGGTGCAGCATCCAGCCTGCTTCATGGAAATATGATCTTTTGCGCCTGATATGAACTTTCAATGTCTTCAGGACATCCCTGTAGTATTGTCCAGTTACTGATGTGTGTGCAGGTACAACATCCTGATAAACACTCCATGAATATCAAAGAATGAGATGACCATAACTTTCCGAGCAGAAGCAACCACTTTTGCTTTTCTGGGGGTTGGTGATAGAGATTCCCACACTGAGCTTTGCTGTTTGCTCTCAGAATCAAAATGATGTAGCCAAGTTTCATCAGCAGTGATTACGTTTGAAAGAAACTCCGGTTCTTCCTCTAACATCAACTTTAACTGCATGTTACCTCCATTGCAGCGTTAGGTGATAATGAATATGTCTGAACTTGCCTGGTTCTCACAGGCGGCAACCAGGAGTACCAGCAATGAAACTACTACGGCGTGTTTGTTTCACATTAAGCTAATAGAATGTAATAAGGTTGAATTTTAGTGCGAAAAATTATGACCGTAAAAAATTTATGATAATTCTTTATTGAACAGCCCTCGTAATATTAAGGTGATGTATTGATGAAGGCTTCGATTTATTCTTTGGTTAGAATTTGGATTTTATTTTGCTGATAAGCTTCACACAGGTTTCAAAAATGATCTAAGTTTATAGTATTTACTGATGTTATGGTTCTTGTTTACATTAAGACAGAGAATCATCATTGAGTAGTTTGCCCACATTGCTGAAGGTACCCATATTTTAGTTTTTTCTTCAAAGAATGCTATCAACACATTATATAGGTAATGTCACGAGTGGTTTTGGAATTACCGGTAATTACGAGCGACGAAGTCGCGAGGGAATTTATCTAAAGAAGTTCAAAATCACGAGTAGTATTTGTAGAGACTATTTCACGAATAAAACAAATTGTTGAAAGCAATAAAACAAGCTATTTGATTCAACAAATCAGATAGGCCTACATTAGCACAGGATCGAAAGTTAACCTCACATGCCACGGCAGACAAGATTAATACAGGCCGTGCAAAAGTTAACACTGGTGAAAGAAATTTTGGTCTTAAGGCCCTCAGGTGGCGCTGATTGATTGTAAGAAAATAATGAAGTAACATAACCTCTATTTTCTGCTCATGTAATGGTTATACCCAACTGTAAAGGAACATGTGGAAATTGCTGAGCGATAATTGTGGATGGTGTACAATTATTGATTTAGACATGAGCGACTGGTCGGTATTTGAGGAACCCTAGTATTTGATTGGTCCATACGAGGATAATGACGTATGTGTGAAATATTCAGTATCATTATTTTGTGTCTTATTCCTTGCAACAGTCCAGAAACTTGTTGTATGCTATGTCGTATTGGTTTCTTGACTTTTTGGGTATCAATTCTTATTTCACTCTTTTTGCTGCTTGTAAAATTTCAACAGGTTCAGTTTAGTCCATATTCACATACAAATGACCTGTCATTTTACACAAGTATAATTTAACTCAGATTCATGGCCTTCTTGAATGAGGCGATCGTCGCATTCCGCAAGAAGCCGAAGATGGCATTACCGGCGTGTTAAGAGCTTTCGAGTACTGAACGAAAGAATTTTCTACTTTTAACACTGTCGAGAAATATAGAAGGATTCTCTTTTACTATGAACTGTGTAAATGAAACATTATCGGTGTGGTTTTAATTAGTAGTCTTTATCTTGGGTCACGAACTGTTACGGAGAGGATGACAGTATTAAATAAATACAATTTCAGTGAAATAAATTTTGTGAATAAAACTATGTGTTTTATTTAACATTGAGGTTATACTGCTTACGTAGTCCACTGTACTCATACTATGTTTAAAAATATTCTTTTTCAGTCAATTTATGGTCCTGATTTACTCGAAATATCTTTGTCAGTGCCTCCTTGCACCATAAAAATAATTCCTCCTGCTTTAGTACTTTATATTTTGCACTGAAACTAAATGAACACAATTTCAAGTTCTTACATAAGTTTAGAAACAAATACCCGATTTATTACCCTGTAATATTAATCATTTTGCAAAGAAATGACAGTAACCTGAACAAAGAATGCCAGAAAATACGAACAGACATACAAAATTTTGAAAATTGGAAAAGGAAAACATTTCTTAACATTTAGGAAGTAAAAACAGTTTCAGCTGCACATAGAAACTTAGAATTTGGTACCAGTAACGTTAGACTTTTAATGAGGAGTATGTATTTCGAAAACGTATGATTTTTGTTTGTTGAAGTCTTAGAAAACAATTTACTATAATCATCTACACTGAGATGCAAAATTTAACTTTTGGTCTGGGTTTTTTATTTTATTATATAGTTATCCCTAATTTGAGTATGCTGAATCAGAATATGAATTTAGTTTTTCTCCATCACATACCAATTTTTCACAATATAGGAAGCAGTAAAATATGCTTTTTATACTAGCCTCTATCGAATTTATGTGATCTTATTAAATATAAGTTAATAAATCCATAACTGTGAACACAACACTCTTCAGAATTAACTAATGTTTCACATCATCATTTAAATTTGAACATTTAACCAGTTTTTTACATACTGCCTTGAAATGAAATGAACGTTTTGTAGAGTTCCTACTATGGAAAGAATTTGATATATCTCTTTTCAGCGATCAGCAATAATCAGCTATCATATTCACATTCCACTTTCCCTGGTAACTTCTTTCCATTTCCTTTACGTCCTGGTGACATCATTCGCCCTGCCCCTCACTGACACAGCCGAGATTTTCTGGGAAAAAGTCCAAATGAGAGTGCAGGAAATGTACTTTCATACTCATATATCAATCCAGCTTTCGAAAGTTCTTAAGCATCTTTTCTACAATATTTTTGTAATTCGGATCCTTGTAATTTCCCAGAAAGTTTTTAATGACTTAAAACCAATCCATGCCTGTTTTTCTATATCGTCATTGTTTCTTCAAATAAGGTATCAGAAATCAACTTCCTAATTTGTGGACCCTCTTTAATTTTAGCATCAGATATTCCAGGCACCTTCTTGCAGATATATTTGTAGCAGTTGCCATCTTTATTCGAAGCCTTCGCATATTGTTTCATTAAGCCTAATTTTATGTGCAAATGTGGTAAAAGAACATTTTTGGGGTCTACAAGACACTCATGAAATACATTTTTCATTCCTGGCACGAGGCTGTCTCTCTGCTTCCAGTTTTGCCTTGTCCAATGATCGGATCGGGCTCTTCTATCCCACTCACAAATAAAACATGGCATTTTAGTGTAGCCTTACTGCTGGCCTAGTAGCATTCCAATAACTTTTAAATCTCCACATACCTGCCACTTATGTTTTGCATATTTGACTTTTTCTAGAAGTAATTTTAAGTTTTGATATGCTTCCTTGAGGTGAACTGAATGGGCTACTGGAACTGGTGCATATTTATCTCCATTATACAAGAGTACACCTTTCAGACTAACTTTAGGGGAATCTGTAAAAAGTCTCCATTCACTTGGAATATATTCAGCACCTCCCATGGCAATCACAAAATCAGGAATATCGTGACAATATGTAAGACTTTCTTCCGGGAGAAATATGGAACAAATTCCTCTTCACGGTGCCTGTATCAAGAAAACGGTGTTCCTGGAGAGAGGAGATGTTTTCATTTTAGTCTGGATCCCAATAATTCAGCGACATCCTTAGGAAGATTTAAGTCTCTAGCCAAATCATTGAGTTCTACCTATGTGAATTGTTGAGGTTGATGTAATTTCTGTTCTTGTTCTATATCTAAATCACTGCTGACATCTTGAGAACTTTTTTCAGAATTGATGAATATTCCTTTCCAAATGCTTCTATTGGAGAAGGCACAGGAAAACCAGGACCATGTAATATGGGTCGTTTTGCTTACAATAAATTTGGATAAGTGATTTCTTTCATATTTTTTGTGTTTTAGCCTGTAACATCACATTCACAAAAATAGCAATCATCCACGTGGTTTCAAGGTTCATGCCAGATCATAGGAATAGCAAAGGGCATACTATCTTTTTTTCCTTTACTCCACTTCCTTAGTTGTTCTACACGGGTATGACATACCTTTTTGGAGCCCATTTTTTGTCAAGGTCTCCAAGCATCATATGAAAATAGGCTTTGTAGGCCTTTTTAACAAAATATGTAATATTTTGTCTTCTCTTTCAAACAACAAAATTGCCACAGATATAGAAAAATGTATCAGGGATATTTTTACACTTTCTGGAAGACATATTGTCTCAAATTATTAAAATATGTATGACATACAACTGCCTATCACAAAAAGTGATCCTCAATACTTGAAAAGCAGTTACAGACTGAGCTAAATTTGTAGGGATTGGACTTAAACTAAGGCATGTGTTGTTGTCTGTTACACTATTATATTGTTGTGAAGCACTTTAATTTCAACAATGAAATCAGTATTGTTTCTTCGTTTAATTTTTTCTTTTCAATTCCATACAATATATTCATACACAGAACTACATTAAAACATTTAGGTATAAGTACCAATTGTGCAAAAATTGTACGTAGTAGAAATAAAACTGATTAGTTTTGGAATCAGCACATAAACTTTAGTAAAGTAGACCTATTTTGGAGGAAACCCCAGAATCATGTATAACCGTATGATTAGCAGACTCCGCTCGAGTTGTTCAAACTTGATGGTCGCTGCAAAGACAAATGTTATAAAAACAATGTGCTTACTACTTCATCTGCATTAATCATAAGTCATTACATACATTGAACACACATTTCATTATTGAGTGTTCCATAATAGTTTTTAATTTTTATTACAACAGCGGCTATATAGCCAAGTGAAGTTGCATATTACATAAGTAACATATGTTACAATTCTCACAGACTACGCGTGTTTTCCGAAGTTTGTTTACTTGACGGTTTGGCGGTGAGAAATCGTCTTAATTCACCAGCTTCTGCTGTGTTTTTCATGTAAAATTTATAAGACAAAAGGAAGATACGAGGGTCGGCTGATAGGTACTGGGTCTCACATAGAGATGGCGCTACTGGGCCAGTTTGACGGATAGCATCGTGTAGTTTAACTCTATATTAGCTTGTATCCATAGTTACAGGTCAATAGTTTTTTTAGCTTTTGAATGACAACATTTTAAACAAGATAAGTGTAAATGTTTCACGAAAATGTAAGATTTGGAAAAACGAGCAGTGATTAAAAACTTCCATTTGAAAAACTTAACGCCTAAAGAAATCAAGGAGGAAATGGACAATACATTGAAACACTCTTCCCCTTAATATACGATGATTAACATGTGAGTTGCAGAGTTTAAAATGGGACGTTCGAGCACTAGTGATGAGACTCGCTCTGGACGCCCTGTTGAAGTTACAACTCAAGAGATAATTGAAAAAATTCATTGTTTAGTACTGGAAGACCGCAGATTATAGTTGTTTCAGATAGCAGGAGCTGTAAACGTATCAAAATAACGTGCAAGTAATATTTTAAGTAATGTTTTGGGCTTTCACAAGGTCTGTGCAAGATGGGTGCCGCATTTGTTGACACCTGATCAAAAGTTGCAAAGAAAAACTGTTCCTGTCAACAATTTGGAGCTCTACGTAAAAATTACAGGGAATGTTTGAGACTGCTTATTACCATGGATGAAACTTGCATACATCACTACACTCTAGGAAATAAATCACAATCAAAACAGTGGATTACGCCAGGTGAAGGAACTCCAAAAGAGGCAAAGTCAATTTTGTCAGCTAACAAGGTTACGCCGAGCATTTTCTGAGATGCACTGGGAATTTTGTTTATATATTACTTGGAAAAGGATAAAGTATCACAGTTAACTACTGCGCAAGCTTACTGCAACGTTTGGGTGATGAGGTAAGAAGATAAAGACCTCATTTGGCAAAGAAAAACTTTTTTTGTTTGTTCACGACAATGCCCCGGCCCATCGCTCAGTGATTGTAATGTGAAAAATGTGCGAATTAAAGTTCGAATTGCTTGAATATCTGCCCTATTTGCCAGATCTAGTAGCCAGTGACTATCACGCCTCAAAACATTTCTTGGAGGACGAAAATTTCACAGCAACGAGGAGGTCATTGATGCGGTAAACAGCTATTTCAACCATGATAAATCGCACTACAGAGATGGTTTAGTTAAGTTAGAATACTGATATGACAAATGTATTTTTTTAATTCTTTTTTATTTTCATAGCTCGGACTTTTCAGCCGACCCTCGTATAAAGGTTTAAAACGTTAATTGCTCTGATTATTATATAAAAATATACTTGACCCTCCTTACCGACCATTGCTCTATAATTTAGCAGGATGGTCGGTAGGAATAGATGGAGCTGTACGAAATTATATTTGTAAAGGGAAGACAGTTAAATATACTAAATAGCATTGAGGTAGTTGTCTTAAAAATTGTATTGATTGAACAATTATCTACTGTACATTTTCAGGACCTTTAAACCGCTTCGGTTTATTTTAATGTTCTATTGTACTTAAACATGATAATGCAGTCTGAAGTAGTTCGGAAAATGAACTGTTTATTTGAAGTTAGTCTTTTTATAAGGTAATTGCTGGGATTCGGATTGCCGGGTGACTCGGATTAGTTTTACAGAGTCTGCTTCCTAGGGGACGGTAATGTATTGTGTAAATTAATTGTTCTTTCACACTAGTCAAGTGTAGGATGCACTAAGTCCCGGGTATTAGCCTGCAGAGCTAGTTGAAGGTGTGCTAGATCACCAGGTGGCCCCATCGAGGTTTTTCAGTAGTCTTCCGTTGACGCGCTTAAGTGGCGTATCCACTTCCATCCCGTCTTGGCGTTGTGTTCAGCAGGGGGGCTTTTTAGACTCAAGGTATTGCCCTATGGAAAGAGCCCCGGAGTATCCATCGCTCCCGGGTAGAAGGAGGCCCAGGTCCAGGACTAATGAGAGTAGAACCTCTGCACTTAAATGTGTAGGACGCACTATGAAAGGATAGAGCCAGACTGAAAAGTTCCATGCCATGGCCGGTATTTGAACCACGGATCTTCTGATCTCGTCCAGCCGCTCTAAACAACACGGGTCAGTTGGAGGATTTAATGTCATGTTGGCACGTTGGCCATAGTAGCTCAATGGTTTAGAGCGGCTGGACGGAGACCAGAAGATTCGTGGTTCAAATCCCGGCTTTGGCATTGAATTTTTCAGTCTGGCTCTACCCTTTCAATGTATTGTGTGTTGAAACGACCTTTGTGGGCGAAGAAGTTAACTGTCTTAGACAGTTAAGTGTGTAATATGATTGTGTTTCTTCAATCTAAGTAAGAAATTGGGTTTATTTTCCGGAAAGGAGGTACGTAGTTGCTCCATTTCTGATATTTTGTTATTTTTTAAGTTCGATTAAGAGAGATTTATAAGGGATGTGCATTGAAATTGTTCCAGAAACTTGTAAGAAGAAAATGCAGTCTTTCTTACATTCGTAATCCTCCTTGTTGTCACGATAGTTACTTAATCAATGCGGCAAACGGGAAGAAATAAATACCGCTACAAGAGCGGGTGAAGCGGATTAAGCTAAGACAAGGGATCCCCTCTTTTTTATATACGTCCTCCAACGTTAAGTCGTATCGGACGATGAATGAAATGGATGAAGTGATGCTCAAATGAGTCCAGAAAAATGAAGAGTGGGAGCACGAAATCTGAGTGGAGTCTGAGGGAAAGAAGCAGTTCATATGTGGAAAATGTATGTGAGATACATAAAGATATGAATATACAAGTGTAGAAATGTGTTATTTTGTTCTCATGATTACATTATGTACTGAAATTAAATGTTCCACCGTTTTTATTTCTATTCCGAATCGTCCGCTATGACAATCCTATGCGAGCAATTAAGATTAGTTTCTGCTCGGAATAAAAATGAAAACGAAATATGCAGAAAATTCTTCATCGAAAAACATTTTACATAATCTATAATTTCCAGGTTTCAATATAATGTAAAATCTTTCATATTTACGTGACAGATTTTCAAAATATTGATCTGATTCATCCGCGCTTACCTTAATTGAAAAAGTATGACATAAAATAATCAATATGCAATTATACACCTGTTTTAATAAAAAGCTCCATTTATATCTTCTTTGTGTTAAAAATCATGGTTTAAATTATTATTATTACCTTTTGCATTGCATTCGAAACATCTGTATCGAAATTTCCTCGAAATAAACATTTTAAAGTTCTTGAATAACAAAAAATATATTTTCTTTGCCACCTTCTTGAAGTTAAGAATAGATTGCATTTCAGCGAAAAATTGGTATTTCATCATAACTGCATACTTTGACTTGGCTGAATTGAATTACTTTTAGAATCAGGTTGTGCATAATGAAGTTGGTGTAAAAAATAAGAGTCTAATAAATAACGAAATCTTAGTATAATTCAGCATATTTCAGCTGTGCGACACAATGATTTTTGAGAAAGTTTCAGAAATTCAAACTGATTTCTACGTAATTTGTAATTTATTTCTCATCTTTCCTTTTACATCATCAAATGGAAATACAAAATCAAGATTACAATTATAAAATCCATACTGAAATATGCCATATATTCCTAAATCCTGAAAATCCTATCATGTTGCCCACCATTGAACAGTAATTCAGCCCCCATACACCTAACCCTAGGTTTTTGTGTATTGGAGGCCCTCTACTCCTTTTTACACTTTTTGCCATTTCACCTATCCTACTCTACATTTTTCTCTTAATTGTTCTTAGCCACCTCTCTTTAACTTTCCCTAAATAATTCCCTATATTTCTCCTGTTGTTTTCCCCTTTTACTGACAAAATTTTTCTAATTACTACTTCACCCCCCAAATTGTCCCATTTACGTAGCCAGGCCTGCTCTCTCCATATCTTTGTTTGACTACAATATAATATACAATGGAAGTCTGCATTCACTTCTCCACACAATGGACATTTATCTAGCTCCCTCTCTTGACCTATACCTTTCAAGTTTCTCACTCCTGTTTTCGCCCAAGCAAAACCTTCTCGCCCTAACTTAATACATATATCTATATATCCTTCCCTCCCCCAGGTTGTTTTTATTCCTCTATATAATCTCAGTGAGCTTTTGTCACTTGTATTGGTGAAATGTCTTGTCTGTCAATATCTTCTAATCTTAGCTTAACTTCTTTCCAGAAGCCTCTATACCCATACTCTGCATTTATCTGCTTCAACACGTCGTTCATTTTATGCGCCCAAGACCCACCCCAGTTACTTCTCTAACTGACTTCTACGTAGACAATCTTAGCTTGTAATAATTCCTATTTTCTAAAAAGTGGTTCATATTGAGTATTTTTAACAACACGACATAGATATTTAAGTTATTTGCTGCCCACCTCGGTAGCTTACATGGTAGCGTGCCTGCCTCAAGTTCAAGTGGTCCCGAGTTCGAATCTCTGTCAGGGTGAGTAATCTGGATAAGGTTTTTCTTTCCGGGGCTTTTCCTTATCCTGAAAAATTGATGTCGGCTAACCCCAAACTCTATGGCCGCACCGTGGCTGAATTGTTAGACCGCTCGCCTTTAACCAAACGGCACGAGTTCGATCCTAGACCGCAAAGTGAGATTTGTGTTAGAAAACACGCCGCTTGGGCGGGTTTTCTCCGTGATCTCCGTTTCCCCCGCCAACTCATTCCACATCTTCATCTCATGTATCATCGGTGTCACACCCTGCAGGATGTAGATGAATGCCTTATAAATTCACTTTCAACAATAGTGCTGTTATTTTAAAGCATATAACACCTTTTCTAAGCTACAAAATAATCGTTGAGTCGCTTTTATCATATACTAGCTGACCCGGCAAACTTAGTACCGAAAATAAAAGTTGTCTGAAATTTTGGGGATGAAGTTTAAATGCAACACAGTTACATTTAAGTTATGTAATTTAAAGCCTTTTGATAAACAATAATTTTTGTCGTTTTTGTTGTGCGTAAATACTACATAAAGATGATGGGTTTCCTTCTCACGAACACGCGACGTATAATTGTCCATGAGATAAACAGGGAAACTCCAGTTATTTTAGTTAATTGATGGAAATTAATCATTTCTTCATACTAGCCGTATATAGGCTAAGGTTTTTGATAGAGTCAACATGAAAAATTCAGTGCCACGGCTGGAATTTGAACCACAGATCTTCTGGTTTCCGTCCAGTCGCTCTAACCCATTGAGCTACCATGGCCAAATGGAGAATTTAGTGTCATGACAGCAAGTTGGCCATGGTAGCTCAATGGGTTAGAGCGACTGGACGGAAACCAGGAGATCCGTGGTTCAACTCCCGGCCGTGGCACTGCATTTTTCATGTTGACTCTATCAGGGGAACTCCAAGTTGATTCCGCAAGCTTCCAACGACTGTCCTTGCGATTTATGTATGGTCATCGCGAAGGCCAAACGCACGGGAAATTTTAGACGCTTAAAATGAAAAGGTAAATCTGTTGGAATCATCGGAATACGCGGGATCAAGATATTCTCTCCTTTGTACTTTCCCTTAATCATTGTTGCCTGGGTGACGTTATTCATTAGCCTTTTTCACAGTTACTCTCGTTCCATTGCACAGTCGTTGTTGGTTAATGTTAAGCAGCATGATCACAGCTGATACTACTTTTAATTTTCGATTGTGAGTTTAGGAGTCCAGGCAATTCTAATGAATTTATTAACTCTGTGGGATAGTGCACTACGTTGTCCTGGTTTATAACTATGTCAACTGATTTGTACGAAAACAACTCCCCCGCAAGAAGCAGTCACTCTAGAACGAAATTCTGACACACCAGCACGTTTATTAGCATTACCTGCGTCTCGCTACTCATCAGTTCGGTCAGCACGTGATGCACCTCGTTGTACATTTGACTGACTTCTACGACCTAAGTCAGGTGGTCTTCTCCTTGGCACAGTAAAAATGTTTCTGTGAACTTCGCAAACTCACAAAGGAATTCAATTAATTTTGTGTCAATTCAATTCACATTCACGTATTCACAAACACAAATTATAATAAAGGTATACAAGGAATCACCAGATTTGACAATAATTGTATATGGTCAAATAGTGTTGCATACCAGGGTTGTAAGGGGGGTTGAAAGTCTTGCAAACCTAATTTACAACTGGGGGTGTAGCTATTGGGATGGTAGGGTAAATAAAACATTAAAAAGTCAACCTAAACCGACTAACTCTATTTTAAGAAATCTAGTAATTATACAGAGTACCCCCTGAATCTAGAAGAGACCAGGGGTGCTTTGGTAACACTTGGTGACATAATAATTTAATATAATCTTACCGTTGGTGATGTGTTAGGCGTATAGCTGGGCTTGTCCAAGGATGTATAATCTGCGGAGTCCGGCGGGGGTTATGGTATTCGTAGACACACTGTCAGATAAATACTTCTGTTACCTCTCACAGGGACCGACATAGAGTCTCCTCTGACATCCCTGCGACGTTTCACACCGAGGGCTAACTCTACCAGGCTTAAATAGGGGCCCTACAAAAAGTCGATTCAGCGATTCCCACTAACTATTAATTTTGCATCATACCGTTTGCATCATTGCGAGAATGTTTAAGCCTGTACTGACCTATTATTTCTTCTGGTCAGCAGAATCAGTCTGGGTCACTTGTGGATAATTTCCTTATGCCAACAGACTGCCAGTCAGCGGAATTTACGTTTGACATACATTTCTGTTAGAATCAATACATGTTACAGAATACCGAAATTTCCAAATCTAGCTCAGCCTATACACGCAACACATCCCCTTCGCCTAGATTTTGCTGCCCTCAGCAAATCCAAACGACTGGTAACAAAATTTTTAAATACATAAAATAATAATTTACACTTACATAGGCAATAGAGCATACAAACATTTACATGTACATTTTTTTGAAAAGTCATAATTGTAACACCTGAAAAAGAAAATCAGAGGACAGGAAAATGGGAATGAGTTGATGCGGGTTGGTTTCGAAGTATCCCACGCTGAATGAAGTCCATAGTTACATAGAAACACACTGTTCCACCACTATGAGTTTATAATTTTGGGAGACACTTCATAACACTTGGTCACTGAAGGGTTGTAATTACTACTTTAAGTTTGTCTAACAAGGCCCTAGCTGTCACAAGTGATGTAAACTTCAAAGAGAAAACAGTTTAATGTGCTTCCTACTCCAGTTTGATAGTCTGTACTTAGTCTTTTAAAACAGGGAAGCTGATGAAGAATCTCGGTTGTGGCTTGCTGTTTATATGATATCGTGACGGTGCTCCTTGGTATTGCTTGGAAAAGTCTGTACTGAAGAGCCGATGAAAAGTTCGAAAGTGGAGCTTATGGTTTTTTGAATAGTCCGCTTAGCTTACACTCGCCTACCTCAGCTGGGTCTGAGTTCTTGCAGGTGAGAACACGAAAGAGTGACTTATAAGTTACTGTATTTGAGCCACTGTAAAAGTTTGCTGGGTAGAATTGCTTTGGTTTTTACCCAGGGTTTCACTGCGAAAGCAATGAGTCTATGAAGTTGAGGAGGTCCTCTGGAAAGATTAAGTGCCTTTCCAGACGCGAGTAGCCTTGGGTGCCACTCCTGATGTGATACTTGGTCATCTGGGGTGCTTTGGTTTTCCCAGGAAAGAGTAACTGCTAGGGACCCTGGTGTCTCCTCTGCTTTCTCCTTATGGTGGTGGTGTTTCCTGATGCTTCGACGTGTTTGTTCATCCATGCCGCAACAGAAAAGCAAATGATCCAGAGTTAGGATTGATGCACAAGAATATTTCTAGGGGGTGAGGATGGGTTAAAGTTCACGGGAATGTAATTAAATGAAAGGGATTTTCAGGTATCACATTACCAAATGAATATTTCTTATATCTATTTACAAATTATGGTTATATATAATTAACATAAATGGAACATGTATGGAATTTATGTGGAACCATTTTTAGAGGTAGAAGGAAAAAAAATTGGTTAAAGTTTATAGAGTAAACAAAAATGAAATTTTATGTTTGCCTGATGGCTGAATAACATAAGTAAATAACCTATGGAAACTGCATAGATGTTCCACTTAAGTATGGTTGCTCACACATTAGTGATAAACTTGGAATAAATTACAAGTATTCTTCATAAAACTATTATACAATTGAATTATACATAATTAGTAGTATTATTGATAACAATTTAGCTAAAGAAAAAATGAAGGTCATTTAATGAGTAGTACTTGTTATAAATTATAGGGCATTATTTACAAAAATCATGTCTAATGACTTGCCACAATAGCATCTATATACTGGATTAGACCTACGCCTAAAAATGTCTACTGTTGTCATAACATCAGTCAAATGTCAGAGTTAACCATGTCTTTCTATTTTGTTACAATAAATCTTGATGATACTGAAGTAAAGTGTTTCTAGAGTTACATAACATACCTTCATAATACATGGTAATTGAGGTCACGTTTATACAATCATCTTACAATCTATAAGGATATCCTATGACTTTATGTTTTTACATAAATATAGCAAAAGTAACTGTGACATTTTCTGGTTTAGCACTGATTGTTTAAACAAGAGGTATAATGTTTTTCTTCTTTTCGCAAAAAAGTGTGATCAAAGATATCGATAAACAATATCGATCTTATTATCTGGAGATATTATGTACTCTACTGTCACTGGATGTTAAAAACAAGTGTTAAATTACAGTGTATTGGGTTGTCTTATAAATGAAATGTTAATTGACAATAATTAAGTCTTCTCTTGTTTATTAATCCCTAACAAATTTAGGCATGCTTTTATAGCATGGTAATTATGAGTGATAGCAAAAGAAAGGGAGGGGGTTTGTAGGTTGTAGATCTCATCGTACTGTGACCTGTAAACAGAACTTGATATAACGATTAGTTTAATCTTGGTCATTGTTCATGTCTCAGATTTATAATGAATATTGTCAAAGGATGTATTTGAGTTATGTGCTGCCCGCTGAATTAAAAGTTAAATGATAGAAAAACTGACTGGTGTAAGAGGAAGTACCCTTAGAATAGCATACCACGATAATTATATAAAGTTGATCAGTCTGCTTTGATAAACACTAAATATAAGTCATGGATTTCTTCATCAATACTTAAAGGTGAATTGGGGAAACATAGCTGAATTCTATGACTTAGAACCTTAGGTAACACCTTAGTTAAAAAAATTCTGTGCTTTTCTTATCACATGATTTGAGTCGTTTATTGAGTTTGCTCTTCAATCATCATAGCTAATACAATTTCTTATATGGTCTTAGGATTTGTGGTTATCTCTATCCAGTTACACTAATCACAATCATACTTTATTATAAGCTAATGAAGGGGGGCTCTTTCCTCCATAGCACAAAACTTCACATACATACTGCGCAGTCATCACTCATACTTAAACATTAATGCTATTTTGTCTTCACAACTTCTTTATTTAAACTGATCAATAGTTATATAGCTTTAACTTAGCAATGTTTATAGGGAAAACACTTGCGCGACAAATTCCATTTTATATTATAACAGCTTTATCTATATCAAATCAACATGAGAGGCATACACAACCTAAGGGTCTCGCGAACACCAGAGGATGTAACCTCTGTCGTTCATACAAAAAAAAACTCTTATAGCTTGAAAGCTTGAAACTTGAAGATACCATGGTATATGCATACATATTCACTAAAACTGTCTCCGAAAATCTTGCGATGGATTCGGAACAGAACACCTTACTACTAGAATCTATAAACACTTAAAAATACCCTCTAAGAACACCTCGCGGTTGTTCTTAAGGTCAAAGGGTACTACAAGCATACATTATCTTCACAAATCCTAAGCATTTGGGTGCAATGATCATAACTTATAACTTTTAAGCACAGAGAATATAAGGTCACATTGAAATGATTTATAATAAAAAAAGGTGTACCACTGGTATATTTTTTAAAAGTATGGAGGGGGGTAAACGAAGCGAAAAAGGTGTGTTACCTATACGGGGGAAGGTTCTGAAGGCGGATTGTTAGGGGGAGACGGGGTAGTCATAAGATTAGGGGTTGTAACTAAAAAGACACCGCTTGGAGTTGGGGCGGTTTGTATGGTCTCGGGCGAGCGGGCCATAGCTTTGCGCCAACGAATGATTTGGCAACACAACTTCATAGATCGGTAGCCCACTATGGCAAGAAATATTAGGATCACGATACCGGTAATAATAGTAAGAGTATCGTGGAACACTGCGGGTACCAGTCCGGCGGCGTCGGTTCCCGGTATAAGTGTGGCTATTAGAAGCTCTAGACGCCGAAATAACACAACTAAGAGAAGAAGTGTTAGAAGAGAAACCCAGATAAGAAGGAAGTGTGGCATCGGCGAGGGGTCATATGTGAAAGTAGGCATATTTGGGATAACGGGGGGGGGTAAATGTGATAAATTAAGATGGGGTACTTCCACGGACCAATTTGCGTTTAAGCACTGAGTGAGATTTGTAAAGGTAAGATGTTCCGTCGTAGTCCATGGGGAAACCTTTAGGGAGGGTAAAGAGGTCCATCCTGCAGGAATTAGATGCAGTGTTTGGGGTTTGGGGAAATCAGAATCAAAGCAAGGGAAGCGTTCTGGGATATACACTACGTGGCCTAATTTAAGTTCGCATGAACAGGGTAGTGCGATGTGGAGGGCTCCCGGAGAATTTGGGGGTAGGTTAGGGATCTTATGAGTGGTGTGGTTGCAAGTAAGTTCAATCGGATCCTGGGGGTGAGTAATAACATATTCATCCTTAGCAATTTCAGTAATTATCATGTGATTGCCCGTATGACATCTAAAGTGGCAGTAATTGTTCATCTCAGAAGCCGTCATTCCTTGTAACAATTTAGTAGCACATAAGGGTGTAAATAAGAGGTCGTTGCTAAATCGAGGTATATAACACAATTTAGTATTAAATGGATCGCAAAGTTTGAGATCCGACCCTGTTATGGGACGTACATGAGTTCCGCTGACTGCGACAAATGCGTGGTCATGCAGAATATTACAAGTGTCATTCTTCCATGCAAATGTATATCGTTATAGTGCGTTCGGAAATTAATTTTGTGTCTAATTTTCGAAAGGTATCATCATGCTACATAAAAATATCAGTCTTGATAACAACGATAAACGTTATTTTATAAAACATCGTAAGTGAATTTACTTTGAAGAAGTGGAATACCTTTCTACTTTGTAATGTTTTTGTTTGTCGAAAATAAAAGAAGGTGTATATGTTCCGGAAAAGTTTGCGAGTGTACCTTTATATTTAGTTAATAACCCGTCCATTATCACTTCAGGTTTTTTTCTCACCTTTTAAATCTTCCTTGGACTTATACAGATATTTCGAAACAAAACTTACGCAAATGCGTTCAGCCGTTCTCTATTTTTTGTGAGATTAGCAAACGTCAATTCATATTACACACACACAGACACACACACACACACAGACACGCACGCACGCACGCACACACACACACATATATATATATTCCGTTTAACTGACGTTTTATTTTTGTCCTCAGTATCTGAGTATTCGATGTATTTGCTGCTTACTAGTTGTTACGGTGATAAACTACAGCTTCTGTTTCTCGGGGTAGCCTATCTCGGGGTGAGTTTGAAAATAGTCAACACCACAAAGAGATAAGGATAGACCACTGAATTATTGTTGTTGGTTTCAAGCGTTTACTGCAAAATCCTGCCATATTGTCCATCACATTTTGCACAAATGAAGAATATTTCCATTTATCTGGTCATGTAAACTCACACTGTTGGGTCAGCAAAAAATCGGAATTTGGTGCGTAATATCCCCATCTCGTTTTTCTTTGAAGCTGTGGACACTGCAGGGTACCGACAGATTTTCATAAAGCTTGCTGAGCAACTAGATGATGTAGAACTGAGCCAAGGATATTTTTAACAGGAACATTACACTAATTGGAAGTTACTTTGACAATCGGATAATTTACAGGAACCTGTGGCCCCCGAGATCTCCAGATTCGACATCGCCAAATGTCTTTCTATGGAATTATATAAAAGAAAAGGTTTACACCACACGTTGACCAATATGAAGCGAAAATTACACAGGAAATTCAAGCTATTGACAACAGATCCCTCTAACGAGTGGCCAGTAACATAGAGTTGCACTATATGCAGCATCGAGGGCATTTTCAACATTTGCTATACAGGAATTAACGAAAAAGTTTGTAAAATATTTGGGAAAACATTTCTTACATATAGAGGATAAAAATGTTATAGAATATAGACCCGGAAATTATTTATTTCTATGGTGTAGCTGCTTTTCTATAACTCTGCTTACACTGTGAGCTGTCCTGTGGACATAACCCCACAACAGAGCAGTGGTTTAATTGTACAGTAGTAAAAATTCCCTTTTATATTTGGTTCAATTAGGTAGAGATTATGGATTTCACCATTTTTTGTCATTGTGCTACAGTACGCTTGTTAGGTACCGATATTCAGTTCATGCACGATGGAGTACCTCCTCATTTCAGGATTTCTGTGTGTCGATTTATGAGACTCAGGTTTCCTGATAGATACATACGAAGTGGTGGACTAATTCAGTGGCTTCCATGCTCGCCTGATGTAAACCTACTAGATGTTTATCTGTGGAGACATTTGAAATCTATTGTTTCTGGAACTTTAGTTGCAGATGTAGAGATTCTTCGTGCTCATATTGTGGAAGGCTCCCAGAGAGTGTGAAGTTCTCAAGGCCTAACCAGCGCATTAGGTAGTCCATGGGACGGTGAGTTGGCGGATGCACTGGAGCTGATGGAGGTCATTTTGAACATGTGCTGTGATTCCCCATTTTACTACTGTTCTATAATGGAGTATTATTGTATGGGATTGAACTGTAGAGAAAGTGTTCTGAAATGGAAATAAACAATTTCTGGATCTAGGTTATATAATATATTTGTCCTCTATCTGCAAGAATTGTTTTCTCAAGTTTTTGACATACTTTTTGTTACAGTCTGTAAGGGAAAACAATCTCCGAAAATTCATTTCAGGCATAATAATTTGTCGCTAGCATAACTCGTTTGGTAACAACGAAAGAAGTGCTGTATATAAATCACCCTGTAGTTAAAGTCTAGCATTTGAAAACATTTGAACATCACGACATTTTAAAGACATAAACATTTAGATAAGTGCAAGATTTAGAAAATTTATCTACATATGTGTGCTCTTTTAAGGTCCTTAATCCTTACGTAAATATTTTGACAGTAGTTATCAGTTGTACTTAAGCTGGTTGCCCGGATATGGTCCCAGCTTTCGAATATGCCCCAGATAATGTTTAATACACAGATCCGCATCAGTCTGCAGTTTGCTGTAGGGGGTGCTGGAGCTCATTAGAGCGTAAAGGGTCGTGCTTGGTTTCTTGAACATGCACGTTTAGACCGTAACCTCTCTCTCTATAGGCCCGAGATTGATCGACGCCTCCAGCTACTCATGTTTAATGTGTGATGAGTGTGTACTGCGCATGCCTTAATGCTATATTGTAACCAGAAATAGTCATATTTATTTATTACCTCTTTACCTGATTTCTAGGAGAGATTACAACTGGGTGTCCAAAGAAAACAAGTGCAGCTGTTGAGTAAACAAGCCTTTTGGGAGAGAGATTGCTTTTTCAAATTATTGACGAAGTAATAAATACACCAAGTTTGCCCTCTCTGACCTCCAAAGAATAACTTCAAGAATGAACACAAATTTTTGCAGCCTTATGAATAGCAGCTAGAATATTTTAAAACATCTGACGTTTCTCTACTCAATTATGTACAAACTACTCTTAAAAAATACGTACTTATCTATTTCCTTAATGTTAATCTACATAAAGGCGTGTAAACATTACATATTTCTTTACAAGTACATTGGGAGTAGGGAAGCAGAGAAGGCTCAAGCGTCAGTAATCAAAGAACTGGTTGCTACCATCACACCACATAGGCGGGCTAAATACATTTGAATATGTCTAGCCTTCGTATAACATTTTCTATGAGGCCATGAAAATGGTAAAACAGAACTTTTAATATTAGAAAGTATATTGCTTGCAAATATACGAACATCTTTATCAACGAGGCTATTACGGAAGTGGATAATGCCACAGACTGTTTGTGTAACTCTTACATCACGGCAGTTATATGAAATTCAACGGCACGAGAATATTAGAACATTTAAGATTCAATTTTTTCAGAAAATGAGTTAAAGAAAGCTGTTATATGTGAAGTTCAGTTTTCATAAAACTTTTAATTTTTAGTGATATATTGTCGCGAACTCATTGTTGATTCGGGGTGGCGCGGGCGACGAGTTCAAAGAGACGGGCAGTGCGGTGCGGAGATAAAATCTCGCCGAAACGGTGGAAGGGGAGGAGACGAATTTCTGGAGAGTTCGTCTTTCTTCTAGCGCCGTCTTGATTGCTTGAGAACATTCCGGAAAGTGAGCAAGCTGTAAATAAGGAAGCCGCAGCACGTCAAGAGAGACAGTCGGTAATTGGACGCGTGCGCGTGAACAGCTGCAAAAGTGAAATCTATTGTGGTCGATGACCTTGCAAGTTGTATGTGTAATTGTGACGTAATTGTGTTTCTACGGAAATAAAGAGCCATTTTTAGTGTTTGTAACCTGGACTTTCAATTTCACGAACCCACAAAGTCGCAATTGGTGTCAGGAGTGAGACGTACCACTATGGAGGCTGCATTGGCAGAGATTCTAGAGAAGTTGGAGATCACAAATAGCAACCTGGCCACAAAGTTGGAGACGAAAAATCACAACCTGACCGCGAAGATGACCGAATTAACAACGAAGACGGAAGCTGCAAACAACAACCTGACCGCGACAATGACTGCGATGAAGGCAGAATTAACCACTGAAATGAAGGCTGCGAACGAGGCCCTTAGCGAAAAATTTGAAGAACAGTTGGCCGGCGTGAGGGATGATGTCACGGGGCTGGGCAAGTGGATGGGCCAAGTGGACGAGCGCGTCGAAGACCTGGCGAACCACTTTAATAACCCAGAGAGAAAGGCCGAGAATAACACCAAATCTCTCGAAGATCTGGCGAGCCGCATTAACAACCTAGAGGGAAAGGTCGACACCAACACTAAGTCCCTGAACGCCATGGTGGAGGACATCGTCGGCAGAAGGTTGAAAGTTTTAAAGGCCGACGCATTGGGACGCGACACATCTGCGCGCGTCAAGCCGCCAAAGTACGACGGCACGTCCACGTTCGAAGTCTTCCGCCGCCAAATCGACTCGGTGGCCAAGCACAAGTGGTCGACAGAGGAGGAGGCCGCAGAGCTAATAGCCATCCTCCAGCGACGGGCCGTAGAGGTCTTGAACGCGGTCCAGACAGCGACGGCGCCCAAAGACATCTGGGAGGCCTCTGAAAATACACACCACGTTCAAGAAATCCCTCATTATGATCGGGAATTTGAAGTTTGGTGTGCTGTTAGCGCTAGACGCATAATCGGTCAATATTCTACGAGCAGACTGTAAATGCAGAGAGATACCGAAATGACATTTTGACCACGTTTTATCATGAACTGACAGAAGAGAGAAATCATATGGGTGGCTTCAACAAGATTCTGCTACTGCCCATACAACAGAGAAGTCCATGAATAAAATTAGGGAAGTGTTTCAAGATAGAGTGATTAGTGCTGGTGTATGACCCTCTCGCTCACCCAATCTAACAGTGTGTGACAAAGTGTATGAGACAAATCCTCATACATTGGAAGAACTACAAGAAAAAATTAGAAATGAAATCGGAAACATTACAGTGACCCAGCTTAATCGTGTAAGTCAGAATGTGTTCTCCCGATATAATGCTTGATTAGCCGAAGTTAGACATTTCCAGCATCTTATGTAAGGCACGACATGTTTAATGCGCGGAATTTATGTATTTATGTAGGAACAAAGCCGGCTGTGACACACTCAATCTCGCACAGGTGGAATGCCGTACGCCCATTAGGTTTTAAGCATAGAACCCTGTATATAGGGATATTTTGTACAAGACTGTGTAGAGAAAGTAATCTGACTGCAACACGTCTAGTCTGTAGCGTCACTACGGAAAGTGCTGACATGGTAACTATACCCTCAACTAAGGTATTCTTTTTCCAGAGTAAAATAACGTTCTTACGCGGATGTAACGATGTTTGCGTTAGGTTCCTAATGCCAGTGTTTAGCGTGGGTGTTGACATCTAGAGATGACGTGCACACCATGTCATTAGTCGCTTATTTTCTGCAAGTGGCATATGTTTACTATTGCTTCTAGTACTAGTTTTATATTACTGTGTTTACCTCTTATCTCCCGTGAACACTATCGTTTGACGTCGCCCTTGGCAACTGCCAACCTACCACAGACATTCGCTCACCTCAACCTACTCTGACCCTGTAAACGATAGCTTGGGCACTTGAGAAACCTTTCAGAAACAGAACTAAAAGAACTAAAATATACGCATTTTCTACTTCCTCTGGGTGTCATATTGTTTTACGATTTTGGATTTTGTTGTTGGTTTCACAAAACCTAACAAATGTTTTAGTTATCTCTTTCTGCAGTGTAAATAAACTTTCAAAGTGGTTTTGAAGGTTCACATTAAAAACAATCATAAAAGTACAACTGAAGCTTTATATTAATATAATGAATTTTACCATTTAATACGGCATAGACTTTTTAATTTATTTAATTTATTTAATTTGTTAAATGTCAGCATTCTCCATGGAACTGTAAATTCGTAAAGTTCGCGTTACACTTCAAGTTGGTCTGGCAAACAAGTGCTAGAGAGATATAATATCTCTGAATCTCGTAAGCGCCAAGGATACTGCTTAGTCTGACAGTGAAGCTACTCTTAAAGTCCTTACATTGTTTTCAAATTCTGCAGGCGCGATCACAGCAAACTTTTACTGAGTTGGGCTGGGTGCCTAGTCCTCACGGAATTGAGGGAAACAGAAAGAGACCCATAAGACACTATTACATACTGGTATATAGTCGGAACCTTACAGATTTCCTCTTGACCTTAGCAAAAGAACAATTACAAAGACAGCGGATTATTTACTACGAATGTATTCAGCCTATAGACATATTTCTAGGGAGTGGCAGTTGTACAGCGCACTCGTAATGTGTCTAACTACGAAAACTTGAAGAAAATATGTGGAAATATTTCAATTTTTGTATGTCTGAAAGATCTTAAGTGTTTACTTAGCCTCTATTTAATCACTTTAAATAGAAAATTCGTAGTGTGGTGGTAGGGTGTATGCCTAACATTCAAGTCACGGATTTGAATCTCGGTCCGGGTGTGTTATCTAGATAAGATTATTTCGGAAAGATGATGTCTGATAACTCTAAGCTTTATGGTTCCCGTACTCATTCGAACATCATTTCAATAATCGTTCGATACGACAACGTTGAGTTTTCCCTTATCCTGAAAGATGAATGTCTGGTAACTCTAAGCTCTATGGAATTATGAGCCCCAAAAGATTATTTTACAAAATTTCTATGTTTTGAAATGTCTACACATTTTAATTACGTCTATGTTTGCCGTGTTTAATAAACAATTGTGTGAAAATATTAAGTTTGCTAGAACGTTATAAAAAATGAGTGATATGAAAAGGTAGAGCCAGAATGAAAAATTCAGTGCCATAGCCGGGATTTGAACCACGGATCTTCTGGTTTCCGTCCAGCTGCTCTAACCATTTGAGCTACTATGGCCAACGTGCCAAAATGACATTAAATTCTCCAACTGACTCGTGTTGGAGAATTTGATGTCATGTTGGCACGTTGGCCATAGTAGCTCAAATGGTTAGAGCGGCTGGACGGAAACCAGAAGATCCGTGGTTCAAATCCCGGCTATGGCACTGAATTTTTCATTCTGGCTCTACCCTTTCATAGTACGTCATACACACGGCTAGTGTGAAAAAACAATTAATTTCCATTAAATGAGTGATATCTGAAATGAAGTCTCAAATTTCACCATCCACTTTGTTCAAATACGCGAGCGTACGTATGACTCGAATTGTAAAAGCTTTGTTTGAAAAACAATGAATCATGGGTTTAATATACATGCGTTAAGTTTATATTCTGTCAAATCCAAATCTTTTGTAGTTAATGTCAGTTTAGTCAGGAAAATTGTAATATTTTCGTTCTCTTATACGAGGGCTGTTCAATAAAGAATGGTCACAATTTGTTTTGACAACATACCTTTACTGCTCCTCATAACTTTGATGGTCCTTCCCAAAATAGTCTTCCATGAATGCAATGCACTTGTCCCAGCGTTTCTGCCAGTCTTCTAAGACATGCTGGAAAGCATTTTTGCGAGATCCTTCAAAATCGCCTCTGCAGCCTTCATCAATTCATGATGGATAATGCCTAACACGAAGGCGTTTCTTCATGTTAGGGAATATAAAATAGTCACATGGGACTAAATCCGGACTATAGGGAGGGTGAGGGATGCAATTCACGTTGATGTTTGCTAGATATTCAGCAACAACATTAGCAATGTGCGGCCGCGCATTGTCGTCGTGCAGCATCCTGCCTTCTTAATGGAAATGCGGTCTTTTGCGCCTTATATGGACTTGCAATGTTTTTAGTACATCCCTGTGGTATTGTCCAGCTACTGATGTGTGTGCAGGTACAACATGCTGATATACCATTCCATGAATATCAAAGAATGAGATGACCATAACTTTCCCAGCAGAAGCAAACACTTTTACTTTTTTGTGGGTTGGTGATGAAGGATATTTAAGTCCCCGCCTCCGTAACGTGTGTGCCTCACGTTCAAGAGGTCCCGAGTTCGAATCTCGGTCAGGGTGAGTTACCTGGATAGGGTTTATTCGAGGTTTTCCCATATCCTGAAAGATGAATACTGGGTAACTCCGAGCTCTATTGACCCTTGGCTCATTTGAGCATCATTTCATTCATCGTCCGATATGACTGTAAGTTGTAGGATGTAAATGGAGAAAAAAAGGTTTTATCAGGATCTTTATGTATAGTTATTGTAGAAACATTATTACTTGGGATGGGTCAACACCGCTATTTACGATGTTCGATATCGATACACGATATTTTTCACGATACCCGATACTTCGATACTCGATCCCTCTTTTCTACTTCTAGTTTCAATACAAAATAGAATATTGTGAGAACTGTGTAATGCTAATAAAATTAAACAGTTGCAGCACATATTTAATAAGACAAAACTTAAATCATCAGTGTTCTTATTTTTAAAACCTACATTCGACATTTAAAAATAACCAGTCCACTTTTATAAGTTTATGTTAAAAATATTAATATTTTTACTATTTCAGGGTCAAGTCTACTTATTTTTTTGTCACATAAGAGACCTGCTGTGCTAAATAGTCTTTCAGAGAAAACTGTTAATGACGGCGAGTTTTTTTGATTTTTTAAATGTGTTTTCCAGTAATACAGTGTATTAGAAATAGGAGGTGATACTCATAAATCGCCATTGGGATATGCAGTGATTTCTTGTTGAGAATTGTTAAGTGACAGTCGACACACGATTATTTTCTTGCATAATGTTTCTGTACAAGAACCACATTCCTGGTAATTTTTCGGAATTTGCATTGTTCTACTTGTGGCAATAATATTTTGTGATTTGAGAATTAAAATAAAAATTGGTAAATCACGCTGAAAAATCGAAAGTGCATTAAGCGAATTTTCTGAAGTGTCGTTCGATATCGATAAAATGCAAGTGTCGTATTGAGATATCACAATATGCAGGACCTATCCCTAGCTATTACCTTTTATTCTCCTCAAAATTATGTATTTTTGAAAGGCTAATATTTGATTTATCAAAAATCTAGTGCTATTTTTTTTAAAAAAATATATGTGGTAGTTTTCATTTTAGAAAAGTCGTAAAAATTCAAGGTTAGCGAGAAAAACGGGTTTGAATTTGGCGTGACTGTCAAAATAAGCAAAAATCTGTCGATTTATAGCTTCAGTTATAGTGTACATGCCGAATTAGTAATAAAAGAGATATGTTTTCTTCTGGTATAGGAGTAATATTATTTAATCAAGGAAAATTATTATTTTGTAATGTTTTACAACTTTTGGGAGAATACGAAGCGGAGTATAACATTTACTAGACTTAGAAGTTTTACTGTATGCTTGATATAAACGCGGAGTCGCGTTAATTGGCGGCAGACATGGAGGACATGCATACACCAAGTGCAGTACACCACTATTATCGGGCGAGCGATGGAATTCCTCGCTTCTCCATTTATCTCAGTAAGTAAGCATTTCCTGAGGGCATAGGATCGGTAATGGTTACCATGACGACCGTTTGGAGTAAGCCACCAAAAAGGGGGAGGGGGGAGGAATGTGCACCCCCAGGCCGTCTCTCAGGACTTTACAAAACTTTTATACCATAAGTATGTGTATGCAAAGTGGCTACCTCTTTGTTGGGGTGTGGTGAACTGGAGTAAACGTCCCAGCGCAACAGTGGATCATGTCACAAGGCTCACTTTATATGCTTCCGCGGTTCTCCTCCCTTTCCCCCTCTCTCTTTCTCACCTTTTGTACATCGTATCCGTTCTTGTTTCCAAAATACATGTCTATAACAAAACTTCACCATTTTCCTCCTAAATTTATCCTCAAATGAGCCCAGGATCCATATAGATAGGAGGTGCTAGACATTCATCCTTCACCTCAAGGGAAAACCCTGGACTAAAGGTTATCCAGATAAGTCACCTGACCGAGATTCGAACGCAGGACAACTTGAATCTGAGCCAAGTACGCTACCGTCAACGCTACAGAGGCAGGTTAAACAACTTATGTAAATTATCAAAATATATGTTCTATACATATAAATATTTATACATTAAATTGCCGAATTTTGTATATTTTTTTTTTTAGTTTCCGCCCTCCAAAGTTGTCATATCGTACGATGAATGAAATGGTGTTTAAATGAGTCCAGGATCCATGCAGCTCAGTTACCAGACATTCATTTTTCAGTATAAGGGAAAACCTCCAACGTTAAGTCATATCGGACGATGAATGAAATGAGGTTCAAATGAGTACAGGGTACATAGAGCTTAGAGCTACCAGACATTCATCTTTCAGGACAAGGGAAATACTCCAACGTTAAGTCATATTGGACGATGAATGAAATGAGGTTCAAATGAGTACAGGGCATATGTATAGAGTTACCAGACATTCATCTTTCAGGATAAAGGAAAACCTCGAGGCATGTCGGTCAAAGAATGAAATGATGCTCAAATGAGTCCAGGATCCATACAGCTTAGAGTTATCAGACATTCATCTTTCAGGGAAAGGAAGAACCTCCAACGTTAAGTCATATAGGACGATGAATAAAATGATACTCAAATGAGTCCAGGATCCATAGAGGTTAGAGTTAGCAGACATTCATCTTTCAGGATAAGGGAAAACCTCCAACGTTAAGTCATATAGGACGATGAATTAAATGATTTTCAAATGAGTATAGGGTACAGAGAGTTTAGAGTTACCAGACATTCATCTTTCAGGATAAGGGTAATCTCCAACGTTAAGTCATATCGGAGGATTAATGAAATGATGTACAATGTGTACAGGGTATATAGAGGTTAGTTACCATTTATCTTGTAGGTTAAGCGAAAATGCCTGGAAAAAAACCTTAACAACCTTAACCCTGACTGAGTTTCAAACTCGGGACTTCTTGAAGGTGAGGCAGAGACTCTACCATCTACTCTTCAGGTGCGCACATTTTATTAGCCTACTGGTGCACATATTATCAGTTATTTATGTCACGTTGATAATTATTGCAACATATTTAGTTATATGCAACTTTAATATAAATTTAAGTGGTACAAGTTATTCGAATATATACCTGAATATATGAAATCAATATAGAATACTTTGGATTACATTGAAGTTGTGACGTGACGCACTACAGCATGGCCTATGAGGAATAACAAGAGTGGCAATTTAACACCTTGTGATGTTGCTCGCTGGAATATAATGCACCTGACATATTTATGTGGACTGAACTATAGTACGGTACTGTTTCCTTCACACAAGACAAGTACCTCCCCAAGGGTGTACAATAAAAAACTACCCAACTTAATAGCCTCGTTCACCAATTGTACACTTTCGGCGAAAATCAAAACTGAGCAAATAGGAAAGTAACGAGCCTGCGTGAAAACTCACATCTTGTTGATTAAACATAAATTCAGTTGCTTTAACTGTTATCTCAGGACGAGGTAGAGTTTGTTAAAATTAATTAGATATTCACCACGACTAATGATAACATAACGAGCGCGAAAAATGTTAAGTAACATGAAAATATGCAATAAGAAAGCATATGTCTTGAAGAGGTTATGCGATGACATTAAAACTAGCAGCTTTGTTTATGTAATCACTGTGAGAATTAATTTCGTAATGCATTATTGCTGCGCACGTATTAACAAAGCAATAGCACAAGCACCTTTTGTCCAAGATTGCATTTGACGATATTGTTGATGACTAAATAATTCAAAAGCCTGAATAATGACAGCTGATGATCAGCGCATATCATCTTTTACTGTGAACTGTATGGAAAAATCAAAGAAGCCAAGAAAAACTAGCGCATGTTTTGTTAAATCTGTATAAATCACAATCTCTCTGAGCCTTTTTACTTTCTTTACCACGTACATACTGGAGGTAGAAGAAGAACTTTCACATATTCCACACAAATAATTCATACCCAGACTACGCCAGAAATATATTTCCAGACTGCCTGAATCAATTATGTGTCTCCCATATATAACTCAAAAACCAAAAGCGGGTTAAATTTATTTAATAGCTTATTTATTTGTGCTAAAACAGATCAATGGTTCAATTACAGTGGCTACATATACAGTAATTCTCAAACTTGGCTTAAATATAGGGTCTTTCAAGAAGTGTGTCCTATCTTTAACATGTGATAGCTGCTGTTGTTATTGAGCTAAAGCAGTCATTTTTTCACGTGGTTACAGTTTTTATTGACAAATAGCTATAGAGCGTTACAACATTCAGCAATGCCTAGAAATTGTGAAAGTTTTTATCAAAATGAATCATCTGTTTGTTAAATCTTCCGGTGATTGAGTGATAAGGGACTATTTTCAGCCTCAGTTGGATGGTATGGATCTCAGAAACATCTGGTTCCAGCAAGATGGTGCCATATGTCATTCTGCTCTCGAAACAATAGATCTTTAGAAGGAGATGTTCAGAGGTTTTGTCATTTCCCGTGGTGGTGATGTTAACTGGCCCCCGAGATCATGTGATTTAATGCAGTTGGATTACTTCTTGTGAGTTTATGTTAAATCTGAGCTAATGCCAACAAGCCAGAAACAGTAAATGATGTTATGAATAAAATCACGCGTATTATTTGTTCTTTTTTTTTAATTGAAAATTGGGTCAACCGTATATATGCAACCCAACTAAGTCGCGGTGGTCACTTAAATAATGTTCTCTTCGACACGTAATGGCCTTAATTATGTTCAAGAGAGAGAGAAAGAGAGACCTCTATCATTTATAGAACGTATTTATTTAAGTTCAAAAATAGGACACTCCTGTTGAAAGACCCTTCATAAAGCATGCAGCGGAAATTACACAACTGAAAGTCACATGCGGTCAATTACTGTATTTGTTTCTTAAGGGGATGCAGCACCGAAAACGCCAAATCAAGCAATTTTCAACCAATCTTGCTGAAATTTTTACCACTTAATTTTGATACATAGTGGACACAGATTTCAAAATTTTATTTTTATACCTTCAATGGTTTTTGAGTAATTGATTTGTAAAGTTCAAAATTTGGGCAAAATTCAAACCGCTCCGGGTGTTAAAAATTCTCAATATTTAAATTTTTCTCTATTTCTAAAAATATTCAGATGGTTATGAAGAAAAGATCTATCACACGAATTTCTTATACTGCCTTTAGTTACAGAGAAAGAAAAAATTAGCTATGGAGCAAACAAAAAATCCAAAAAAGGATTAAACCTTTGAATTTTTATATCAATAACTTTAAAAATATGAGTATTAAAAATTCATGTGATAGAAACCTCTATTTGCCTTCTAAGAACTTGTGTTGAAAAGCTTAGAGGGACTGAAACAAAACTGCATCGTGCGGAACATTTTGAATGACAGAAAAATGTTGAAAAAACTATAACTGAGTGAATAAAATTTTAAAGTCCAAAACATTTGCCTTCTCAGCTACATGCCTTGAAGTAGACTAAAACCCTCCAGATAGATAAGTTGGACCATCTTGCCCCTTCCTTCTCTCTTCTGTAGCAGTGTTCTTCAATTTCAGTTTCCTTCTGGATGTTTTAGAAGTTACCTTCACAGAAATTGCAGAATGAAATAAGCGTAATTGGTCCTTCCCTTGGCTAAATTTTAGAGATGCTGGTGAAATCTGTGTCCATTATGTCTGACTGCAGCTTGAGTGAGGCAGAACAACCAAAATTGAATTCACTGATGGTTGATGTCACAGTCTCTTCTTTGAAACAAATATTTCTTTTGGACAATTATGCCATATCAGGTTATGTAAACTTTCATTATCATTTTGTGTCTTACCCATGTACATCTCCTTAGGATTTCATCTGATGCCAGCCTACTACATCAGGCCTCAAGTATGTTCCCATTGTTGTGTTATGTTTAGGTGTTTCTTCCCATGTATCGTTTAGCCTATTCATGATCCTACGTACACAGTCAACAGAAGGTCAGCTGTTTCAAAGAATGTTTTACTTATAACATATATAAGCTATATGCACGTTTTGATGTATAAAATACATTTATAAATGTTAAATGACACACTAAAACTCATCAATTATATATAAACAGTATGTAGTTTAACAAGACACACAAGAAAATCCCGACCGTTAGAAGCTCACACAAAAGCAAAAATATAATTATTATTATTTGCTTTCAATGTTTGTAGCCAGTGTTTTGTTTCCATGGTGCAACATATTGTAAGAAATAACCATCATACAAAAAAAAAAAAAAAAAAAAAAAAAAAAATCCACCGGAAACTTTGCCCGCTAATTTCAAGTGTATTAATTTAGTCCATTTAATCGAACTCAAATGACAGAATTTTGTGAATGCAAGGGCCGGCATGCACGTGCACATGGGCATTTAAATTGCCATGTGAGGGTATTTAAATGCCTGAAACTCATAAATTTAGTTGGATTATGATACTATAAGGTTCAAAGTATTTTATTAGCTGAAAAACAAAAGAATTATTTTCCCCATATTTTTAGCCAATTTCGATGCTGCATTCCCTTAAATTTCTTGTAGGGGAATCAATGACCAAGTTCTGTTTTAGATGAGAGTCATTTATTTAACATATAACCTTAAAACAGGCTACGTCTTTTGGTGTTCTAAATTTAAGTAATTGACGGTTTCTTAAATTCCTAATACTGGCATTAAAATGTATGTGATCAAGCAATTATTACTGCACACCAGACCATTCATAAGTTTACACAGGATATAATTATTTAATAATATTAATATTAAACTTGTTATTTCATTTCAGCACCTTTTCAGAATAGGAGACATGAAATTTTCTGAAACAAATTATTAAATTATTACCGTACGTAAAAAGTTATTTTATTGATGAAAATCCTCTTATCGTTCTGAATGACTTTTGCATAAATAGTGAAATGTAAGAAACATAAAAAAGTGTAAATCTGTAAATCTCGATAATATACACAATTCAAGTCAAATGTTGAATTAATCATTTCCGGAATACTCTTTGTTATTGCCTTAAATTTTTCAAATAGGAAGTCGCTACTGAATCTTCTTTTCTGGTTTCTTTTTTGAGCTGATCGTGCAGAGAAATCTAATTTCAAATCCAACACTTAGCAACCAGCTCTTATAGGTTGTATTTACACGTATGTCATAAAACCATTTCTAAAAATATCTATCAATTAACACGGAAAAAATAAACATTTGTAGGAATAGTTGTAAACAAATGAGTAGAGAAAGAGTAAATCAGTGCAGCGTGTTCAAATTTTTTAGTATGGATTATGAATGACGCACTGGCATGCATATAAGTGCTGTAAATAATGAATTATGCTTTTCTTTGTCACTTTCTTATATTAAATAATACGTAATTACTATGAGTAATAATCTAAAGGATTAGTTTGACTTTCATGACAAAATTTACTTTTAATTTCTTTGTTTCTACATTATTTTGGTCGTCCCCCTATTGAAACACATGAAGTTACACTGTGTATTTCAGTTGATATAATGGTTCATTTTAATGTACGCAATTAAGAAAATAATGTTAATATTAATTATGGGTTATAAAATTGTGATATAATGATAAAAAGATTCGTACATAAAGTGAAAAGGTATTGATTTTTACGGTTAAATGCACTAGATATCTTAATTGAAAAGTGGCGAGTATATCTCGATTAAGTAGACGTTTCGACTAAGGACTGGTAGCCAGAGTATAAGATTTCGTTGCTTTTTGTGTGATAATAACGAGAGGCGTTAAATCTTGCAACTGGGATGGCCAATGAGTTGGACCACTTTGACCTATCCACCTTTTCCCAAATGAGACTGGTGGAGATGTTCCTGTGCCACAAATGAATATTGAATTACAACTGATGTAAAAATGTGACTCAATGGAACTTGTAAACAGAAGACACGCGGTATCAGTGGACCGCTGAAGTACTCTCAGACCATTTAGTTTTGCGCAACAGAACATTTGAAATCGAATCGAACTTCCAATTTATTTTGCATTAAAATGAAACATTTCCAAACATGGATTTTTAACAAAACTTTACTTGCTTAGTCTCATCTACAACTCTTGGAAATCTGTAACTGAAATTATGTATGCACACAGGAAATTGATTAGGCGCATTATCTTTGTATGTGTTTGTAAACTAATGACAGTCGTAAGCGTATAAACACATAGCATAGCATATAAACACATAGCATATAAACACATTAAAACTACGATTCGAGTTTTATGAAAACGTTACTTTCCGATTTGCCCGGGTGAAGCACCGAGTAGGAAGCACCAATGACAGGTGGTGCTGCTCCATTATGAGCTATGAGTGAATTATGCAGGTGACTCAGGTGAGCATTTGAAATAATGATCACACAAAACTACTGGACCCAGTTTACCTGTACATTTCCGATTACGCCCTGCTCATCACCCCAGGCCCTCCACTTCCTTGAAATATGTTATTTGAATCAATTTGGATCGACCACCCAAAGTGCATTGCAATCAAAA
This sequence comes from Mantis religiosa, assembly GCA_030765055.1. Taxonomy (NCBI): domain Eukaryota; kingdom Metazoa; phylum Arthropoda; class Insecta; order Mantodea; family Mantidae; genus Mantis; species Mantis religiosa. Next base: position 99,520,714 of record CM060956.1, on the reverse strand, counting down.
GGTCGACGACCTTACTCATATCTTTAACAAACACTACATTAATCTTAAGTTTTTTAATCCAATTAATATCCATCAAAAGTTTAGCCATGCTAAGGTTTCATACGCTTAAAAAAATACACCTCCCTTGCTTGATTCGAACCTGATACCTCACGAATCACTATAGGATGTTACCCCTTTCGATTCTTATTTGCTCAGAATGCATACTGATACAATTTTAATGTACACATTTCACTTCATGTAATTTAGATATTGCAATGAAGGTGGAAAAAACTGGTATGATTTTTAGAATATCCTGTTACAGACACTGTCACTTATTTCTTCTGGTTTTTTAATTGACATCCTCCTAAGTTATATTGGACGATGAACGAAATCGTGCTCAAATGAGTCACGGTCCATAGAGCTTAGAATTAGCAGACATTCATCTTTCAGGTTAAGGCAAAACCTCCAACGTAAAGTCATATCGAACGATGAATGAAGATATGTTCATATGAGTACAGGTGCATAGATCTTTGAGTTACCAGACATTCATCTTTCAGAATAAGGGAAAACCTTCAACGTTAAGTTATATCAAACGATGAATGAAATGATGTTCAAATGAGTACAGGATACATAGAGCTTAGAATTACTAGACATTCATCTTTAAGGATAAGGGAAAACCTCCAAAGTTAAGTTGACGATGAATGAAATGATGTTCAAATGAGCACAGCGTACATAGAGCTTAGAGCTACCAGAGATTCATATTTCAGGATAAGGAAAAGCCTTCATCGATACGTCAGGTCCGATGATGAATGAAATGATGTTCAAATGAATACACGGTACATAGAGCTTAGAGTTACCAGACATTCATCTTACAGGATAAGGGAAAACCTTCTTCGATAATTAAGGTCGGACGATGAATGAAATGATGTTAAAATCGGTACAGGGTTCACAGAACGTAGAATTATGAGACATTTATCTTTCAGGATAAGGAAAAACCTCCAACGTAAAGTCATATTGGAGGACGAATAAAATGATGTTCAAATGAGTACAGGTGCATAGATCTTAGAGTTACCAAACAGTCAGCTTTCAGGATAAGGGAAAACCTCCAACGTAAAGTCATATCGGACAATGAATGAAGTGATGTTCAAATGAGTACAGGGTACATAGAGCTTAGAGTTACCAGACATTCATCTTTCAGGATAAGGGAAAACCTCCAACGTTAAGTTATATCAGACGATGAAAATGAAATGATGTTCAAATGAACACAGCGTACATAGAACTTAGGGTTACCAGAAGTTCATCTTTCAGGATAAGGGAAAACCTTCAAAGTTAAATTATGTCAGACGATGAATGAAATGATGTTCAAATGAATACAGGGTCCACAGAGCCTAGAATTGTGAAACATTTATGTTTCAGGATAAGGGAAAACCCGGAAAAAGGCCTTATCAAAATAAATCATCCCTACCGAGATTCGAACTGAGGAAATCTTGAATGTAAGGCAGACTTGCTACCGCTACACCACAAAGGCGGGGTTCTTGAGACTTGTTTTGCAGATACTGAATTCTATCTCTATTAAAAATGAAAATAGATGTTACTCTAATTTTCATTAATAAAAATAAAGTGTATACATTTTCAGTATATAATATCGAACTGTTTAAAACTGCCTGAGTCTGTAGCCTGGTGATAGCGTATCTGCCTCACATTTAAGAGGTCCCAGGTCAGGGTCACTTTTCTGGATAAGGATTTTTTTCAGGATTTTCCCTTATCCTGAAATATAAATGTTGGATATTACTTATCTCTGTGAATCTTGGATTAATTTAAGCGGCGTGTACGATATGACAACGTTGGAGGACGTAAATTAAAATAAAGATCAATTAAAACAAGGAAAAATTCATTAATACAATTCCTTTTTAATCAAAATACGGCATAAGTGATAAAGCATGACAAGGCTCAAGTGCTTGCTACCTCTCTTCGTATTATTTCCTTTATCATCACGTATTCAACACTGATGCTTCTTTACACGTGGTTATTCGTGCGGTGTAAAAGTAAAATTGCTTGTCATGCTCTGCACATGCAAGAACTGTAATGTAAACATCTTCCGATACATCCAATAAAGACAGCCATATTGTCGTCATTAGCTGTTTGAATTCAACTCTTGTTTCTCCTGAAAATAGGTAATCTGTCACATAAACGTATTTTACACGGCCGTATAATACATCCCGCGCGCAGGTGTGTGTAAGAACTTTAATCGAAAGAAAAAAGGAAGCGTAAAAAGCAGCTCATTTTAAGGTATTTTATATTCTGAGTCACACGCGAAGTTAGAATCTTCGCTGTCGACGCTTCGGAGAGAGGTAATAAAGAATTAACATTCTGGAAATTGTGTTTGTTTTAGAAATGATATCGTAAAACTCTGAAGCTTATAGGTATAAGGATATTTTCTCTACCTCTTAATGCGTAAATCACATTCTCCTAAGTGGTAACATTGTCGGCTTCCTGCAACAGCGATTTATAGCACTACCAACTACAGCCCAAACAAAATGTACGGGGTGAGTAGCAGATTTTTGCTGCATAAAGATTCCGTGAAGTGTTAGTACAGAATATTTACATGAAGTTCTGTGTATGCCATTGTTGAAAAAATCTGATGTCCACCTCGGTATGGTCGATGGTAGTTTCTCTGCCTCACGTTCAAGAGGTCCTGAGTTCGAATTTTGGTCAGGGTGAGTTACCGAGCATGATGGCTCAGGCGTTTTCGTCTGTGGCCCGCATTCTGGAGGTCCCGGTTCGATTCCCGTGGTTGACCTACCTGATCAATGGGTTTTTCGGGGGTTTCCCGGTTCACCAGACGAATACTGGGTAGCTTAATCATATACCCTGAATTTCCTGTCCCTCAATTTTATCTCCATTATCATTTCACATAATCTCTCATCTAGTGGTGTCTTTCAGGTGTCGGCGGGAGTCTCGGCGCTCCATGGCAGGATATACTTCTGGTAAACACTTCCTCCTTCGGTAAGACGGTCTCCGTTCTCCGAAATCGGTCTCAAGGTGGGGTCATCTCCGAACCACAGTAGAGTGGCATATCCGTTGTCCTGGCCCGCCGGGTAATTTCCATCTGGCAAAGTGCATGGTCCCTGCCCTATGCACTATCGTGATTCCTTCTAAACGGCTGCCCTCTCTTCCTCACGAGGGTACCCCACTTGGGGGCATAGATACACCAGACCATGTTTGGACCTTCGTGCTGAATTCTCTTCATAAAGTGTTTCATTCCAGTCCTCCACAACAGCCATGCGTAACCTAAGATTTGCATAGATAGATTCAGACTGAAACATTCAACGCCATAGCGGGGGTTTGAACCACGGATCTCCCAGTGTTGAACCGGTGGCTTTTAACCATTGAGCTACCATGGCAATGTGCCAGCATGACATTAAGTGGTTTAACTTTGAAACCAGGGACATTAGTACTTACAGCTTAGTAAGTCGCCACAAACGGTAGTATCTAGTATATGCGACCATCTATAGGTTCACCGGAAAAAATACGAATCATTTGGAGAATTTAATGTCATGCTGACCGGTTGGCTATGGTAGCTCAGTGGTTAAGAGCAGCCGGACGGAGATCGTGAGATCCGTGGTTCAAATCCCGTCTATAACATTGAATGTTTCAGTCTGAGTCTACCTATCCAAACAGAATTTTGACATAAAGTTGTCTTTCACGCAAATGTTGAAAAATGTGATGCCTTTTTATGAGAAGGAACTTCCACTTTGGAAGAGAAGAAGTGCTTTTTGGTACCCCAGTAATATATTTTGTACAACCTTTCCAATATAATAACTTGTAGGTGCCTTCAACATTATCCTGGTGGTCTAACAGAAACCCATGGTTTCCTGTGGTAGATTTTTGACATGTAAAAACCCTCAAGCCTAATCAGCAGGCCTCTGAGGAAACATTGACCGTCTTTTACCCTCACATTGTAGGCGATGCTAAGATAATAACTCATTTTACTTAAACATGATGAATAAGTCGCTCTTTATGGTAGATATACCAATAAAAGCAATAATGCCTGCCTCGGTAGCTTGGTGGTAGCGTGTCTGCCTCACGTTCAAGAGGTCCCGAGTTCGAATCTCGGTCAGGGTGAGTTACCTGGATAAGGCTTTTCCCGGGGTTTCCCTTATCCTGAAAGACGAATGTCGGTTAACTCTAAGCTCTATGGACCCCGGGCTCATTTGAGCATAATTTAACCCATTCCATTCATCGTCCGATATGACGTAAGGTTGGAGGACGTAAATTACAAACGAGCGATAATTTACGTTCTATATCAGTTACGTAATTAACGTATGATACTTTTAAGAACGAAAATACAAAAGTGTCTTTATATTGTTAAGGAAAAAACTATGATCAAATTAATTTATAGTTACTCATTTTGCTACATCACAGCCCGTAGCAACTTCTCATTTCTCTTCTAAGGTGTGCTTGCTAAGGTGTGTTATTATTGTTCCATCAGTGATAAATGAAATACGAGTATAAAGAGAGAAGCTTTTGCATAAAATGTGGTATGGATTGTTGATTGGTAAAATTTCCTATTAAAATCTAGCGGACACACATAAATCATGTTAAAATTAATGCATAAATAAGAAGCATATACCTACTTCAGCTTTGGTAAAAAAAAGTCAGTAGCAAGTAAAGTTTCTGTTAATGAAAGGGAAATTAGAAGTCAGTGTAGCTATTGTAATAAGGCATACCTTGGTGCCTGAGATAAACTATGTATAAAGCCAGTCGTATTGGTTGTTTGAAGTGATTTGAACTGCGTAATGTAGGTAGTAGTTGTTATCACTTGTGCCAACCCACTACTTGAAATAGAGATTTGTACACCCGTTACACTTCAATATGTTTTTAAATCTTTTGTACGAAGATAAATTTACGTTTTTCGGCATATCTCAAGCTGGCAAATTAAAAATATATGAGAAATAAATATTAAAAATGTAATGAAAAGAATAAAAAAGGAAGCAATGACGATTTTTCCTGTTTAGAAAACTACAGGCACTATTTAAACACATGACAAGAGATATCTTGGAAGTGGCTAGTTATAAAGTAGAACAAAACTTTGTGTAGTAGATAGTTCTCTACTTCTCAGGTTCAGAGGATACTCCCAAAACATTCAAAACTCGGGTATATTTTATTTGCCAAGTATTATCATAAATAGTATTTCATTTAAAATAATCAGTAAACATTTTCCATGTAAATGTTGATTTGGGCTGTAGGACTTTTTGTAAGATATTCATGTTACATTCTTGGAGATGCTGAAACTAAGTTCCAAGTTCGGTATTTAACCGATATTTCGTTTTTGAGTTTTGTTTGTCACTCATAGAGGAGCAGTTTTTGAAAATATTTTTCTTAAATTCAGAACATCTTAAAACATTGGCAATATCGTATTTTTGCGTGAAAGGCACCTCCAGATACATATATTTAAATTTTTAAGAAAATTTTCTTATTACTATTGTGATTTTGTGGGTTCCAGAAATTAAAATTCCGGGTAACAAACACCAAAAATCGCACCTTATTTCCTTAGAAACACACTTCGTACGCAGCAGTCCATTATTACGTCACATACACAATACAGCTTGCAAGGTCAACGACCACAACACAGCGCACCAGCTGTTCACGCACGCGAGTTCAATTACCAACTGACTCCCGTGGCGGGCGGGCTCCCCTTCTCATAGATTTCACACATTCCGGAATTTTCTCAAGCAATCGAGACGCGGCTAGAAGAAAGAACCAGAACTCTCGAGAAATCCGTCTCCTTCCCTCCGCCCGTTTCGGCGAGCTGTTATCTCCGTACTCCACTGCCCGTCTCTTTGAACTAGTTGGCCGCGCCGCCTCGATCAACAATGGGCTCGCGACACTATTAAGTTATATACAATTGTTAATTATTATAGTTATTTATGGTTCTAGAGTATCAAGAAGTACTTTATCAATGGTGGACGGTTTACTAATTTTCTAGTGTACCATACAGTGTTTTAACCAACACTTAACCTAATCATTAAAAAGGCTATCTAATTTTGTAATTAAACTATAATAACATAGGGAAATTATTTGTAACTTCATTTTCCTTAATATGAAAGTATTACTTTAGTAAGTTAATTTCTATTATTAAAGTACAAATTTACGAGTAAGTGTTGGTTAAATATATTAGCTTCTTCAGTAGGAATGATCAGGTATTTGTTGCAGTGTTCGTTTTTCATCTGAATTTGTAACGCTCCACATCCACGTGTAACTTTACCACCCCCGAGGTGATGAAACAAATATTCCACTAAGTTATACAATTAGAGGACGGCATGTTCTCCCCACGCACCCCCGGGGGTTGAAATCTTCTTTTAAACCACTTTTGTTAACAGAAGAAACCTGCGGAGAGGGTTGATGCCACCTCGGCTGTTTAACGTTTTTATGAGCTAATTTTCTGATAACAGGGTATTATAAGAGGAGCGGTGGTGCGAATATTGTTTTCAGAGAGCAGGGAGAGTTTACATAACCATCTCTGTAATTTATTTAGATTCTTAAAGAACAGAACACTTTCGTGAGCGTGTTTCAAATACTTTCGGCTTGAAGATGTTTCTAGAAATACTTATTATGAAAGTAGCTATCTGCATATTTTCCTGCATTTTAGGGATTCTTTTAAAAACATAAACCATCATCAGCATAATCATCCATTCCACTAGTTTAGGCGTGTCTGCCTTACGTTCAAGAGGTCCCGAGTTCGACTCTCATAGGAGTAAATTATCTGTATAATATTTTTCCCGTGTTTCATTTTTCTGAACAATGAATGTCTGGTAACTCTAAGCTCTATGTATCCTGGACACATTTAAACATAATTTCATTCATCATCCTATATGACTTAACGTTGGAGGTTCTCCCTTATCCTGAAATATGAATATCTGGTAACTCTAACCTGTATGAACACCGTACTCATTTGAACATCATTTATTTCATCGTCGGATATGACTTAACGTTTGAGGTTTTCCCTTATCCTGAAAGATGAATGTCTGGTAACTCTAAGCTCTATGAACCCTGTACTCATTTGAACATAATTTCATTCATCGTCCGATATGACTTAACGTTGGAGGTTTTCCCTTATCCTGAAAGATGAATGTCAGGTAATTCTAAGCTCTATGTACCCTGTACTCATTTGAACGTCATCTCATTCATCATCGTCCGATATGACTTAACGGTGGATTTTGTAAATTAAGAGAAAATAATAATAATAATAATAATAATAATAATAATAATAATAATAATAATAATAATAATAATAATAATAATAATAATAATAATAATAATAATAATAATAATAATAATAATAATAATAATAATAATAATAATAATAATAATAATAATAATAATAATAATCATAATCATAATCATAATAATCATAATAATAATTAATAATAATAATAATTAATAATAATAATAATAATAATAATAATAATAATAATAATAATAATAATAATAATAATAATAATAATAATAATAATAATAATAATAATAATAATAATAATAATAATAATAATAATAATAATAATAATAATAATAATAATAATAATAATAATAATAATAATAATAATAATAATAATAATAATAATAATAATAATAATAATAATAATAATAATAATAATAATAATAATAATAATAATAATAATAATAATAATAATAATAATAATAATAATAATAATAATAATAATAATAATAATAATAATAATAATAATAATAATAATAATAATAATAATAATAATAATAATAATAATAATAATAATAATAATAATAATAATAATAATAATAATAATAATAATAATAATAATAATAATAATAATAATAATAATAATAATAATAATAATAATAATAATAATAATAATAATAATAATAATAATAATAATAATAATAATAATTAATAATAATTAATAATAATTTTTCGTAAAGAATGCACGAGTTCATCTCTACTATTTGCATTTTATCGAAAACAGCTGTTTTTAAACAAGGCTCATGTGTATGGCTGTGTGCATAACCTAAAAAGTAAATTTCGGCTAATTTCCAAACTAGTTTTTTAGCTTCAGCATTTTACAAGAGAAAGGTGTTTCCAAAAGGTCCCTATCCCCAAACTATGCCATACGAAAACCTTTTTATCATTAAAAAAAATATCCGTTTATTTTGATTAAAATAAAAACCATTCATATTTTCAGACGAAATTATACCATTTATTTTTTAACAATATCCACAAAGGTTGTTCTCATTCTTGACATTTCAATAACTTGTTTAACTTCAGATTTTCAAGATATTTCTAATTTTTAGTTTAGTTTTGTAGTTCTTATACTCTTCAAGGATCTAAGACTTATAAAATATTAAGCACAAATTCTATCATTAAGTCTTAAGCAGTGGAACGTTTTAAGTTAGATGTTTCCAGAGTGTTGGCCTTAAGAATATAAAGTAGGAAGCCATTGTTGAGTAGGCAGAGACACTAATGTCGACATTACTGTATTAGCATTGTTTTAAGCGTTGCATTTCAGACGTTCATTTGTTTTGTTTCATGAGTACATGTAAACAAGCATTTATGTATGTATGTGTATATTTATTTATATATTTATTTATTTTTGTAATTTACGTCCTTTAACTTCTTAAGTCATATCGGACGATGAATGGAATTCGTGAAATGATACTCAAATGGGTCCATGGTCCACAGAGCTTAGAGTTACCCGACATTCGTCTTTTAGGATACGGCAAAACCTTGGAAAATACCTTATCCAGGTAACTCGCCCTGACCGAGATTCGAACTCGGGACCTCTTGAACGTGAGGCAGACATGGTACCATGTGCCCGAGGTGGGCAAAAGCATTTATTGTGCTAAAGAAACGCATTTTCCTGAAATTAAGAAAATTAATGCCGTTTCCTTAAAAACAGTTTCCCCGCATGTAAAGTTGGTTTACGTAGTATTTTTAAGCATACTGCATCAGAAACAACAACAAAATTAATTTAAACAAAATTTTGGTACATGGCGTAATCGTTCCTAAGAATAGTGAGTGTACACAGCGGAGACAAGTATCCCATCTTGTTTAGTTTTTCAACATTTTATGAAGTCTCGTGCATATTATTTGAACTTTGCTAAATTTATGTTTGCATAAATTTCCGTATTGAAAGTCTGTTTTCTTCTAAATCCTTCTCCTAAAGGAAACAGTCTTCGAGAATAGTCTAAATAACTGCCTGGAAATCAATCTGTTAATATGGAGAATTATAATTTTATACCACTTAGTTGTTAACTTATTAATTTTAATTAATATAACCTATTGTTAGGAACACTCTTTTTGTCTTCATTTGTCTAAAAAGGAGTTTGTAAGAGCAAAATAGATTTCGGCTAGAAAAAACTCCTATAACTTTGTTACAGTCAATGTAATTATATAAACTATGACTAGAAGATTTTAAAATGTAGGTGCTGGGGTTACATGTCGTTCTTCACTCACTACCCTATAAACTACTTTTAAAATGCCTATTCTCAAAGAACCTATTGATAATCGAAACAAAGTGAAACTAGGTGATAGTGTAATTGGGATTTTATTAGTTCATGGTCGTGTTAAAAGTAAAACATTATTCCGCTCAGTGTTCAAAGGCTTTTAAAACGCCGGTAATGCCAACTTCGGTTTCTTGCGGAAAGTGACAATCATCTCATTCAAGAAGACCATGAATCTGAGTTAAATCCAAGGAATAACTATTTCAAATTGTAATAATTTAAGAATAAACATTTCAGTTCTATTATAAGATGAGTAAGTTTGCAAAAAGTTGTAATCTATTAGTAGTATTGTCATGCTATTTTCATCGTTTTATTATTTCCACTGCCTTCTTTATGTTGAATGTTTGGGTTTCCTTAAAGTTACGTTGTCAACACTGTTGCTACAGAAGGCAAATGAACATCGCAACTTGCTGAATATTAAGACCATTAAAAAGGTAGAACAATACCACATATTTATACATAACACTGCTCCGTATTTCAAAACTTATTTTTTTTCTGAATCTGATATGTGATCCCAAACGGATTTTTGTTTTGTGCTCAATTCTACTTCTTTGTGAAACATAATAGGAATTACCTTTAACAAGAATTTTGTATGAAAAACTACACCATAATTATAATTTATTATTTGCCTTTAAGAAATCATTAATTATTATTAATTTAAGGGCATTCATTACCTTGTTTCAATATTGCATTTCAAATTTTCCTCTCTTTGACTTTTTCGTATTTTGTTCAGGGCAGTCCCTTTTTAACATTCAATAATAGTCAGCCATCATGTGAACACCTCACTTCCATTGGTACCTCGTTTCACATCTATTATATCCTGGTAATATATTTCACACTGTTCCTCACTAAAATCTCCCAAATTATCAGAGAAATAATTTAGATGTGAATGAAGAAAATGTACTTTTGACACTTAGACTTGCAACAGTCTGTTTAAAATGTTCTAACTTCAATTACATTATGTGAACATAATTTGAGTCTTTTTTATTTACAAGAAAATTAAAAACAACATTTTTGAAGGCATTCCAGGCATCCTTCGCTTCTCCGGTCGTAGTATTCTCGAACTGAATGTACATCATCAGTTTTCAAATTTGTGGGCCAATGAATTCACCAGATTTTTTTTTCATAAGATAATGAAGGAAATATAAGTCTTTATCTGGATTTTTCACAAATTGTTTCATTAAACCTATTTTTACATGGAAAGGTGGCAACAATACGTTTGGGGGATCAATAAGGGGTTTACATTTTTTTTTTTTTTTTTTTTTTTTTTTTTGCTCCCGCTGTTAAATCAGTCTTACGTGGTCACTGTTCCCTTTCTCAGTGCTCTGACCCAGCTCTGCTATCCCATTTACATAAGAAACAAGGATAAATTATTGACCCAGTCTTCTGAATAGTCCAATAATATTGAAATCTTCACACACTAGCCTTAGATGGTTTTCGTAACTGTAGTTTTTGTAACAAAAACTTAATATTTTCATATGTTTCCATTAAAACAAAAGACTCATAAAATAAATTATTTGAATTCATTTTTCAGCTGTTTGAGAAAGTATAATTCAACTGTTTCTAAAATTTAGCGCTAGAAACTGTAACTATATATATATTTAGTTTTGATCAATCAATACATTTACAAAATTACTTTAAACGTATACCACTGTTGTTCTTAAGTTTCGATGTCACCGGAAGCATAGGAATGAACTAATGAAAGCCTCTGACGGATAAAACAAAACACTGTCGAGCCGCACCGCAACGCCAATCTCATTGGTTATTCCGGACGCGTTTGATGATTCCACAAACCCCCGGAAGAGGGCACGTTTAAATCACTCAACCACACAACCAACGCAGGCTTCATACTTCCGGTTTGCTACCTCGGCGTTTTTTCCGTCCCTTAGAAAACGCTATAAAATATAATACGGTTAATAATCACATTCAAGAGCATTTAAAATGTTTTTACAGAAAGTATGAATTAAATCGTCGTTTAAACAATTCCAGATATCTGATTTTCCAAAAAATGACACCATACTGTATATTGCTGTAAAATAAAATAAAATAAAAATATATAAAAACATTTAAGTTTTTGGACATGTTTTAGCTGCAAGTAAAATTCGGAAAAAGCGTTATCTATTTGCTGACTAGGAGAATAAAAAAAGGAATATAAATTTTCCATCGGAAAAAGTACTTATAAATTTTGGGAAATTCAAACGAATAAAAAGGAATATCTCACAAATAGTTAAACTTAGAAAAACGTTTATGTATTTTGAGTTTTGTCCATCTCTACAAGTTGTGCAAAACTCATTCAGATTGATAGTCACTTCAGTCAGATTTCGTCACCGAGATTACATTGAAAATAAACAGTATATTGAACTTCTTGAGTCTCAAAAAAAAAAAAAAAAAAAAAAAAAAAAAAAAAAAAAAAAAAGAGAGAGAAAGACCTGCATGTGTGTGTCCTTTCTCTTCTCCTAATTTACGTTCTCCAACGTTAAGTTATATTGGAAGATGAATGAAATGATGCCTAAATGAGCTCAGGATACATAGAGTTTAGAGTTCCCAGACATTCATCTCTAAGGATAAGGGAAAGCCTGTAACGTTGTCATGTCGGACGATGACTAAAATATGCTCAAATGACCCCAGGTACATAGAGCTTACAGTTACCAGGCTTTCATTTTTTCATGATAAGGGAAACCTCTGGTAAAAAAGGCCGCGCCGTGGCTCAGTGGTTAGACCGCTTGGCTCTCACCAAGGCAGCCCGGGTTCGATCCCAGGCGACCGCAAAGTGAGATTTGTGGTGGACAACATGGCGCTGGGGCAGATTTTCTCCGGGACCTCCGGTTTCCCCCGCCATCTCATTCCACCGGTACTCCATCTTCATCTCATGTATCATCAGTGTCACCGCCTGCGGTGCCGTATGTAGTAAAAGTGGGCGTTAAACACTACACATTACATTTATTTCTGGTAAAAAAAGAAAAAAACCTTATCTAGATAACTCACCCTGATCTTGATTCAAACTCGGGACCTCTTGAACGTGAGGCGGACACGGTACCGAATTGGACCCTAATTATGTGTATCTATGTAAATCAAAATGAAAAGTTGGCTAAGTAAATAATAATAATGATGATGATGATGATGATGATGATGATGATGATGATGATGATGATGATGAACAAGAAGAAGGAGAAGAAAAAGCATTGTATTTGAAATCATAATATTTGCCCAGTGCAAACAAAATATTTCAATTTTTTCAGATAAAAGGCTCAATGTATTTTAATTAAATTACGGTACATTTAAGACATTAAATGACAAAAAGTATCTGAAAATTTCTGTGATACCCTTGAAGTCTTGTTTACTCATACATTTATACGACTACTAAACCGTAAAGGCTAGACTATCTTAATCTATCAATGTAAATTTATAATATATCCGTTTTTGTAGAGGTAACGGTTTCCGAGATATTCCTTGTTATTGGCCTTAATTTTCAAATACTTTACTCTAGCAGGAATCTATATTGCTGTTTTTTCTTTCTTTTTCGGCTTGTTTATGCAAAGAAAATGGCATTTTTCATACCTCTCACGTGGTGACACCACTTGAAACATTTGAAATGTCTCTAAGACCTACTATATATTCCCATACCCACACTGCCTATAAGAGGCATGAGAAAGTCATATGACTGTGACAGATATGTCAAACGTAATACAACAAACTTTTTCTCGTCTTTTTTTCCCCTGTAATAATAAACATTCCAAACCGTGCGTTATTTAGCTCACTATTGCATTGAGGTGTTTCGAGCATGCGCGCTGCAGTTGTTAATGGCACAGTGGCGGCGCAACGGAAGGACTATGTTACAACACCTGCTTGTCCACAAGAGTCCTAATTTTCAAGTACGTAAATTTTACAAACCGCTTATTGCTTCGAATTTGCATGCAGAGGAAACAGCCCCCAACAACCTTATTATGTTAATAATTAATTAAAACTACACTGGTAACGGATGCTACAACTGGGACATTTGCATCTCAGAAATAATTGTCTACTGTTACGTGTTTATTTTTATTATCTACTAATGGCCTTTCCTGTTTAATTTCCTTTGACAACATACCTGTTATATTAACACATGACAGAAAACGACCAAATCAAGAAGTGTCAAAGTAAGTTACATTTTGTGCGAAAATGATATATTAAGATTAGTGAAGTTTCAGCTCATTGCACAATGGAAGCTGTTAATTTGTTTTGTCTTGTTTTTGTTCTTTAATTTACGTCCAAGTTAAATCACATCAGATGAATGAAATGGGTGAACTGATGCTCAAACGAGCCCAGGTTCCACAGAGCTGAGAGTTACCCGACATTCATCTTTCAGGATAAGAGAAAACTCCGGAGAAAACCTTACCAGAAAACTCACCCTGACCGAGATTTGAATTCGGGACCTCTTGAACGTGAGGCAGACACGCTACCGAGGTGGACGGGCGGGTAGGCGACTGCTGGGTAGGTTAATTACATCCCCCGGATTTCTGTCTCTTCATTTCATCTCCATTGTTATTTCACACCATCTCTCATCTGGTGGTCTCTTTCGGGGAAAAAGTGTATTCGGGGGTCAGCCGCCCTCTGTCTCCTCTCATCTCATCCTTCCTTCCGGGAAGCTCCACTTGGGGGCATAGGTACAGTAGACCAAGTTTGGACACGTGACCTCCGTAGAGGAGTATAGACCGATTCAATCCTGCAAATAGTGTATTTCAGTTTTGAAGAATAGAAATTGGAAAAATGTCTTAGAAGTAAGAAAGCTGCGGAGTAAGTTGTGTTTTAGCCGTGAACGACTCCTCTAGCTAAATATGGCAGGATCACTATAACGCAAATTGAGAACTTTAAGTCTGATAGGTATCACTCGTCTGGGTCGTATGTACTGGAGAGGTCACTCAGGAGAAGATCTTGTGGCTTGAGGCAAGTTGGTTGGCGAGTGCGAGCGCCGAGATTGTAGGTGACAGCTCCAGGGATCTCCTGCAGATGGTAAAAGAAAGGTCGTGCCAGCAGGAGAAGTACTGGTGAACTGGTAGAAGACCAAACTCATGATGAAGTTGTTGGTTTCTCGTGAACCATGGAGCATTTGTAGCTGTACGTAGCACCCTGTTTTGTAATACCTGCAGTCGACGGAGATTAGTCTTTTTGGTTCCACCCCAGACTGGAGCTGCATAGGTAAAAATGGGATGGACAAGAGATGTGTAAAGAAGAAGGGAGGATTCATAACCAAGTGAGGTGCGCCTGTTGAGTAAAGGGTACAGTTTTGAGAGCCGGGCAGATGCAAGTGTAACAGACCGACAGATATGGGCGTTCCAAGTAAGTCGAGTGTCCAGTAGCACCCCAACATACTTCACTGGCACACTGGTTGGTAACCATGAGCAGCTGTAGTGAAGGAGGATCCCTATTAAGGACGTAAAGAGAAGATCTTAACCTCTGTCTTGTTAGTGTTGAGGGAAATGCACCAGTTGGAGAACCAGTGAGCTAGTCGACCCAGGGCAGTTTGTAATTCATGAATAGCATGACGGATATCGGAGTGAGAATAAAAGAGTGCAGTGTCATTGGCATATAAAGCTGTACAAATTGGAGCTATAGCAGGAAGATCATAAGGGTAGAAATAAAAGAGGAGTGGTGTTAGTACTGAACCTTGAGGGACACCTGCTAAATGGGCCCGTGTAAAACTGTTCTACACAATGCCAGTTTTACAATTATGGTTTTTCTTAAAACTGACTCTAGTGCTTGAATTAAACAATACAGCAGGTTACTAATATGTGGCGTTGCATTGAAAAAATATAGAGAGAAGCTAAAATAATAAGCACAACAGTGCTTACTTCATTGCAAAATCTTCTTGAAAGTAGTCATGCCACAACTTATAGAAAGATAGCGAATTGAAATTCTAATGATGATCGGATATGGCGATTGGAGGACCTGACCTGAACCCCTTAGACTTTTTCTTGTAGGGATATTTGAAGAGGATGGTTTACAAGGACCGACCAAGAGATCTTGAAGAGTTAAAGCGAAGAATTGGACAAAAAATGCCGCTGCTCAGGTGATCAGTTTTGATGGAATCATTAATTTCAAATGCAGACTTTAGCATGACAAAACTAAAACAACAAAGTTACAAGCATTGTTCTATACTTTTTACTCATCTCGTATATTTCCTTGCAGTTAATAAATAATGAAGCTCAACATAACCATTATCTAATATTATCATATGTTCAATCTTTACCTTAAGACACTCTCATATTTTGTGTATTCTAGATATTTTCCCTAAAATTATTTTTGCCTAGTGTTTTGTTTAAATCAGAAAATTTATTTCTGTAATCACATGATTGCTGTTGCGTAGGCATGTAAACAAAATTAGTGTGCTTTTGAACAGATGACCTTAGTTGCGTAGTGTATCATGTATTTTATTTATATTTCTTTTTTTCCCAGGTAGAAATTTAGGTTGCAAATGAAGACATTTCATCCAGAATAATAAACTGATTCACAACCTGTTGCAAAAATGAGCAAAAATTGTGTTTTTTTAACCGCATCACTATGCTCCAACTGACAGTATACTTCCCTTTATAAGTTCTGGAAAAGAAACAAGAATATTTTTTAAATGAGAGGGTAGAGCCAGACTGAAAAATTCAATGCCATAGCCGGGATTTGAACCACGGACCTTCTGGTCTCCGTACAGCCGCTCTACCCATTGGGGAATTTAATGTCATATCGGCACGTTGGCCATAGTAGCTCAATGGTTAGAGCGATTGGGCGGAGACCAGAAGATCCATGGTTCAAAACCCGGCTATGACATTGAAGTTTTCAGTCTGGCTCTGCCCTTTCATTGTGCGTCCTACACACGGCTAGTGTGCAAGAACAATTAATTTCCATTAACTGTATCTAATAGTGGTCCGAACTATAAAGCCTGGGCCTTAAAGTACTTACAGCATAGCAAGTCGCCATTGTTTTTCTTTGGGTTTATAGATGAGAGGAGGGTATTGTGGAATACCATTTAAATTTCTAAAAATAACTTTACTGGTTTTTAAATAAAAATCGCCGAATCGCCATGAGTGCGTACTATAACTAATTGTGATGAACTTTCACTTGTAAAACAACTACTATTCATTTTGTTGTTATAAAAGCAATATATTTAGAATAATGTTACAAATGTAGGTTAATATGAAATTGTCGGATATTATCGCATAGGCTGTTTAAAATAATGAAATAATAATTTTATTTCATGATACATGAAACATGACTGGTTTAAAATAGACAAAACATCTATAAACATATATTTATAGGGCTAGACCATAGACCAAGTCTAGAATAACAGAAAAAACAGTTTTTGTTTGCATTTAAGTAAATTTAGTTCTTAAAGAATATACTTTGTATTTAACTTAGACTATATTTATATTTGTGTAAGTAATATTTATTGTTTAAACACTAATACTATACTAAAAACTAATGTTTAACTTTATTTTAGTCAGTATATTTAGTACGGTTATATGGAGCAGTATACTTTTACGTCTGGCATTAAAAATACATGGTATTACATAATTTCCGACACGGTATCTTGGACAATGAACCTTTGAGGTAATGGACAAAACATTGCTATCTATAAAACGACCACAATATAACAAACGACAATTCTTTTAGTGTACTTTACGTTTAACATAAAAGTTCAAGTTACATGAGTACTAGTGGGTTAAAATACCTGAAAATTTGTATACAAGAAATTTTGAATATCACAAAACACATTTTATTCTGCAGCGATTGAAATGACAATAATAAGCTGTCAACTCTCACTGAAGTGCACCATGGGAGTCTTTCTTGATACTTCATGGCACTCCCACATGATAGCAGCAGCAAACAGAGCCGAACTCTTGGTATTCCATATTTTCCGACTGTTACACAATATCCTCCTCTCTTCTACATCAATATCATTTTTGATATCTTATACTCTGGCATTCTTTGCAGATGCTCTATCCAATTGTTTCTATGTTCTTCTATTTGTTGAAGTGGTTAGTAATATTCTCATTTCTAATGTGATTTTGTCTAGTGCAGATTTTCATAGACCGTAGGAAGTACATTTGCTTTCCGTCTGCTATCCACGCTCTCGAAAGTCTTCGAGAGGATAATCCTCACCCGTTTGTCCCCAGTATTGGGTGACATTCAAGCCATACCTGCCTATCAATTTGGATTTCATCCGGGGCACTCGACAGTCCAACAGCTGCTGCGAGTCGTGGAGACGGCTGCCCTGGGTTTCCAGGAACAGGCGTTCACGGCAGCAGTGTCTTTGGACGTCGAGAAGGCTTTCTCTACAACCTGGCACACCGGACTCCTTCACAAGCTTATCCACCTGGGCCTACCAAACCAATTAATCAACATCTTACACAGCTTTCTAAAACATCGCACTTTTAAAGTCAAAGTTGCGGGGAAAACATCTACTCTCAGACCCGTGAGAGGTGGAGTCCCAGAAGGCTCTGTATTATCTCCCACACTATTTAATGTATACATGGCAGACTTCCCAACCGAGCAGCGCGTCGAAATGGCACAATATGCTGACGACGTGCTGCTCTTCTGCAAAGACAGACATATTCGCAGAGCCTTCAACCCAATACAAAGACACCTCCGTCTCACACAGGAGTGGTGCAGGCGTTGGCGGATGTCCGTTAACCCGGACAAAAGCCACGCTATTCTATTCACCAAGCGCCACACCCCAGCAGACTGCCCGGATTTCCATTTTAGAGGCCGAAGGATAGAATGGGTACCCTCTATCAAATACCTGGCAGTAGAGCTAGACAAGGGTCTGACTTTCCGTCGACACATCAGGGAACTCTCGGCGAGGGTTCAGGGAGCTATTGTATCCCTGTATCCTATGCTGGGTTCTCGATCGATGCCAGTCCGCGTAAAGCTATACCTTTTTCGAGCTCTTATAGTCCCGTTGATGCTATATGCCTGCGAGGTCTGGGGCATGGCCGCAGATTCCTGGCTGGCATATCTTCAACGCGCTCAGAATAGAGGACTTAGGTCCATCTACTCAGTAGGCCGATTCTTCCCAGTAAGGTTCCTCCATGAAGCCTCGGGTCTTCCATACGTGGAAGATGAAATTAGACGCCGGGCTACCAAATTATACGCACAGTTACCCTTGCACAGAAGTGCCCTGGTTCGGTCTCTTGGTGATTATGATCCCACAAGACGTCGTCGCCGACTATTCCGGGTCCCCCGCATGGCTTGCGGGCATCCGAGGTAACCACGGAGCATTTCCAGCAGCAGCAAAAGCTGAGCTCCCATAATCTACCAAGAGTTGTTGGTCTCAAAATTCAGTCAAAAATTCAGTCAAAATTCATTTCAAACTAAAATAAAATAAAATAATTATTTTCTACGCCAGGGTGCTAGTGATAGCATTCTATCCTTTTAGAGGAGTCAATAGACTACCTCATATGCATTCCACCATCCTCAAATAAAAACAGTCATCCTAACCCATCCCGAAAAGAAAATCCTATCTGTGGTTAAACCCTATCCTGGGTGGGCACACAGCAACAATCTTCAGGCTAACACAAGCCTACCAGTATCTGCGATTTGCTTTCCTTTTTCCTTTTTCTTTTAGGGCCCGGTCCTTGCTTCCATATAGTGTCATCGTTAAATAAAATCTTAGCAGCCTATCTTTCCTAACTTTGTTCGTCCAAAATATATTGGAATTTCTGTAAGACATGCCTATGAATTTTGTTGAAATGCCAAGTGATTACCATGCGTTTCATTTATTGTGAAACTTTATCTTGAATTTTACAGAAACAACCTTTAAGTCCACAACATTCCAAATTATTTTTGCACGACTTCTAAACCGTAACAGTCAAAATCTCACTACTAAATTTATACTTCGACAAACAATTTTTTTTTCTGTAGAGTTTACCATTCTCGAGATATTAATTGTTATTGCTTTCAATTTTAAAATTCTTTGTAATTTTATCAAATATTACGTCGTATTTTAACTATTGGCATGCAGAGAGGACGGAATTTCAAAGCTATCAGATAGCCACCAGCTGTTAAATTGTTTACTATCATTTATGGTTAGAGAGTTATATATTTTTTTTAAAAAAATCTAATTTTTAATATAATGGATTCTGTAAAACTGCACAGAATTTATAATTATAATACTGAAAATATTTCAAGCGCTTTCTACTTTATAAATAGATATGTTAGCTAGTACGCCGTGTCGTTTCTTGTTTGTTTTAATAAGGACAGTGTGGGAAGTTCTTCCTTATTGGTTTTTCCATTTAGGACTTCCTCGTAGATTCATCGGCAATAGAAATCGCTGTATAAAGTTCATACTAGAGTTCTTGACCTCACGAACAAAGATTTTAACTGTTCTGTCGTGAGAAAAACTCTTCTGCTCATATCCCCTTTTCCTAGGTAAACTTTCATAAACACACTTTTTAAATTCGGTTTATCAGCGCTGATATTTCCTCGGGAGCCTACTTCTTAAAAATACGTTGTTCTCTTGTTAATACCTAGCAACCATTCTGTTTCCTTATTTACATAATCCTCGTGGATTTTCTGTAATTACTGGCAAAGAATAGCCTAAAAATTTCAATTTTTTAAATAAATATTTATTAGATCGGTCAGCAATATAAATACTTTGCAGATCTGGGAGAACAGATACAAAATCACCATCGAGTAATAACATTGTAGAGGTAGGACAGTGTGCCTTCTCTTAACTAATACAAATGTGTTACTGCACTAATACAATTGTTATAATGAACTAATAAAATGGTATACATACTTCAATAGTGAGAATTTATACAGCAGAAAAGAAAAATAGAAAAGCAAATGTGGAACAGTAGATCATTCAGAAGTAGAAGGGTCATCACTGTAAAGCAGATCCTGTGGTAGTCGTCGCTTCAGTCGTGTTGGCCGGAGATTCCGGACGCCGATGTTATACCTCACAGCTCCTGGAATAAAAATTTCAGTAAATGAAGATTTTGTAATATCTTCACTTGATTAACGCAGCACTGCACCCTTGATTAAAATTTAAAATTCACGCAAACGAGTAGCATGTTCTTACAAAATATTGTACTTTAACGGAAGATGAATTATAACGAATTTTAGACAAAATTTCGAGAATAAATAGTACTTTAAAATATACATAAAGTCATGATCAACCGTAAGTTTGTGTTTGTGGACATTTTAATGACCAACAGCTATATTCAATTAAACGAACGTCTTTTGCTGCAAAGCTGTGTGAAATTTTGAAACTAAATTCTTTTGTTGTCTACAAAGTTCTTTTGGGCATTTTACATACGTTTCTTATGATATAATTTTTATCAGTGATTTCAGAACTTTAGTATTCATTCTTTGAAGGGAGCCTAGTGGTAGCAGGTCAAGAGATCCCAAGATAAGCGTCTGGTAACTGTAAGCTCTGTGGAACCTGGGTTCGTTTGAGCATCATTTCACCCATTTCATTTAACGTCCGGTATAACTTAACGTTGGAGGAAGAAACAAAAATAGAGAATTAAAAATCATGTTTTAATATTTTGATTATGCAGGAAGTTTATTTTATGGAATACATTCCATCAATAATAAGCAAACTTTAGGAGTTAAATAGTTCGAATTTCTCCTTACTTGGGGTCGTTTGATGTGACTCGATTTTGAAATGTATTTTTCTTTACGGTCAGGAATTAAAAAAAAAAAGAAAATTAATGTTATGAAACAGTTCATGATAAAAAGTTGAACTAAAGTGATTTAAGTTTGCATAAATTATCAATTCCAGTAAACAATACATTAAACATTTTATTCAAAACTAATTTTATTCTGTTTTTCAAATATTGATTTCGACGAACTTTGCCAAAATTTGACTAAACTCCTGTAAAAAATTGTAACTTATAAAATTATAATTGCACTGAATGTCATCGTTATTCATACATTTTTTTTTAAAAAGTTAGATTATAATTAGTTATGTGAGGTTCTTGATGTTGTAGATTACAAACAGAATTTGATCAATTTACTCTAAAACAGCTTCAATTTACGTATATTTTTATGTCTCCCTTTCTCAGCGATGCTGGTGTTAGGAGTCATTTGGGTTCCCTCAAAGCGACGGAGTCGAAGCATATTGACCTGGTGAGATCAGAGTTCGGGGGGTTCAGCTCAACGCCTGGGATGAATGAATGATGGATCAATTGGTGGAGCGGAGGTGGAGGAAACCGGAGGACCCGAAGGAAACCCACTCCAGCGCCATGTAGTCCACCACAAATCCCACTTTGCGGTCACCTGGGATCGGACCCGGGCCGCCTAGGTGAGAGCCAAGCGATCTAACCACTCAGCCATGGCGCGGATCCCGCCTCGGTAGCGTAGATGGTAGCGTGTCTGCCTCATGTTCAAGAGGTCCCGAGTTCGAATCTCAGTCAGGGTGAATTATCTGGATAAGCTTTTTCCAGGGTGTTCCGTTATCTTGAAAGAGGAATGAATGGCAACTCTAAGTTCTATGGACCCTGGGTTCAGTTCATCATCATTTCATTTAGCGTCCGAAATGACTTAACGTTGGAGGTTTTCCCTTAAGTATCCTGAACAATGAATGTCTGGTAACTCTAAGCTCTATGGACCCTGCACTCATTTAAACATCATTTCACTCATCGTCCGATATGACTTAACGTTGGAGGACGTAAATAAAATAAAAAATCGTCATATGCATGGAACTTTTCACATCGCTACAATAGTTTATGACCTTTAATCTTTTTACAGGCATATTTCGGCAGAAGCTGAGTTATCCCTTTACCCGTACTTTTCGGAACTGCATTGTTAGTATAAATTAAACGCTAAATTATCGATAAGAACGGAGCTTTTTCCTTTCTCACGTTCCACTACTTTCGATATACCGAGAAGAAACCTGGGATGTCGACACAAGAGGGAAACAATTGAAAGACGCTCGGCGTGCGCAGCAAGGTAACAAATGAAACGAAACAAGACACGATAAAAGTATATCTGGCATGTCATCACCACCAGGACCCTATAATTTCCTTTATCTCTCCAACTTTTTTTCACCTCTCCTGCACGCTAAATATTCTGCTCCGGAATTGGGCATTCTTTGCGATAGTTCTCCACGGCTATTAGCTCAGGGGTCGCTATCTGCTTGGTTTTTAGCTCCGCTCGCACGAATGAGCGCTCCTAGCCGAAACCGCATTTCTTACTGTATTCTGAGCATCAGAAGAAAACACCGTATATTGTTTTGAATATGTAATTTAAAGGCTGGCACCGTAGCCTGCCGTGCTAGGGGTCCCGGGTTCGATTCCCGGTGGTGAGGGTGGGGATTTTTCTCCATGCAAGATAATTCCTCATCTTCCCCAGAGTCTGGAAGTATGAATGAGAGTGCAAATGTGTGCGTGATGTAATGATTAAAAACCAACCGAACAAGAGTTAACACCTTCGGTATGTCTCCAAAGGAGAACGGCCGCCGATATGACCATTGCAGTTAAAGGCAAGTTTCCATATAAATGAAAAAAAAAAAAAAAAAAATTATTTAAAATACGAAATCTGTATGGCTGAGAAGACGAAGAAAAATTTAATGAAAACCTACTGCAGGAAAAAATGTATTTTTATGTCTGTTTTATGACTAGAGCTAGGACCGATAAATTGTCTAAAAAAAGATTTAAAAGGATTAAATATCTGAAAAAGAACCTAAATATTGGAAAAAAGACGTTAAGAAGTGATTCCTACAAATTAATAAGTTAGTTTTCAATTATATATTTAATAAGTTTGATAGTATGACATTTAACTGATATACAACACGTATAGCGCGGAAAAGTACATGAAAGAAATGCTTCGCCTGATTCAGTAACCTGCAATGGCCATTCTGAGAAAAGAAACTGAAATAGATACACTTAAATCATACTTGGTTTCACCACCCTCGTGGTACAGAAATTCAACTTCAAAAAGCTTAGCTCAGTTGGCGTTGCAGTATATCACAAGTCATCTCTAATTTTTAGCTGTAAAGGATCATCTGTCTTCTGACAGCACGTTGTGAAAACATTGAAAAACGTCTCTCCACATCAACGGATGTCATTGGTGCATACTTGAAACGTGTGAAATCTTATGGAGAAAAATAACGGGATATTTAGAAAGGGTTTACTAGGTTCTCTGCTGGTGCTAATGACTTGAACAGAATAGAAAGCGTCGTCTAACCTGTTAACTGCTGCAGGCAGTCTTAAAGAGTATGTATTAGCTAAAAGAAATTAGAATTTACGCTAGACTCCGTTCAGTGGGAAAGAGATAGTCAAAAGAGTTGCAAGAAAACAGAACCGTTAAACGAAACAAAAATGCTATAGAAAGGAAAAAATAACATAAAAAACAGCAGAAAGTGCAAATAATAATTCTAAAACAGGACTGTTAATGCAAAAAGTAGCAAAGTAGGCAAAACAGGACAAATAAAATTTTTCATTTCCTGACCAATAGTAAGGTATTTTCTCAACTTCGTAGCCCTACTTATGAGCAATGCATTCTTCACCGTGATGTGACAAATTGTCCTGGCGATAATAAAGTTGCTTTTACGAAGAAAAAAATATATATCGAATTTTACATTCACATGCACTTTTCTACCTACTATCGTTTACTAATAGTTACCAAACTGTTCAAAAGTTGACTTTCCATATATTTTATTATAATAGGGACACATCTTTGCAGAAACAGCTGCATCAGTATTTCGTTACAGACACAAAGGTGTTATTACCTGCCTGTATGAATAGTCGTCTACAATTGATAGTTAAGTTTTTAATACTGCTACAGTTAAGTTAGATTTTTTTTTTAATTTACGTCCTCCAACATTGTCATATCGGACGCTGAATGGAATGGGTTAAATGACGCTCAAATGAGCCTAGGGTCCATAGAGCTTAGAGTTACCTGATTTTAGTCTTTCAGGATAAGGGAAAACCCTGGAAAAAATCATATCCATGTAACTCAACCTGACCGAGATTCGAAAACGGGACCTTTTGCACGTGAGGCAGATATGCTACCACCACGCTACCGAGGCAGGCGAATTTAGATATGAATACCTACTTACTTCCAATACGTTTAATTATTCAGTGCTGTCGCTATTCAGTTGGTTTTCCATGACGTAACGAAAGGAGTAAGGACGAGCACTGTTAAACATCTTACTGACTGTTCAGTTCCTTGTGTGCCTGCCTTTGTAGCGTAGATAGTAGCGTGTCTACCTCATGTTCAAAATGAAATGTGTAGTGTTTAACGCCCGCTTTTACTACATACGGCAACGCAGGCGGTGACACTGATGATACATGAGATGAAGATGGAGAACCGGTGGAATGAGATGGCGGGGGGGAAACCGAAGGTCCCGGAGAAAACCCGCCCCAGCGCCGTGTTGTCCACCACGAATCTCACTTTGCGGTCGTCTGGGATCGAACCCGGGCCGCCTTGGCGAGAGCCAAGTGGTCTAACCACTGAGCGGCCGCCTCATGTTCAAGAGGTTCTGAGTTCGAATAAATCTCGATCAGCGTAGGCTGTTTGGATACATTTTATGTCCTAGGGTTTTCTTATACTAAAAGATGAATGTCAGGTAACTGTAAGCTCTATGGATCCTGGTCTCATTTAAGCATCATTTTATTGATCGTCCGACATGACATAAGGTTGGAAGACGTTAATTTAAAAAAAATTCTTCTCTTCCATTAATATTAATATTATTATTATTGTTATTATTATTATTATTATTATTATTATTATTATTATTATTATTATTATTATTATTATTATTATTATTATTATTATTATTATTATTATTATTATTATTATTATTATTATTATTATTATTATTATTATTATTATTATTATTATTATTATTATTATTATTATTATTATTATTATTATTATTATTATTATTATTATTATTATTATTATTATTATTATTATTATTATTATTATTATTATTATTATTATTATTATTATTATTATTATTATTATTATTATTATTATTATTATTATTATTATTATTATTATTATTATTATTATTATTATTATTATTATTATTATTATTATTATTATTAGTCCATCCTTATTATAGCACATCGTCACCTCAATTGGTCTCCTCTTTGGGTCTCTCCTTCATCTCTTCCTGTTAGTCATAGTGGTCTGATGGCCTAAAGGCGACAAGTACATGTCTGGCATGTTAAGTAAACTCCACCGGGCCGAAATTCCGATACGTCGACGGCACTCAGTGATCCTGACTAACCTTCTTAAGAAATAAAATATATGTTTATTTAATTATTTAATTCACTTTCTTCAACGTTAATTCACATCGGACGATGAATAAAATGATGTTCAAATGAGTACAGGGTACATAGAGCTTAGAGTTACCAGACATTTATCTTTCAGGATAAGGGAAAACTCTGGAAAAATCTTATCCAGACTCATCCTGACCAAGATTTAAACTCGGGACCTCCTGAACGTGAAGCAGATACGCTACCACCACGTTATAGAGGGGGCAAAGTGTTTATTTTCCTAACGTGTAACTCTGCAACTTTGGTAACTACACTCTTAAAGCATGCAAATATAGAAGAAAAAATTATGGTTAGGAACTCTTGAAGTTATTGTTTACAATGACAGGAGATCTTGGAGGGTGCGATAGCAACAATAGGGGCACTTGAGTCAGTACTTATGCCGTTGTTCCTTCAAGAACGACAATGCCTTCTCACCCTTTGTTATTATATTACGGACACCAGCAAGCAAGAAGCGGATGGACAAGGAAAGAGAAATGTATACCATATGTAAATTATTACGGAGCCCTCCATTCTTCAGCGAGGCTTGAAGATCTCAAGATAAGTGTTCTGTCCCGTTGGCTTCCACCCTCGCTCCGCTCTTCATCTGTTTCAACACATTAGCTACCTGTGTGTCTGTCGCGTGCATTTGCATTTCGTAACCGCAGCGTCGCTAAATTTGTCGTAATCCGCAGAAATACGAATGTTTTGGACTGACCCTCGGTCTTTATTTATTTCTTCCTCTCCTTCTTCGTGGAATGTAAAGCTTCCGAAAGATGTTCTAATAAAACTTCGTAACCTAGTTATATAACAAAAATTAGGCACTTTCATCTGTTCAACTTCTAGATTTAAAATTGGGTCAGAAAATTTGACTAGGATCTTCCTTTGGCAGATAAAAAAGGTGGATTTTTCTGTTATCTGGAATTATTATTTCTTGTTACGTGTTTATATTTATTAACTTTATTTATACCGTTGCTTTTTGTTTAGGCTAAATAATTCTTATTTTCTGTGCGTCTGTATGTGATAGCAAAAATAAACAACGAATAGTCGGCTAACTATACGGAACCTTTTATTTCACTCGCATTTTCTACATTTCAAGGATACTAAACTGGAAATTTTCAAGAAAATATCTCCTCAATTTTCTGTAAAATATCACGAAAATTTTTCAAAATTGTTTACCAAATATTTTTATAAAAGTTGAATTTTTGAAAATATTTTACTGGCAAAAGACGTATGTTTTAATATTTGGATATCAATATTCCTAAAATCATCTTCACCTAGGATTTTTTGTTGTTGTCATTTTACATTCTCCAACGTTGTCATATCGGACGGTGAATGAAATGGGTGAAATGATGCTCAAATGTGTCCAGGGTCCATGGAGCTTAGAGCTACCCGAAATTCGTCTTTAAGAGTGAGAAAAAAACGGGAAAACCTTATCCAGGTAGCTCACCCTGACCGAGATTCGAACTCGGGACCTCTTGAACGTGAGGTATACACGCTACCATCTACACTACCGAGGCGGGCACCTACCATTTAGATAACTAGTAAATCGTAGAAGATATAAATGTCTCAAGTGTAATATGTGTGTGAATATATAAAATGCGTACTTCAAAGGATCGGGATTTTTCATGGCATGAAAAATCCCGATCCTTTGAAGTACGCATTTTATATATTCACACACATATTACACTTGAGGCATTTATTCTTACTGCTTTGCATTTTAAAGTGTTAATTTTTTCGCGTTGTTTTTTAGGGGAGAGGAAGAAGAGAAATTAATGCCATCACAAAGCGAGTAGCTATCCTTTTAGATGTTCTATTCTTCTTATTTATATTATGAAATTTAAAATGAAGTTACACCAGTATCAAGAGGTTAAGTGATTAGAGGAAGTCCTCTGAGTGTACATATCAAACAGGTATATTTTGTGACGCAATGAAATGTGTAGTGTTTAACGCCCGCTTTTACTACACACGGCACAGCAGGCGGTGACATTGATGATACATGAGATGAAGATGGAGCACCGGTGGAATGAGATGGTGGGGGAAACCGGAGGCCCCAGCGCCATGTTGTCCATCACAAATCTCACTTTGCGGTCGCCTGGGATCGAGCTCGGGCCGCCTTGGTGAGAGCCAAGCGGTCTAACCACTGAGCCACGGCGCGGCCATTGTGACGCAGCGGGTACAGTTCCGATATAACAGAAGTTTGGCGCGGTTGCAGAGGTAAAAAGACGTGGTAACGCTCTCGCACAGCGGAAACACCAGTCATATCGATAAATAACCAGTATCTTCTGGAAGTTTCAATTCATCCTTTTTCTCAGACGTTTTGAAACACTAGAAATTTCCAAATACTATATAAGGCATCGTTAGTTAATGTTCAATTCTGCGGTGAGTGAGTTATTTAAAAAATGTGAAGTAATAAGAACTGAACTAGTTCAAAACAGTAAACTGACAGTGTAAACTGATGTCACAGTGAAAGCTTGACAGATCATGTTAGTGGACTGAACAAAACGGCTATAAAATAAAATAAAAACCACCTCAAAACGTAACAATAATGTGACTTTTTCCGAACTGTGTAACAGTTGTTTTGGGTTGTATTTAAAAAGGATTTGAAAAATGTATAAATATATAAAAGAAAAACAAACAAAATTGTGTAAAAATATATGTAATTTTGTGATTGGCCGTAGTAATAATTGTATTACGTAATGCAGTAACGTAGTAGTAAATCAGCCAATTCTATAAAAGTAATATATGGGTAGCGACAGTAACGAAGGATTAAATAATCTTGGTGTAGAAACCGAAAGAAAATTCATCTTTCTTTCTGGAACGCCGAAGAGATCGGACGCTTTTTAAATTGCTCGAAAATATTTAACTGTTCAATTTGAATTATGAGCTTGATTCCGATTACAGTATAAAGTTTGGTGATAAGAAATGTAATGGATTTGGGGTTAAAAGAAATGAACAAAAGATTGATTTCTTATAGAAATTCAAATAAATCTTAATGATTTCTTCACTCGTTACCACCCTTGTACCTTAGAGTTTTCATTGCTCGTAAGTAAGAATATAGCAGAAGAATATTAAAAGCTAGCCGAGGTATAATTAAGGATTTTCCTGATAACTTCAGGGAACATCTTCTTCATCAAGTCATAATATTTTGGACGAAGGTAAGGTCGACGAAGTATGACCAACGACGGGAAAAGAGATACCAGCACGAATCTTGCTATATATGTTGCTACAGCTTTGGGGCATCGACAACAACGGAGGAATCCTACTACATATGGCGCCCGAACGTGGACCCGAATAAAATGGAGAGAAATTAGCAACATAAATTTGGTGGAAACTACATTGAAGAAATCCTGCTACAACTGTCACTTAATAAATCAGTTCATTATTCCATAATACTTCAATTACTTCGCATTGTCACTTCATTAACGTAAACAGGTTCAAAAGTTCACTCATGATGTAATCAAACACAAAACACGGAGGCACAAGAATTCTCTAATGTATAACAATAATGATAATCCTAGAGCTGCAGAACGTTCGAGATGGTGAAACTTCCAGAATTTTCTAATTATCTTGCATAGCGCTTCCGATATTTACATTCGGTGAAACTACAACTCTGCCCCACGTTGATCATTTGGATAACCTAGGATATAGCTATTGCCTCACTGTATTCAAACACACACACACACACACACACACACACACACACACACACACACACACACACACACACACACACACACACACACACACACACACACACACACACACACACACTTACACGTGTTTTGAGCTTATATTTGCGTTGAAATATTGATGCCGTAATCTGAAAGGAACGCATACGTTTTTCTCTGATACTAAAGTAATGTGGAAGATGTATACGTCAAACAGAATGTCAACCCAGCTAAGCGTTCCGCTTAAATGATACTCGCAATTTACGAGCAGACAGCTTAAGGACAGAGGAGACAGTTGAAGGTGTGATGGGCATTGCTGATAAAGATCTGCTCTACATCTGTGATCTTTTACAGCGATTACGTCCCCGATATAAAAATAAAAAACAATATCTAGGACCACAGAGGCATTTCAATTTATGGAAGAGAAGGGGAGACAACATTAATGTTGTTATAATGCAGATATAACATGTGTATTATCGCTGTGGGGATCTCCAGGCCCGGAAATGGGATACATTCAGCAGCGAAGGTATGCTCTCTGCAAACGGTGTGAAAACACCAACAGATAAGGGCGGATTCTTAAGCGAGGCTTCATGTCGCGAGCTATGTTGGCACTTTGATTAAATGCTTGTCAGAAATAGAAACGTATCTAAGTATAGACGCGTATGTAACGTTCAGCAATTTTAAAAAGTTTAATGGCCTCCAACGTTAAGTCATGTCGGACGATGAATGGAATGATGTTCAAATGAGTGCAGGGTACATATAGCTTAGAGTTACCAGACATTCATCTTTCAGGATAAGAGAAAACCTCCAACGTTAAGTCATATCGGACAATGCATGAAATGATGTTCAAATGAGTGCAGGGTACATAGAGTTTAGAGTTACCAGACATTCATCTTTCAGGATAAGGGAAAACCTCCAACGTTAAGTCATATCGGACAATGCATGAAATGATGTTCAAATGAGTGCAGGGTACATATAGCTTAGAGTTACCAGACATTCATCTTTCAGGATAAGAGAAAACCTCCGACGTTAAGTCATATCGGATGATGAATGAAATGATGTTCAAATGAGTGCAGGGTACATAGAGTTTAGAGTTACCAGACATTCATCTTTCAGGATAAGAGAAAACCTCCAACGTTAAGTCATATCGGATGATGAATGAAATGATGTTCAAATGAGTGCAGGGTACATAGAGTTTAGAGTTACCAGACATTCATCTTTCAGGATAAGAGAAAACCTCCGACGTTAAGTCATATCGGATGATGAATGAAATGATGTTCAAATGAGTGCAGGGTACATATAGCTTAGAGTTACCAGACATTCATCTTTCAGGATAAGAGAAAACCTCCAACGTTAAGTCATATCGGACGATGAATGAAATGATGTTCAAATGAGTACAGGGTATATAGAGCTTAGAGTTACCAGACATTCATCTTTCAGGATAAGAGAAAACCTTCAACGTTAAGTCATATCGGACGATGAATGAAATGATGTTCAAATGAGTACAGGGTACATAGAGCTTAGAGTTACCAGACATTCATCTTTCAGGATAAGAGAAAACCTTCAACGTTAAGTCATATCGGACGATGAATGAAATGATGTTCAAATGAGTACAGGGTACATAGAGTTTAGAGTTACCAGACATTCATCATTCAGGATAAGAGAAAACCTTCAACGTTAAGTCATATCGGACGATGAATGAAATGATGTTCAAATGAGTACAGGGTACATAGAGCTTAGAGTTACCAGACATTCATCTTTCAGGATAAGAGAAAACCTTCAACGTTAAGTCATATCGGACGATGAATGAAATGATGTTCAAATGAGTACAGGGTACATAGAGCTTAGAGTTACCAGACATTCATCTTTCAGGATAAGAGAAAACCTCCAAAGTAAGTCATATCGGACGATGAATGAAATGATGTTCAAATGAGTACAGAGTACATAGAACTTAATAGTTACCGGACAAAATTAACCAGACATTCATCTTTCAGGATAAGAGAAAACCCGAAAAAAACTTTATCCACATAACTATTCAGACCGACATTCGAACTCGGGACCTCTTGAACATGAGGCAGACAGGCTACATTCTGGCTACAGAGGCGGGCTTTTCTAAATTTGTAAACTCATCTCATCTTAGGAACTGGTCTGTCTGTTACGTTCTAATAAAAGTATAAATTTAAATATTAGATATCTACGATTGAAGTATTGTGTAAATTGTTTGTTATTCATCGCAACTCGTAAGAACAATTGCCTCTCAAGTGATGCTTCGAGGGTTTAACTTTGTCACTCGTGGAAGACTTATCATGTGGCCTAAACAATAGGCTAACCACCAGGGGGTCTGTACGGAGATGTCAAGCACGTTAAGCTAAAGATTTCAGACCAAGATGGGTGCTACTTGCATTCTTTTGTTTGAGTAGATACGACCGGGTATTCTAGTTAAATGGTTTTTCCTTTTCTGCTGGTAATAACCCTTTTATTAACGCTTTTTGAAGATGGACTTTTACCGGGTGTCACAAAAAACAGTAACAACGGCTAGTATATGTGTGGGATGACAGAATGACCATTTTAAGACGGAAACCAAGCGCTGTAGAACTCGCATCTGTGACGTGGTTAGCGTGTCTCCTTGGCGTTTAAGAGGTCAAGAGTTCGAATTTCGATCAGGGTGAGTTATCTAGATAAGGTTTCTTTGGAGGGGGTTTTCCCCTTATCCTGTAAAATGAATGTCCGCTAACCCTAAGTTCTATGAACCTGTACTCGTTTGAACATGATTGCATTCATCATACGATATGACAGCCTTGCAGAGCATCAGTTAAAGAAATAAACTCTGTATACATCGAAGTTTGGTTTGAAGAAGATGAATGTTCGTGCCACATTTTGTCAGTAACCTAACGCTTCATGTATTTGTGTGATTTGGTCTGCTTCTCAGGTTACAGCAATATAGTGCACTATATCCTTTATTGGACCTCACAGAAAGCAGTCGAGGGGTATATTATCTTATGAGCGTGGTGGCCATGAAACTGGTCTCCCTCTGCCAATCCATCGATTAATATGTCTAAACTGGAGCCGTTCTTAGTGTATATGTCAATGTAAATAAAACACGTATATGTGTGCGACAACATTGGTTTAGCCTTGTATCTCTCTGCGGATGAAAACTATAGTTCACATATCATTTTAAGGACTAATGTAATGCAAAATGCATAGACAACTTCACATTATTACAAATGCAACAGTCGATCAATCCCCCCCCCCCCAGGTGCCTACTACGGTAGGTACGAGATTAGCAATCCCGAGGTCCCTAGACAAATCTCTTGATTGGTTGCCTCTGAGTGGTGAGAGCTGATGCCAAACGCCCATACAAGAACCACATCCGTGTTTGATTCTAATGTAAGTAAAGTAAATTAAAGTCTAAGTGAAGTCAAAGCAAAGCTAAAGCAGAGCCAGAGCGGAGCCAGAGTAGAGCCGGATTGGAGCCAGAGGGGAGCCCGAGCAAAGCCTGAGCAAAGCCAGAGCAAAGCAAGAGCAAAACCAGATCAAAGCGAGAGCAAAGCCAAAGCAAATCCAATGCAAAGCCAGAGCAAAGTCAGAGTGAAACTAGAGCGAAGCCAAACCAAAGCCAAAGCGAAGCCAGAGCAAAGCCAGAGTAAAGCCAGAGCAAAGCCAAAGCAGAGATAGTGCAAAGCCAGGGCAAAGTCAAAGCAAAGCCAGAGTAAAGCCAGAGTAAAGCCAAAGCAGAGATAGTGCAAAGCCAAAGCAAAGCCAGAGCAAAGCCAGAGTAAAGCCAGAGCAAAGCCAAAGCAGAGATAGTGCAAAGCCAGAGCAAAGCTAAAGTAAAGCCAAAGCTGAGCCAAAGCGGTGCGGGATCGGAGCGGGACCGGAGCTTAGCCAGAGCCAGGTTAGAGTGAATTTAGGGTGAAGTTAGAGTGAAACCTGAGTGAAGCCAGAGCGAGCCAAGCGGAGCCAGAGCCAAGCCAGAGCGGAACCGGAGCGGTGCCCGGAGCCTAGCCAGAGCGAAGCCAGAGAAGCCAGAGTTAAGTTACAGAATGAAGTCAGAGTGAGGCCAGAGCGAAGCCAGAGCGGGACCGGAGCAGGGCCGGAACCTAGCCAGAGCCAAGCAAGAGCGTAGCCAGAGCCAAATCAGAATTAAGTTACAGAATGAAGTCAGAGTGAGGCCAGAGCGAAGCCAGAGCGGGACCGGAGCAGGGCCGGAACCTAGCCAGAGCGAAGCCAGAGAAGCCAGAGTTAAGTTACA
This sequence comes from Mantis religiosa, assembly GCA_030765055.1. Lineage (NCBI taxonomy): Eukaryota > Metazoa > Arthropoda > Insecta > Mantodea > Mantidae > Mantis > Mantis religiosa. The sequence continues at coordinate 99,487,040 of CM060956.1, read as the reverse complement.
GAATGAAGTCAGAGTGAGGCCAGAGCGAAGCCAGAGCGGGACCGGAGCAGGGCCGGAACCTAGCCAGAGCCAAGCAAGAGCGTAGCCAGAGCCAAATCAGAATTAAGTTACAGAATGAAGTCAGAGTGAGGCCAGAGCGAAGCCAGAGCGGGACCGGAGCAGGGCCGGAACCTAGCCAGAAGTAAGCCAGAGCCAAGCTAGGGTTAGGTTAAAAAATGTAGTTAGAGTGAGGCCAGAGCAAAGCCAGAGCGGGACCGGAAGTGGACCGGAGCCTAGCCAGAGCCAGAGAGGTTAGAGTGAAGCTGGAGAGAAGCCAGAGCGGAACCAGAGCAAAGCTAAAGCAAAGCCAAATCAGAGCCAAAGCGGATCCAGTGCAGAGCCAAAGCAAAGCCAGGGCAAAGCCAAAGGAAAGTCAAAAGAAAGCCAAAACGTAGCCAGAGCAAAGCCAGAGCAAAGTTAAAGAAAGGTTTAAGGTAAAGGAAAATAAAATAAAATATTTGAAAGGGCACTGATGATCATGGAGTTGAGCACCCTTAAATATAAATAACCATCATCATCATCGTCGTCGTATAACAATAACTAGTTAGTATTTTATTTAGTAATTGTAAGTGTAATTTGTATGTATCAGTCAGAGTGCACACTACTCTTACACAGTTTAAAAGGAAGTGGGAAGAGAATCAGTTTAAAACATGGTGGTTTCCGTGCAACATGTAAAACATCATAGAGAGAAACCTATAGAAAGTGGTGAAAAAATTACATTGAACGTGTTTTGGAAGTTGTGTGAAAAATACTCAACCTCCGAGTAGAGGACGTTGTTAATTTTTCAGCAGAATTAACCGGTGTTTCAGCGCCAAGTATCAATGCCGCTTGAAGTGGATTGTCAAAACGGGCGGGCTTTCCACTACAGGAAAACACCGAAAAAGAAAGAAGCCAGTTGTGGAAAATGATTAGGATGAATATGTTAATGGTGCTATTCGTTGAAAGATTCATAGCTTCTTTGAAAGAAACGAGCCACCGGAATTACAAGAGTGCTTCAAGCAGTAAACAATGATCCCGATTAGCCGAGCTTTGAAAAACGAGCTTCCATACCATTCTTCGCGACATTGGTTTTGAATTTGTGATTTGTATATAATACTGTATTATATATAATATATTATATTATATTAATTATAATATATTATATATATTATATATTCAGTTGCGTGCCAATAGAACTTTCAAGTCATGGACGAAGTGGCTACACGCATTTATTTAGCACTTTTATTCTGTAGAAAGAACGTGCCTTAATTTTTAATTTATAAATGAGGTGAGGTACTCAGTCGCTTTTTAGCGTACAAAAGGACAAATATATCACACACTAGACATACGCTTGCATTTAATCTTAACGTTAGTGCTACCGCATAAGCTATCGTATTTAAACATCGAAAACGGCAAAGCAAAACTTTTTAATGTAAATTTATATTGAGGAATTAATCCTTAAAGAATTAATCCTTTTAAATACATTACTCCGGTATATGGGTGATTTTTGATTAATTAGAGCCAACTGAAAAATTCAATGCCATGGCCGGGATTTGAACCACGGATCTACTGGTTTCCGTCCAGTCGCTCTGACCCTTGAGCTACCATGGTCAACGTGCCTTCCTGACCACCCATATACCGGAGTAATGTATTTAAAAGGATTAATTCTTTAAGGATTAATTCCTCAATATAAATGTACATTAAAAATAATCTACGATAAAAATCCTGGTAATTAAGTACTTACAATAGTAAGTCGCTACAAGTAGTTGTCTCAAATATGAGAACCTTAAGTGGTCCACCGGGAAATATGAGTCAATTGGAGAATTTAATGTCAGGAAGGCACGTTGACCATGGTAGCTCAAGGGTCAGAGCGACTGGACGGAAACCAGTAGATCCGTGGTTCAAATCCCGGCCATGGCATTGAATTTTTCAGTTGGCTCTAATTAAAGCAAAACTTTTGAAGTTCACTGACAGCTAACATTGTTCGACACGTGTTTGATGAAAGGGTGCGACTATTCCCTCCAATCACAGTCGCCGGCGGAGTAATACGTTTTTCCGTTTTTGTTTACATCACCAGATAAATTAAGGAGGGCTGCGGTTTAGCTTACAGACGATTTCGCAGATTAACATCTTGGAGGTTCGTCGTATTGTCACATTACCTTCTGAACCTACAGTAGCACCACAATCAATATCGTAGGCAAAACTTTCAAAAGCATTATTAGGTTATTCGGTCTAAACTGTTTGGCAGCAGATGCAGCTAACTTCATCCCTTTACATGACGCTCATGACTAATTCGTTGCGTAATTACAACAATAGGAGTCTTTATCCTATAATTTTTTTATTTTTTATTTTTTTGTGATTTTTATTCAATGTCCAACGTATGCAAGTCATATCGGACCATTAATGAACTGTAGTTCAAATGAGCATAGAGTCCATAAATTTGAGTTACCAGATATTCATATTTAAGGATAATGAAAAAACCGGAATAAACCTTCTCCAGATAATAACTAATCCTGACCGAGATTCGAACTCGGGACATTTCGACACCATACTACCACGCTAAGAGTTGGACATTGTGTATCCTTCTTATTGTTAAATACTTAAATATTTGAAAATGTAATTACGTTTTCTATTAGTATCAGAATCATGCACTTCAGTGATATTTTTGTGTGCAAAAGTGATTTTTGATAAAACAATACAAATAAGGTTACTAAAAGGCAACAAGTATTGCGGTATTTGTTCTCATACCCTTTAAGTGGAGTTTCTTTAAAAATGCCATCTTTGCTTATCTATTTTATTAACTTTACTTATTTTAAAAATTATTTGACTGTCGTAATTTTGGGTTTAAAAAATAACAAATTAAATGTAAACGCATTGTTTTACTCCAAGCTTTGCTTTCGAAACAATTTTTTTCTAAAGTAATTTAGAGATTCATAAGCAGACACCGCCAAAGCGTTCACGAATCTCTGCGGATGATGCCTATGAACGCCATGTTTATGTTATCCGCGGCTATCGTCATGGCCGATCTCGCTTTTTCTCGTTATTAAAACGAGAGGACAAAAAATGTTGAACACAGATGAACGCATGCATTGTAGTGCTGATAAAACTTTAACAGGCAAAGCAAAAATTTTCGCGGCCTCATAATCTATTTACAGGTCACGTGTTTTTAAAATATTTTTTATTTAAAACATATTTAATGACGGATAACTTGAAGAGCAGAAAGATAAACATACTGGCACTATAATACAAAAATTGATGCGTTCACACAAAGGCATTTTCTAACGATAAAAATATCGGAAAATAAAACCAACAGAGGTTTACGGTGCTATGAACTGTGAATTTTTTAATCAGAGGAGCTAAAGCCCGTTGCAAATTTATAGCTAAGGGGATGAATAATCAATATCGTTACGCTCCGCTTCAAATATAGTTTCTTTCAAATTATGTTGAATTTAATTCTGAAGGCAATGTTTAGAATATATCACAATTTGGGTCTTGTTCCTAAATTATCACAGATGTTCTTTCAATTTACGCTATCCAACATAACAGGGTCCATAGAACTTAGAGATATCATACATACATTTATCAGATTAGAGAAAATCTTGAAAAAACCTCAGCCAGATAACTCACGCTGACCAAGATTCGAACTCCAGACCTCTTGAACGTGAGGCTGACACTCTACCACCATTCTACAGAGGCGGACATTAACCTTGATCTTCCGGTAACATACTCTTTCATTCATTGTTGCTACAGCCGGCAACAATGCTTGGTGTTCATATTCGAGGGACTCCTTAAGTCTTTTGAAAACAATGACATATTGTGATTGAGAAAGGCAAATATCTCCAAAAACCTCATGTAGTCTTCAATGTTAACTTAAACCACTTTCAATTTTACAAGTAGGTACTCAGAAATACATAGAGTAAGCAGTTAGACTAATTTTTATCTCTTTGTTGTTAACACTTGAGCTGCTCGTACTCCTCGACGTTCACCGCTCGCAGATAAATACTCAGTGTGTTTACTTAATCTACGTTTTTTCTAAGGTATTGATGGTACTGGTTTTACCAAAGGTTCAAGGTCTGAGAGGTTTTTAATTTCCATAAATGCCCCACTTATCGAGCCTGTCGCGGTTGCTAAGGCGTTTACACAATCCCATATCTCTTGTGACTGTTCCTTGTTTGGTTATTCTATGATCATTCACTTTGATCAAATGTGCGTACAGTCCGGACGTTAAATCCACGTACTTAATTCTCTGAAGATTTTCATTTTTTTATTTTGTTTCTAAGTTATTATCAAAACTTTGCCTCCATTGAGTAATGCAGTTATTTTAAGTAACTTTTATTTACTGTCTTACTTCCCTTAAGGAAAACGCGAGTGGATTGAGTCAATATTTTGAAAATTTGTCACGAAAGCCTTATTTGTCCTGCAAATATGAAAGCTTTAGCCTTATATTGAAGGTTATGTTAAATGTAACGTTTTTTGTTTTGTTTTTATCTTTTTTCATGAAGAATTTTCTGTATACTTCTGTTTTCATTTTTATTTCGAGCAGAAGCTATTGTTAATCGTCCGCAATTGGTGGATGAATAAGATTTTCATGGCGGACGAATCGGAATGGAAAGAAAAACGGTGGGACATTCAATTTCAGTACATAATGTAATCATGAGAACAAAATAACAAATGTTATACACTTATATAGGGCAGATATGCACACCTAAGGTTTTCTTCAAAATTCAAAGAAAATGCAATGGAGAACAAGTAGTGTGTTATTATTATCATCATCATGAAGCTAATAACATATGGAAAGAGCATTAGTAATGGACATTCATGAACTGAGTCATGTTGGCTTTTAAAAATTTAAGCAAATATTAGTGATAATTGCGCATCTCAAAAAGTGTTTCCCAGTACCGGACAGACGTAAATAAATACATATTTCTAAATAAAGGAAGAGGAACTGCATATTAAATCACAAGATAATTATTCTTATCATAATTATTGTATTTTTGAGATAAAAACAGAATACGGTAACATGATTAATATTTTTCAAAACGTTCACCACAGATTATCACAACAAAATAAAAATGTCTTAGAACTAATGAAACATTTTTTAAACACAGTGATCACTTCTATAAAAATCAATGTTCTCTTGCCCTGTACATTCAATATGTGTCCAACTCTTGCACGATACACACTGAACCCAAGCCTCGTCTGTGATTTCTAAGTAAATGATACACTCTGTTAGAACACTTCAATCGACACTGGTTTTGGTTCCAAAATTTAATTTTCTTTTAGTCTTCTAAGGCTCTTCACTATTTCCAGTTTCTGTTGGCACAGAGTTAGAACAAAGTTCTCTATTTATAGTTTTATTAATGTTAATTTTGTGTTTCTTTGCTATTGGTTTGTTCTTCGATTTTTGAGCCTTTTCTTTCCCACTGCGCCCACACAGGTTTTGTGGTACCATACTCCACTTTTCTAGGCTCATTTGAGCATCATTTCATCTATTTGTCATCGTCCGATATGACTTAACATTGGGAAGGTAAATAATAATAATAATAATAATAATAATAATAATAATAATAATAATAATAATAATAATAATAATAATAATAATAATAATAATAATAATAATAATAATAATAATAATAATAATAATAATAATAATAATAATAATAATAATAATAATAATAATAATAATAATAATAATAATAATAATAATAATAATAATAATAATAATAATAATAATAATAATAATAATAATAATAATAATAATAATAATAATAATAATAATAATAATAATCATAATAATCATAATAATCATAATAATCATAATAATCATAATAATCATAATAATAATAATAATAATAATAATAATAATAATAATAATAATAATAATAATAATAATAATAATAATAATAATAATAATAATAATAATCTTCATCATCATAATCATCATCATAATCATCATCGTCATCATAATTATCAGCATCGTCATCATCATAACACTAATCATAACACTAATAATACTTATAATAATAATTATTATCATCATCATCGACATCATCACCATCATCATCATTATCATCATCATCATAATTCAATCCCGCATCTTACCTTAATCAGCTTCGATCGTTGTAGCGGTATTTATTTTTGCCCATTTGCAGTACTGATTAACTATCGTAACAACAATGAGGATTATGGATGTAAGAAAGCCTGTATTTTCTTACTGTACATTTTTCTAGAGCAATTTCAATGGGTATTTTTTATATATCTATCTTAAACGAACTTTAAAAAATAACAAAATGCCAGAAATTGAACAATTACATACCTCCTTTCCGGAAAAAAACTGGATTAGAAGCTTAGACTAAAGAGACACAATCGTATTACACACTTAACTGTCTCAGGTAGTCGATTTTTTCGTTCCAACACAACAATAAACTACCGTCCCCTAGGGAGCACATTTTAAAAAGCCAAACCGAATTACCCGCGCTTACCTTATTTATGGGATGATAGGGTTCTTCTAAACCTGCTTATATGTCCGTCACAAGGGTCTTAAAGAAAGCGATTCAAATAGCCAAAACTCTTACATGGGACCAACTCAAAGCCAAATATAATGATTTTGATTCCAAGCAACTGATGCAAACTGTATTTGAGGTAAAGGATGGGGATGGCACACTAAAAACAATTGGTATCGTGGCACGCATGGTGAAGACGAGATTACATCGAATTGCAGTCGTACGGATTTTTATTTATGTTCTAAAAACTATAATAGTACTGAAAAGTTAATACGTAATTATTATTGCTAGAGGAGAGGGTTAAGATATGATAACTTTTTCCTCTAAATGTTTTCCAGCTGTAAGAGATTCAATAAGAATGAAGAAAGGATATTTTCTAGGTGTATTTTAATTGTTACCCTTAAATAAGATTGGAAAACCAGTCTTTTTATACAAAATAATTTAAAAATAGGAAATTTGCAAGCAAAGATCTGTTGTTCCAAAGATATTTGCTTTAAATTGGTAAAATACGTTATTCATATAGGCACAAAGATATTCAAAGTCTTCTTTCTACGAATGTGCAAGTCTTCAGAAAATATTATTTTTAGATCTTCTACCTTAGGCGATCGGTGGACAATTCGACCACTATTGTGTCCTCATTTTACGATAGTTACTCTTAATTAATACTTAATGTTATTAATATAATTTTAAACTATAATATTTAAATAAAATTATTCATGCCCAATAATGTAATTAAAATGGGAGATTAGGTAAGGAATTAACACAACTGTATTTTAACGTTACCCAGTCTCTTGTTTACTTAAATCATATAAAAACAACCAATACTGTCTGATTTTCACTTTTAAGCAGGTACTGTTCATTTTTTTCTGTGCTCCGGTTTTGCATGAACAAAAATTCTGTTATGTTGATTTACTCTTTTCAGACACCCGTGGTTTTTTTATCCTCTCCCCTTTAGTGACACAAAAGAATTTTAGTTTTCAAAAGGTTTCTGATTGAGTAACTACGTTTCAGTTAGTTCCTACACGCAGTTGGTTGTTGCTCCGGCCGGTAGATGGCAGCGCGAGATATCGGCGCCATTGTTGCCGTAACAATGGTACGCCATTCCCTGCACTTCTCCCCGAGACAAACAAAAGAAACACTGAATGCGCCGTTGGTTACAAAAACAGCGCATGGATGGATGGGTCAATGACGAGTTGGATCAAAAATATCGCACCAAACAGATAGTAATGGCTTTGATCTGCAACCCAATTAAATCTAAACTGCATCAGGTCTCCTACAGCCCTACGCAAATAGAAATATGAACATTTACAGCAGGCTGAGGAAGATAATGCCGCACTTCTGTCTCCATGGCAGCCAGAAAACAAAATACAGTTCATTTTGTATTTACCGCGCTTGTGGGGGATTTAATCGGGCATGCTGCACTACAGACATATAGTGGATTAATTTGTTTGCCGCGAATTCTCCACGTTCATGGATGAATGAAAATAGAACAGGATGGCTTAAAAGAACCACAAATGCCAAAAATTAATTGAATTTTGTCCCCTTCTTGTAGAATCATTAAGAATCATTTTAAATAATCATTTTAAAAACTACATACTTTTTATTCCAAATGTAATGCTGCAATTGTTTTGTTATAGGAGGTGAACAGTCCTCGGTGCGACAGCTTCCGCAGAGTGCGACCGGCCGGTGAAGCTGGTTGATCTGTCGGCGGAGTCGGTGAGAGGACGGTTGCCGCGTAAGTTGACGAATGCCATTTTCCAGCTTATCTTAAGCATGTAGATTTGTTGTATAAACGTCTGCGCCCCAGGTGGGAAAAAACTGTTAAATCAGTGGTAGAAACAAGTATACACCACTCAAATTTACTCAAGTTTGTTGCAGCCTTTTGTCAGAGTAATTGACAGGTTATTCACCTCTGCGTTTTTGTTAAATTGTACTACAGTGATATAAAAACCAAATCCCTCATGGGATTTAGAAATTAAATATGCTGCATAGATAACATTTTCTCTACTAACCAAATTGTCGAAGAGAGAACTCACTTAAAAACACATATGTCTGTGTAGATTTATAAAAAAGCTTTCGATGAGGTAAGCAGGACTTGATTTTGGCAAGTATTAGACAAGAAATAATATCCAAAACAATTTATAGATATAGGCTCAGGAACGTACTTCAAGAAACAAAAATAAAAATAGTTTTAAGAAATAGAAAATATCACAAGATATGATAATTAATGTGTTTAGGCAATGATGTCGTTTATTTCCACTGTTATTGGCCTTACTGTTACAATATTAAAAGACAAAATACCATTTAGAATGAAAATAAATAAAAGTAATACATTAAATATGATACATTTTGCGGATGACATGATGTTAATACAAGATAATAGAGGATAAGCTGCTAATAAGTGTGTACAGATTACAGAAATTGACAACTGACAATTCCAACAATGGAAGGTGTTAAAAAAATGACCCATCGCCATCAGTAGACTTTGAGACGTGTGTAGTGTGTGTAGTGTTTAACTCTCGCTTATTCTACATAGGCACCGCAGGCGGTGACGTTGATGATACATAGATTTTAGATTTTTAGATTAGATTTTAATGTGCATATTTCAAAATTTTACAATTTACAACTTTTGGCTACATTTATTTGTATTTACCTTGTTAACTTGGCTTACATGATACCCTGGTCTTCTGCTCTGCCAGGTAGCTCTTAATTAGTCCTATTCTTTCCCCTCATCTTACTTTCTTATATTCTTTACATTTCTGGCCCATTTTTCTTTTACTTTCTGCAAGAACTTACCAGTACTTCTTACCTTCTTTTCCCCCTTCCCATTAACATTTTTATAGCTACTATCCTCTTCTCTACTTTCTCTCATTTTTCCTCCTAAAACTTTTTTCTCCACATTGCAACCTCCTCACATTCTGTTACATAGTGTTCTATGCTTTCTTTTCCCCCACACAATTCACAAATTCCCTTTTCTCTACCTCTTATCCCTCTTAGAAATATTGTTCCTGTTCTCATCCAAGCTAACCTCTCTCTCTCTCTCTCTCTCTCTCTCTCTCTCTCTCTCTCTCTCTCTCTCTCTCTCTCTCTCTCTCTCTCTCTCTCTCTCTCTCTCTCTCTCTCTCTCTCTCTCTTACCTATTGCAGTAATCTACATATGCTTCTCGTCCCTAATTTCGTTTTATTTATTTGTAAAATTGTAATGATTTCATATTTTCTAGACTTCCCCATATTTCCTGTCTTTCTATATCTTCTATTCTGCATTTTACCAATTTACCCACATCGCTTGCATCCCTTTCCTCTAATCTCCATATATCTACCATTCCTATTTTTTTTTTTTTTTCATAATTCATCCTATCTCTGCCCACCAACTATTTGAGTCCACTAATCTTTTTGCTGTCTCATGCATAATTTCATAATTTCCCCTTCTTCTTTAGCCAAACACCTATACCAAAATTGTATTATTCTTTCCATTATTATTCCATTTCTTCTTGTCTTTCCTAATTCCACTAAAGCTATTTCCCTAGGTACTGATATTTATGATACATGAGATGAAAATGGGGCACCGGTGGAATGAGATGGCGGGGAAACCGTGGGATTATTGTTACTGCAGAGGATCAGTTTCATCAGACCACGTCTCCGTGGCAAGAAATGGACTACCAGTTGGAGGTACATTTTCAAACTTTAAGTCATATCGGACGATAAATCAAATGATGCTCAAATTAGCCCCGGATCCATAGGACTTAGAGCTACATATTTCAAGATAAAAGAAAACCTCCAACGTTGCCATATCGGACGATGAATGAAATGGTGTTCAATTGAGTACAGGGTACATAGAGCTTGGAGTTACAAGACATTCATCTTTCAGGATAAGAGAAAACCTCCAACGATAAGTCATATCGGTGATGAATGAAATGATGTTCAAATGAGTACAGGGTACATAGAGCTCAGAGTTAGCAGACCTACATATTTCAGGAAAACTTCCAACGTTAAGTGTTATCGGAATGATGCTCTAATGAGTACAGGGCACATAGACCTTAGAGTTACAAGACTTTAATCTTTGGGATAAGGGATACCCCAGGGAAGAAAAATACCTTATCCGGATACCGAAAATGGAGCTTGGGTCTTCTTGAACGTGAGGCAGAGAGATAGATACCTGTGTTAGATAGGCGGGTGGATGTACGTCCTGTCGTTGCCTATTGAACAATGGTAATCTATGCTATGCTAAATTCCCCATGTTTTTACTCAATGGATGTTATGTTTAAAACTATATTATTATATTTCAAAGCATATAGAAAATATATAATAACCTCGTACATTAAGTTAGAACGCAATTTAGACATTTTGTCAGTTCTGAAACGTTATTACTCATCACTCAGTAAATCTTTGCATTTACATGCGTCATATCTAGTTATGTAGAGATTTAATACCCATAACGAGATCTACGCAAACTAGAAGTGCAGAAAGTTAATGACACGACATATGATCAGAGATTCTGTGTACACGTTTTAGGTGGAATGATTTATGATTCAAAATTAGTTATTGGTCTTTGTTTCTTTCATACGTGCTGGAACATATTTAATTTCTCAAAATCTAGTTGCATGATTTAGGTAATAGATGCTCCTTGGATGTTATCCAACGAATGTGGTTTTTGCACGATGAAGCCCCAGCTCATTCCTTAGTAAGTAAGGGGAAAGTTTGTACTGCACACAATTCCATGTCAATATTTCACCAGAAATCCTTCTGAGGCCCTTCGAACGCCTAATGAGCATAGACATAGCCGTTTAATTTCTAAATTTAATTTAGGTTCAGCAGTTTTAATGGCTGTGAGATGAAATTTAAAAAAAAAGAATTCTCATGACATGTTACCGTTTGCTTGTAACACCTTTTTCAACATTTGTTCAATAGATTTTAAGTTACCAGGTTTTTAAGATATCTTCTTAAAAAGATGAGAAGTATGTAGATCTTGAACTTTTTTTTGGAAATAACCTCCAAATTCTTGTTGGAAAGGTTTAAGAGATACGCAAGATTTTACTACCATAAAAGTGCAGTTCTCAATAAAGTACACAGTTTTATGAATCAAGCCTTTTTCATGAAGATGCCATTTCCAAAATATTCATTATTGATCAGACCTTTGAAAATAATTTTTCTTTCAAACAGAAAATAGATATCGGTGTTCTTAACTATTTAGCCCGTCATCACTATAGACCACATTCGCAATGTACGTATTTTAATAAATCATTGTTTGACATCATACAGATTTCAGGGGAAAAGGACGAAAATTCATTAACGCGAGCGTTTTCAAAGTCCCTTTAACTTTCCCTTTGAAAGAACATTCTATACACGTCGGCTGCAATTAGTCCTTTCTCTCGCACTTATTCGTGGTTAATGAAATGGCCACTTGAGGGCAGCAGAGTCGGAGGCGAAAGCGGACATACTAGAAATGACATTTCCAGTGGAGGAACAAGCACAAAACAGAATTCTCTGCTGGTTGGGCTCTCTAATCTTGGTTTTACAGTAAACTGTGTTCCTCTGGAGTATCTGTGCTCCGTGGAAGAATGGAACCTGGCAACCGAAATGTAAAAAGTGATCCAACATTACCCTTCTATAAAATGAGGTAAGTATATTCAAAGTTGCAAAATTTAAGTTTAAGTTGCCTGAATTGTTAACAGTACATGACTCCATAAACTCGATAACAGTAATGCTTTAGTTCGTATTTGCTAGGAAACAAAATCTATACTTTATATTTTAACAAAACACGGTACAAGTAAGTGACAGTTTCTCTGCCTCACGTTCAAGAGGTTGCAGTTCGAATCTTGGTGAGTTATATAATTTAATTTTGGAGGACGTAAAAAAACACGTATCAGAGCACACTAGTATGATCTATGTTTTATTGTTTGCATCATAAACAAATTCAATAACGTATTCTAAACATACAATACGTTACAAACATTTTGTCACTTATGCCACTTCATTTATCAATTGATTTTAACATACGAAGAACGTTTACTATTCTCCTAATGTCTTTTATAATCTTAAAGCTTTTTCATACATAAATTCGATATAACAGAACAATGCTATAGACGTGTTCTTTCACTTGTTTATAACCTAATTAAGGACAACAAATGTTAAAATTACTAGCTTGATTTACATCTTATGAAGTTTATTTTGCCAAATCTATTGTGTTTACCTGCAAACGACCAGTTGATTGTTGGGAACATGAAGAAGATATTCAAAAATCAGCGAATACGTTAATTAATATAATTAAAGCACACAATTCACGTAAAAGGCAACGAAAGTAAGAGCATTAATTGGCAATGAATATAAAATTTATATAAAAAGAAATCTGAATAAAAACAAAGCCAAATGGTGCAGTGAAGTTACACAAACTACTGGTGTACCAAGGTAATGAAATGTAATAAATGACAAACAGCCGAAATGTGGTTTCTAAGAACAGTTGAAAGATATGCTAAAATGGATGGAAGAGAAACACAAAACTGGTAAGTGTTGAATATTAATAGATTGACATACAACAGGTACAGAAAATTGTCACAGTTGTTAAGAACATTTACTGAGAATGGAATACTCAACACTATTAAGATGTACTCCTATAATAGATTCAACCAAATCGTGAAAGAAGAATTGGAGAGAAAATAACTGAAAAGCTCTAAGACAATCTATTTTAATTAACGTCCTTCAACAATAAGTAATGCTGGAGGATGAATGAAATGATGTTCAAAAGAGTACAGGGTACAAAGAGCTTATAGTTACCTGACATTCATCTTTCAGGATAAGAGAAAACCTCCAACGTTAAGTCATAACGGACGATGAATGAAATGATGTTCAAATGAGTACAGGGTACATAGAGCTTAGAGTTAGCTGACATTCATCTTTCAGGATAAGGGAGAACCTCCAACGTTAAGTCATATCGGACGGTGAATGAAATGATGCTCAAATGAGAACAGGGTACATAGAGCTTAGAGTTAGCTGACATTGACCTTTCAGGATAAGAGAAAACCTCCAACGTTAAGTCATATCGGACGATGAATGAAATGATGTTCAAATGAGTATAGGATACATAGAGCTTAGGGTTACCTGACATCCATGTTTAAGGATAAGGAAAAACCTCCAACGTTTAGTCATATCGGACGATGAATGAAATGATGTTCAAATGAGTACAGGGTATATAGAGCTTAGAGTTACCAGACATGCATCTTTCAGGTTAATGGAAAGCCTCCAACGTTAAGCAATATCGGGCGATAAATGAAATGATGTTTAAATGAGTACAGGGTATATAGAATTTAGAGTTACCAGACATCTTTCAGGATAAGGGAAAGCCAAGGGAAAATAATGCTTTATCTATATAACTCATCCTAACTGAGATTTGATCTTAGGACTTCTTGAACGTAAGGCAGACTCGCTACCAACATGCCACAGAGAGGAACTCTTCATGGAAATTTGGACCTTTATTGGTCCGGGTGGCCTTACACTGATGAGATCTCGAGTTCGAATCTCGGTTAGGACTAATTACCTTAGTAAGGCTATTCCTTTCGAGTATAAAACCGATTTGGCAATAAATGCTCTACATACAAAAGTACTATCTGTCGATGCTTTTGCTGCAAGCTTTTAAAATCCTGTATCATATCAAAATTATAACCGATGGGTTTATCTCCTCTAAAATATGCCCGAATTGTCAAAACGTAATGTTACAACCTATTTCTCCATGTATTCACGAGTGGAGTATCATTCAATTTTGACACATAATGTTGTAGCGTAATGGTATAGCCCAATGGTATCGGGAGGTCGGTGCCGGGCATTTGGAACATATGAGGCGTTAGATAACCATGTTTTATATTCTTTTGGAACTGTTGTGGATAATGTCAATGAAGAAGCTGCTACTGCGTCGGGCTTCGTATTGCATTACGAGTGAAGAGAGTGAAGGGAGAATGATAACTGAAATACTTTTGTTTGTTTGTTTGTTTGTTTTTTGTTTTTTGTAATTTACGTCCTCCAACGATATGTCATATCGGACGATGAATGAATTGGGTAAAATGATGCTCAAAATGAGTCCAGGGTCAATGGAGCTTAGAGTTACCTGACATTCGTATTGAAGGATAAGTGAAAACCCCGGAAAAGACCTTATCCAGGTAACTCACCCTGACCGAGATTCGAACTCAGTACCTCTTGAACTTGAGGCAGACATGCTACCGTCCGCATTACCGAGGCGGGCGGAACTAGTTCACATTAGTGAAGTGACATGAACTTGTTCAGTAACTGGTAGTAAAAAACTAATACATTATCTTCCAGTCTGCGACACATTTGAACACTTCTATGTAATGAACGCGCAGGCGGTTGCTACAATTGGTATGCATGGCAAGGGTTAGAATAGACAATGACAGCCAACTATTTGAAGCGAGTTGATGGCATTTCAAGTTGATGAATTAAATAATTCTAGCACTATTGGAGTATTACCTGTATTGGACCTTTTACATATTTACATATTAATTAACTTTGCAGTTTAAAATACCTTTCCCTAACACCAATGGGAAGTGTAAGTTGCCATGAGTTGCTAAGATAAAAACCGCTGGATTACCTGAGCAAGGTCCATGGGCACTACAGGTGGCCGATAACCGATCACAGCAAAACATATTTCTGTTTTAGTTTCTGATACGAAAGATACAAATTTTAGAAAAACCGTTTTTTAATCTTGGCTGGGAAAAAGGTTAGTTACTTAAAGGTAAAGATTAAAACAGACTGCCCCGGCAGTGTACATGGCAGCGTCTCTGCCTCGCGTTCGAAAGGTCATTAGTTCGAATCTCCGTCAGGATGAATTATCTGGATAAGACTTCTTTCCCTTAATCTGAAAGACGAATGTCTCTATGATCTATGAACCTTAGGCTTATTTGAACATAAGTTCATTCATTGTCCGATATGACAACGTTGTAGAATGTAGATTTAAAAAAATTCAGAACATCTTTGTTGCAATCAGTTATTCCAGCGCTTGTCATTTGTTAAACAAAGTAGGTCAAACAAAATAGCGCCTCGACTTTTTTGACCGACTGGCTGTTGCGATAACTCGTTATGAGTACATGTAAACTCGGATTTAGAATGTGTGCAACAGGCACCATAGATATTCCTGATTTGTACATAGTTCCAGTGTTTGCACGGGCTCATTTTTGTGCTGGTAGCATTGTAGAAAGATTAGGCAACTTGGGCCGCTTTTGCCAAATGAAAAGAGTTGCAATTATTGGGGCAGCTCATGTGTTAAAAGTCTAACAATGGGATGATGGAAATACGAAAACGGTCGACAATGGCGGTAGACAATCGCCGCCTGTCAATGGCACACGGAGCGAGGGTTGCTATCATGGCCGCCCTCTGATAGCCAAATAAAGGAATTCATTAACTGCAGTCAAAAACTTGTACAAATAAGCAGAGAGCAACAACTGATGCTGTACATCCCTTGGTCGCAGCTCCTGTCATGAAAATTTAACCGGCTGCGTGTAAAGATAACGAAGCCTCAGTGGCTAGCGCAGGAAATAATTACGAAAGAGATGTCATTTTCCTTTCTTATTTTTAATGCGGTTATACTTAGTCTCACTGAACTAAATGTTGTTCCCCAGAACCATTTTGTTTACGTGAGGCAACAATAAAAGCTCGTAAGGAGCCAGGTCGGGCGAATATGGGGTTTGCGGCGACATCACGGGATGAATATGCTGGTGCGCTGTCGTGGTTAAACAGCCTTTACCGATGTTAACCAATCTAAGCGTTCTAGGATGCACTGCACGTCACCACCATTGTCGTTCCTCCGAGGGATGCCATTTTAAAATTATTTTTCCGAAAATTTGAAATCTTTGATCAGTAGTGTCGTTGCGTATGCGAGCAAATTTGTTTCTTAACATAATCCCTGCTGTATCCATTTTAAATATGTAAAAACCTGCGTCTTACGCGCATTCGCCTTCTCTTTCCACTCTGGTTTAATTTTGTATCCTTTTTGTACAATTTATCATTACAAACCATTTATTTTTCTACTACCTTTATATTAATCCTGAAATATTTTCATTTCAAATCTATATACTGGTACAAAGGAGATGTACCCACAATACGCGATAATCAAATGATTAAATACGGTTCTTTATATACTGAGTTACTTCTTGAATGGCGTCACGAAAAACACTTGAACACTGACCATAACCAAATATAAAAATTCGAACCAATAACAACGGATGTCTTGGAAACGGTTTGTGCCACGAAAACGTTATTTACTTAAATCGTAACTTGGTTTCAAATAACACAAAATAATTAAATCACTTTGCAGTTGTAAATATATCGTGACTAAAATGACAACACAAATTTGTTGCTCATCACTTTATTTGTAACTAGAATGGTTAACCTACCTACTATCACTTTCACTTGTTTACATATACAACCGAGTAAGCACGCCAGTCTTATGTTTCTTTATGTCTGTTGCACACATCAGCTTGCGCTGCTCGAACTTTTCAACGCAATAATTTACGGAACTGGCTTTTGCACCTCACGGAAGAAATGTTGTGATAACCGATTATTTTTCGAATCAAAAAGAATGAACCACTGTCAAAGTCACAAACTCCAGGTCCTCTGAAATCGAACAGCCCCGAATGCATCAGCGGAATACAACAATGGGGCTATTTCCGCCTCGTGGCGTCAGCTAGTGGTTGTTCTTGATGTTCCTTTATTTTAACCCCTTCGCGGCAAACAAAAATGAGATTTCTTGTTGCAAGAGCAACCAGTAAAACCAAGAAGCACCTAATTAGCACTAAAATCCAGCGACACCGCACGCCACACAATCGTAGGCTGTTACGGCAGTTGAGACGTCAGATCTGGTACCGACTACGGGAGCACAAAGTGCAAGCGTGTGAGGGTATTATGGCCAGGCTGAACCTCGAGAATTGGGACGTGTGGAGGATCACTAAATCCCTAAAGAACCGCCGAGGACAATACTACTCACCACTTCAGGGAACTCGAGGTCTGGCCTCCAGGCAAACTCTTCGCCGACTGCCTTGAACGTACCCTACATCCAAGAGATGACTCCTAGCACGGCATCTATTCTCAACGCGTTCGAAGGGAGGCACTTTCGACGCCCTCCCCATAATGAAGTTAAGCTACCCATCATCCGCCCTAGCGAGCTCCAAGGCGCACTTCTGCGTCTCAAACAAAAGAAGGCTGCGGTACCTGATGGGATAACTCCCCTCATGCTCTGAAACTTTCCCTTCAACGCCGTGCTCTTCCTTACAAGGACATTCAATATGTGTCTTGTCCTGGGCTACTTCGCACGCGAGTGGCGAGAGACCAGGGTGATCTGCATCTTAAAACCTGGGAAGGACCTGGTACACCCATCAAATTACCGTTCTATTAGTCTACTTTCAACTCTCTCCAAACTCTTGGAGAGGTTCATCTCAAACCGCTTGTCTCCGCTTTTGGGAGACATTCAAGCCATTCCTGAACACCAATTCGGATTTCCTCCTGGACACTCAAAATATAACAGCTACTGAGAATGTTGGAAGGTGCCAACCTGGGACACCAGGAAAAGGCTTTCACCACTGCGGTATCTTTGGATGTGGAAAAGACTTTCTCTACGACCTGGCATGCGGGTTTACTCCATAAGCTAATCCACTTGGGTCTCCCAACACAATTAAATAGGACCATACATAGTTCTCTAAAACACCGCACTTTCAAGGTGAAAATAACAACCCTTAGTCCTATAAAAGGCGGAGACCCCGAAAGCTCTGTGCTTTCACCAACCCTATTCAGCGACTATATGGAGGACTTCCCAAACCAGCTGAATTTCAAAATGGCACAGTTTGCTGATGACGTTCTACTTTTCCGCACAGATTAACATCTACTCAAAGCCTTCAACCCTATTCAGAGACACCTCCGTCTCGTTCAAGAGTGGTGTACACGCTGGCGAATATCTGTTAACCCAGACAAAAGCCACACAATTCTAATCACCAAACGCCACATTCCCAACGACTGTCCCACATTTACCTTTAGAGGTCGCAGAACTGAATGAGGGAGTTCCATCCAGTTAGGCTGGATAGGGATCTAACTTTTCGCGGACACATTCGGGGTCCTTCTGCGACGATGCAGTGGGCAATTGCTTCATTGTATCCCATGCGGAGCTCTGGAATGCCTGTTCGCCGAAAGCGACACCTCTTCCGTGTCCTCATCATTCCACTAATGCTATAGGCCTGTGAGATCTGGGGCATGGCTGCACAAAGCTGGCTACGTTACCTGCAAACGGCGCAGAATAGGGGACTCCGTTCCATCTACTCTGTGGCCGTTATTTTCCTGTGAGACTACTTCACGAAGCTTCTTCTCTCCCTTATGTGGAGGATGAAATTAGACGCCGGGACAAGAAATTATACGACCACTTACCACAACATCAAAGCGCCCTGGTTAGCTCTTTAGGGGAATATAATCACACAGAATGCCGCTTCATGCGTTATCGAGTACCCCGTATGGTATGTGGGCGCCCAAGATAACACTGGAGAACCCTCTAATAGCAGCAAAAGCTGAGCTCCACAATATTCCAAATTGGAGAAGAGTTGACCTCTAAAATAAACCAATCCGAATGCTTTACTTCTATGTACATCAAGGTGCAATGGGCACTACGTTCTACCACAATAGCTTGGAGGGGCAATAAGCACCCTCCTCACCACTATCAAGCTAAAAAAAATAAAGTCACCCTAAAAAAACCATCCAAAAATTTTCCTACCCGCGGTAAAACCCTTTTGAGGGTGGGCTCGCAGCAAAATCATTCCAGCTTACTAAAGCCTGCCAGCAGTGACGGACGGACTGACATAGCACTAAAACTATTCAAAATAAACGCACAAGTGTAAATACAATTAGAATTAACAGCAACTTCGGCAGTATCTTTGCGATACCAACCAAATAAACAGAATGTCACTAAAGTAATCATAGGACATTGTATTTCTGGTGTATTTCAAAAGTTTGTGTCGAAAGCAGCTTGTATACGCATGTGCAGAGCCAAGACAGTAACAGCGCGAAACAATTGACACCTTATCGCTATGATTAGAATATGCAGCAATTGCGGCAGTGTTTTTGCGATACCAACCAAATAGACAGAACGTTACTAAAGTAATCACAGGAAACTGTACTTTTGGTGTATTCTAAAAGCTTGTGTCGAAAGCCGCTTGTCTACGCATGCGCAGAGCCGAGATGGTAACAGCGCGAAACAATTGACACCGTACCGCGATGATTAGGCTATGAATTACGCGCAGGGTATCATTAAGTGAGCGTGATCGATGTATTATCGATACTCTGACAGAGCTATTATTATGCCAGCTATGTGTTTACCTTTAGGAAGACATGTCACATAATGAAAAAAATCAAGACTACCGAACCGTCATTCCTGTGTGGAGCGTTATTTTCTATTACCAAAAATTTCTAACCCAAGTAGTAGCGCTTAATGATGACCAATAACAAAAAAAGCTCTAGTGCATAAGTGAATATGTAAACACTACAAATGATTTAAAAAGACATCTACCATTCTCTTAAACGACTGTAGGTTAAGACTGCTGTATTATATTATTTCCATTATACCTACAGTGAGCTCAGAAAGTACAGGACCAAAGCTCTGAAGAAAATCTATATTCTGAAGAATGTTTAAGGGAAACGGGACCGAAAGATGACAGCTTCAGTAGCAGTTTCTATACTAGAGCAAAAAATAATTTATAAATGGAATGTTACTTTTATAAAGGTAAAGCCAAATTGCAGAGTTCTCATAGCCGTAATGTTAGACTCTGATCTTCTGCTGGAGAGTGGACAAGTTTCTTAACCATTGTGTTTGGTATTTTTTTCCACACTTCAACAAGAGTGTTTCCTTGTTGGAAATTGTCCTTTCCCTTGTGGTTTTTCCACATGTGTTCGACAGGGTTAATATCTGACGACTGGGGAGGGATATGAACGTGATATAACTGTAGTTCTAGTATGCTTTGGACCATAAACATCCATTCTTATTGGAGACATCCCGCACTGAGGGGTATGGCTCAGGCGGTTTCGTCTGTGGCTCACATTCGGGAGGTCCGGATTTGATTGCCGTGACCAACCCTCCTGACCCATGAGACTTTTCGGGGTTTTCCCGGGTCGCAGGCGAAAGTTGGGTAGGTTAATTACATTCTTCGAATTTCATCTCCATTGTCATTTCACAACTATCATCTGTTGGTCTCTTTTAGGGTGGAAGTGCCGACGGGTGTCTCGGCGGTGCATGGCAGGATGATATGCTCCCGGTAAATATTTCCTCTTCCGGTAGGACGGTCTCCGAACGCGGTCTGGTGGGGCCGTTCCCGGACCACAGGAGAGTGGGATGTATATAAGCTCAAGGGTATCTACCAAAGCAATCCACACAGAGTGAACACTGACCTCCCCTCTGATGACCAGGGAGTTACTGAACTGTCCCAAAAGGGTGCCCAGCGCCTCCGCGAGGCTTTCCATACGGCAAGACCTAGAGACTAACAAGGCCCCCCATCTGGTCCTGTGGACTGAAGACGGGATGGAAGTGGATACGCCACTTACGCGCGCCAACCCCAAAGGGGAAGGCTACCGGTCAACCTCGGTAGGGCCGCCTGGTGATCTAGCACACCTTCTACTAGCTATGCTGGCCAGTACGCGGGAATATATGGCTTCCCTCAACCCATTCCCGATCTCCCACGGGTATCGGGAACCACTGTTCCCTCGAGTCCAACCCAATCTGAACAACTCCCAATCAGGGAGGGGCTCGAATGTTCGGCCCGAGGTTCCTCTAGTTACGTCAGAGGTACCACGAGTGCTAGGGGTCCGCAGCGCCCGCACCACGGCAGCTGAAGGGAACGGATCCCCTCCCCTACGGGTAGGAGAGCGGGATACCGATTTCATTGGCCTGCCGGGGAGTTTCCAACTGGTAAAGTGCAGGGACCCTGCTCTCTGCACTGTTGTGGCTCCTTGAGAGGCTCACCATCTATGTGCTCTCTTCTCGTCCTTCCTCCCGAGGATGCTCCTCTTGGGAGCATAGCTACAATAGACCAAGTTTGGACCTCCGTGCCGAATCCCCAGCATAGTCCAGTCCAGTGTTTTTGAAGGCCCATTATTAACTCTTGCTTCAGAATGCCCGCATACTTCCTGTGGTCCATTATTACATCCATAATATAGAGATGGCTGACAGCTGACGCGCTGATGCAGCCATCCTCCACCATGTTTTGCGGTGTGAATTATATTTTTTGGCTCCAGTTCTGTATTTATTTCTCTCCACACTTTTGAGCTTGCAGTCCGAGCCCAAATACTATAAACGGCTCTTACTTTTACCCATAATTCTACGCTCTTTTCACGGTATTTTCACCCGAATTCGAAGCACTTCTTCCTGTTTTTTGAGCCCTACCGTTGTATGCATGGTTACTGCAAACAGATCATACGGTACTTGCGGAAACAATAATGTAAATCAGTAACAATCTGGGGAGCAGTCATTCGCGGATTCTTTTTTAATGCAGTGCGGAATACTGCTCTCATCCCTAGCCAGAGGACTTCAGGCCTACCACTTCTGGGTTTCTTTAGACAAATTTTTCTGTCACTGTGCTCTGTATGGTTGACCGTGATCTCCCTACTACCTGTGATACCTCGTAGAGGGTTTTGAGATTATTGTGCAGTGTAATTATAATTTTTCTCTCTTCAACAGTTGCTTCATTCCTTCTCTGGCCCATTTTACTTCACTTCCGCTTGATATCTGTCTGTACATGCAGGTCACTTGCTGTGAAACAAATTAATGCAGGTTAGACAGAACAAATGGGAAATATGTGTTTTGGGGGTTTTGTTGGGTTGCCAGGAGAATATTGGGTAGGAATATTCTGTCCCTCCATTTCATCTCCATTACCATTTGACATCATCTCTCATCTGATGGGTCTTTCAGGGTAGAAGTGCCGGCGGGTGTCTCGGCGTTGCATTGCAGGATGATATGCTCGTGATAAACCTTTCTTCTCCGGTGGACGGTCTCTGGTCTCCGATTTCCAAACCGAGTCTGGTGGGGCCGTTTCCGATTCAGAGTAGGGTGAGCTGCCGGTTGTACTGACCTGCCGGGGAGTTTACAGGTGGTAAAGTGTAGGAACCCTGCCCTCTGCACTCTCCTGACTCATTGGGATGACCGAATCTTGTCTCCTCAAGCCTCACCCGCCCTCCCGGAGGTGCCTAACTTGGAGGCATAGGTACAATAGATTAAGATTGATAGCAGTGCCGAATCCTCTACGTAGCGTAGGCCAGACCGGTGCAATTGTCTTTTAATAAATACACTATTATTGAAGCTGCCACCTGCCAGTAAATTTTATATCCTTTAAAAGCTCTTCAGAATATCAACCCTCACTGCAGGTTCTGTAGTGTATGAGTACTTTTTGTTTACAAAGAAAGATGTAATGAAACCTTTTTTTATAAATAATTACCTCAGTTAACCTAAAGCAGGAAGCAGTTTATAGAATAATTGATAGGGAAAATCATATGAAGATAGTAATATAGTTTTAGTGAATTTGACATGTGTTTATGATAACGTAGCAGATGTTTTGTTTCTACTCCCGCAGAGTTTTTTCTTTCTTTTTTTTATGGAAAACGTGTTGGTTTCCATAGTGACAGATGGGCATTTTTCAGAAAGCTTATGAGTCAGAGAAAGAAACAAAACAGCATAACCGAGAATTTCCGTTGACTAAATGGATGAATCAGTCCGTTAACGCGGTAGTTAACACGCAAGAGAGGACCATCTTGTATTAACTGTTTATTTTCGTAACGTCGTCAAGCCAAAATCTTCATGTAAACCACGAAATAGCGAGGTTGATCCAAAAATAGAAACGTGGTCCGTATTTGTGATTCCGCCGTGAACAATGGGTATGCTGTAATAATGGTTACTGTCTCGGCCGACACTTGAGCAATTTATCCTGGTGTTCGGGTTTCATTTTCTCGAGACTCGTGCCGGCATATTACAGGTGGCCATGATTTCTAGCAGTTGGTTTGCGCCTCGGCTACCAACAAATTGGGTGCTGCCATGCAAAGTAGAGACGGTGGTCACGCACTCCGTTCTAAATGTGCATCTCACCCTGGTGGATGTTTAGAGGCGTTCGTACACTTGAAACCAATTTTCACTTTGCTGCAAATGAATATTTTCGGACGCGAAAAATCCTTAGCGTGCAAGAAAAGTAAAGACGGTGGTCCCGCGCCCCTCGGTACGGCAAGGTTTGTTTATTAAAGTTTCTGCCTAGGTACATATCAGACAAACGGATTTTGCAGCATTAAAGATTCAGAATAATCATATTAATTTTCGAAAGTATTCACGTGCTCTTTTAGCACATAAACACGTATAATAATGAAACGAAGTGCAAATGCAACCTTTTGAAGCGTACATGGTACCGTACGTATTTCTACCTGGCGTTCAAGAGGTCCCTAGTTCTAATCTCCGTCATGGTGAGATATCCGGATAAGGCTTTCCCTTAAACTAATAGATAAATGTCTGGTAACTTTAAGTCCTACGGATCTTGGGCTCTTTTGAGTATCTTTTCATTCATCGTCCGATATGACTTAACGTGAGAGGTTTTCCCTTATCCTGAAAAATGAATAAGGTAATTCTAAGCTCTATGTACCCTGTTCTCAATCGAGCATCATCTCATTCATAGTCTGATATGACTTAACGTTGGAGGTTTTCCCTTATCCTGAAATATGAATGTCTCGTGATTCTAAGCTCTATGGACCCTGTACTCATGTTAACACCACTTCATTCATCGTCGTATATAACTCAAAGTTGGAGGTGGAGGTTTTCCCTTGCCCTGAAAGATGAATTTCAGATAACTCTAAGCTCTATGTACCTTGTACTCATTTGAACATCATTTCATTCATCGTCCGATATGACTTAACGTGAGAGGTTTTCCCTTATTCTGAATAATGAATAAGGCAATTCTAAGCTCTATGTACACTGTTCTCATTCATCGTCTGGTATGACTTAACGTTGGAGATTTTCCCTTATCCTGAAAGATGAATGTCTGGTGATTCTAAGCTCTGTGAACCCTGTACTCATGTTAACATCACTTCATTCATCGTCGTATATGACTCAACGTTGGAGGTTTTCCCTTATCCTGAAAGATGAATTTCAGATAACTCTAAGCTCTATGTACCTTATACTCATTTTAAAATCATTTCATTCATCGTCCGATATGATTTAAGCTTGGAGATTTTCCCTTATCCTGAAAGATGAATGTCTGGTAGCTTTAAGCTCTATGTACCCTGTACTCATTTGAACATCATTTCATTCATCGTCCAATATGACTTAACACGTTAAGTCATACTCCAAAGTTAAGTCATATCAGACGATGAATGAAATGATGCTCAAATGAGTCCAGGGTACATAGAGCTTAGAGTAACCTCACATTCATCGTTCAGAATAAGAGGAAATCTCAACGTTAAGTCACATCTGGCAATGTGTGAAATAATGCAGAAATGAGCCCAGGTTTCATAGAGTTTAGAGTTACGGAACATTTATCTTTCAGGATAAGGAAAAACCCTGCAAAATCCTTATCCAGATAACTCACCCTGACTGAGATTCGAGCTCGGGAACTCTTGAACGTGAGGCACATACGCTACAACTAACGCTACAGATGGGCACTGTGTTCACGATACTATCAAGAAACTTCTTAACAAGGTTCCTCAACAAATGAGAATTAAATTTTTAAGGTATATTTTTCATAGTCCGTCGTACCTTAGTTGGCTGGAGCATTGTACTCCGGTCCCCTGCCACGGAATATGCCCGGGTACGATCCTGCCTTGGGCGGTGTGATTTTAAGTCCGGTATAGGACAGGTGGCCACTTAGAACCGTGAGAAATTTGAGAAGTTGCGATAGGTAACGAATGCCAATAAACAAGGCAAACTTTCTGCTGGATGAATGCCCCCTCCGTCTTGCGTATGTGAGCGTGAGGCCGTCTGTAGGGTAGACAGGCTTTAGTCCTGATTCGGGCTGTTACGCCGTGTATTATTATTATTATTATTATTATTATTATTATTATTATTATTATTATTATTATTATTATTATTATTATTATTATTATTATTATTATTATTATTATTATTATTATTATTATTATTATTATTATTATTATTATTATTATTATTATTATTATTATTATTATTATTATTATTATTATTATTATTATTATTATTATTATTATTATTATTATTATTATTATTATTATTATTATTATTATTATTATTATTATTATTATTATTATTATTATTATTATTATTATTATTATTATTATTATTATTATTATTATTATTATTATTATTATTATTATTATTATTATTATTATTATTATTATTATTATTACTATTATTATTATTATTATTATTATTATTATTATTATTATTATTATTATTATTATTATTATTATTATTATTATTATTATTATTATTATTATTATTATTATTTATTAATTAAGTAAGCAAGCACCTCCAAGAGATGACCTGATGGAAGCTCTGTGTACGAGATAAGGAGTACCTGTTCCAACCGGCTGACACGACACCAGGTCCCGGGGCAGCCTTCCCGATACTTCCAATTTAATAAGGGCCCACTTGCTTGATGCTCTATTATTTGAGGAAGAAGGCCCTATAATAATGATCCAATAAATAACGTGAGATTGCCAGGTTTCTTCCGTACCAACACGACACAGAATGGCCTGAGGTCTATCAAGAGCATAGCGCTCCGACGTGGGGAGGGAGAAAGGAAATTGGGACATATGGTAGTGGCCTTTCCTTCAGTCACCTGATTTTGTAAACCTGCTCTAGCGTAACCCTCACTTCTACTGAGTTCATTATAAACCTTTCTCTCTACTCCTTTCTCTCTCCCCCTCCTTTCAGTTTCTCTATGCAAACAATGTGTCATTTGGAGTTCTGAAACCTACAACAGAACCATTTTCTGTTGTCTAATTGTAATTATGCTGAAATATAAACATAAAACCATAACGTTATTTAATATCTCAGAATAAATAGTAAAGAAGCAGAACAGCAAATACGACAAAAATCTGGAAGTTAGGCCACGAAATATGAAATATGTCACTTTTGAAAGGACTCTAACACATTGGTTTATATTCACATATGTGACTAAGTTTGCTAAACATTTTGAAGTAAGTGATTCGTGTAATAGTTTTTAATGTATTGTGATGTTATTAGTTTAAGAGTTAAATGTAAAACTCCACTAATATATTATAAAACTGTAAAATATTATTGCTAAAGTCAAAGAATAATATAGGAGTACAGTAATCTTAAGCGATTGTCATTTTTTTAAAGTCTGGTTATGCCGCAGGTTTGATACTCCCTTCTCATGTCCGGCAGGTAAAAACGCGAATGACGTCTTCCTGTTTGAGAAAAGCACCTTTAATGAAATGAATAAAATTTTTTGGGAGGGATCGTCAGCTTTCATGAACTTAACGCTCCTGGTGCATTTGTTACAACCTACTCTTATTGCCGGCTTTTCACCTCGCAGTCAATTCTTAGTTTATCTACTATTTACAGTAAGTAAAGGAATTATGTACAGTTTTCCAAACATAAATTTTATGTCGTGATTTCAGTTGAAATATATGTATCTGTGATTATAAAAATCACAAATTGAAATGTCCCATGAATACCAAAATACGTATTTAAAAAATGACAAGCAATTTTCCTTCAAATGTCAAATATAAGATATATGTGTATCATAGATAAAATATGTATATTTTATTTTCTTGGAATCTCCTGTGTACTCTACATTCGGAAGGAATTCATATAACGGGTATACCGTAAGAGATAAACAAAAACATACTACATTGAAACTGTAGAGCTCTCATTTTTTTTTTCAAATAACTTTTTGTGACGTTTCAAGAAAATATCCTCACTCTGTACTGCCATTTATATGGACGATTTTTAGAAAACTTTTATTTACTGAAAAATGACTAACGATTTTGAATAAAATACTATACTTTTAATGCATTTTCAAAACAAACTAAATTTTTAGGGAATGTCCTCAAAAATTTTATTAATTCTGGATGACTTTTCCATACAAGGCATAGACGAAATCTTAAGGCCTAAAAATTTAGATCCCGTTAAAAACTCAATTAATATCGGATTTGTTTTAATTTTTCTCTTCTTTTTTTTATTTGAATTATTAATACTCATACTTCTCTCAAATGGAAGTCGTTATTTATTTTTTATGTATTGGAAATTAAGGAAGAAGGATCCTTCACAGCCATCGCGTAGCGACCACTTCTTTAAAAACTTGAGAATCAATTAAAACCACTGTATTCCCATATTCCCTTGTTCCTAGACACTCCATAATTACGCTCTGGAGACAGTGAAGTGTTAGATAAACTCGCAGAAAAGTGACTGTATGTAGTTAGGCAGGATGGGTCATAAACCAAAAATTGTCTTGTGTATTACAAAATTATGTTTACAAAAACTTATTTTTTGATTGACTTCATATTATTTCAGAAAAGCCTTTTTAGAAATTGTTCAGTTAAAATTAGTTTTAAAATTTCAATTAAAATTAAAATTAGTACAGTAGACTTAAACGGTAGAGAGCTCGTCGTTATACTTTGGCTTTGAAAATCCGTTCCTGTTTCATGGCCAAGACCGCGCAATGGCCAAGTGGCCGTTAGGAAAGCACCTACGTATATTTTTGAAGGAGCAGAGATGGACCTCTATACGGAAGAAAACCTTGCGTTCTCTGGAGCCATACATTTATCACTTGGAACAAATGCAGATCTAATAACCATATAAGCAATAGAACCCTTCATTTGTCTCACAGTACAAGCCAAAAAAAAAAAAAAAAAAATTCTTGCCCGGTACCCATTCCCGTCTTAAATAAATAAACAAAAAAAGAACATTAAAAAATTAAAAAAAAAAAGTGGTTAGACCACTTGGCTCTCACCAAGGCTGCACGGGTTGGATCCCAGTCGACTGTAAAATGAGATTTTTAGTTGACGACATGACGCTGGGGAGGGTTTCATCCGGATCCTCCAGTTTCCCCCGCCAGCATTCCACCGATTTTTTGTTGTAATTTACGTCCTCCAACGGTAAGTCATATCGGACCATGAATGGAATGGGTGAAATGATATTCAAATGAGCCCAGGGCTCATAAAGCTTAGATTTACCCGACATTCGTCTTTCAGGATAAAGGAAAACCCCGGAAAACCTTATCCAGGTAACTCACCCTGACCGAGATTCGAACTCGGGACCTCTTGAACGTGAGGCAGACCTCTACCACCACGCTACCGAGGCGGGCATTCCACCGATTGCTCCATCATCATTTTCCCTATCACTTCATCTCTCTCATACTTTCACTTCCGACTTTGGGCTGATCACTCATCCCGGAATCTCTCTCATCAGGAAACCTCTGATTCCCAAGCCGTTGCCTACGGACCTCGAGGTTGCGCAGTTTAGCAGTTCCTATGTTCCACTTAAGGAAATACCGCAATTCATTCATTCTTTTATGGCCAAGGGCTAAAAATGAATGATTTCCTATTTGAGGAAAGTATAAGTATTTAAAATTTTAAACCAATAACACGAATATTTCAGGAATGGTTAGTTATACAAAAAATACATTTGACAAATTCTGTTGTTTAACGAGATGCACATTCTTTGTCATTATATCAATATTTATTTTAAATAGTTTACATGGAAAAGATACTTTGGGGATGTAGAATTTTCTTCAACTTTTGTGTGGCATTCTTGCAAGATGTAGAGCTCCAATATCAAGTAGGTATTACTACAAGGACTTAGGACCCGCTTCTGTAGCATGCTGGCAGTGGGCTATTTTTTAATTCTTTTATCCGTGTTGTACAACTCGTCCATTTGAAGCCCGAACTGCACTAAAATTGATTAAATGTACATAATCAGATGTTCCAGGTTCATTCATCGCTTAAGGTGTATTTCTACAGAGTAAGAAATTAGTAGTTCCATGTTTTCAAAATAAATACTGTGTTAACGATTGACACTGTTGATTGCCAATTTTTCATTCGTATTAAGCTTTGAAGGGAGAAATATAAGGTAAATAAAGATATTAATATTTAGCGAGAAACCATTTTAACCAGCCTGCCTTTTCTTGTTTGAATTTTCTCGCAGAGTTCTGAGGGTAAATCCTATCCGCATATACATTCTGTTGTTATCTGTGGTACAAGAAAATACATACAAGTTGCTTTAAACATCAAAAAATTCATTGTAAAGTTTACACAACGATTTCCAAAAGAAAGATACTAGAAAATGTTCAGTGTAAACGCAGCTTTTCTGACACGTAATTATAACATGGTTTACTAATTATGTCCAAAATGTAACATTATATATGCAATTTTTAAAAAAAGTATTTTTTATAATAAGCTTATGCAATCATAAATTGTAAACGCCTGAAGTTCATGCAATGTTTTTATGCCATTTTAAGAGTTTTAAGAAGGATAGGTGTAGAAATGTAACGTCATAGGAATCTATCCTATCTCAAGATCTGAACCTAGTTATCAAACTTCAAATACGTCCGTCAGGAAGCCAACTCAACATATTCCTCATTATTAGATCAATTAATGGAAATTAGCCTTGTGTAGGCCAAAATTACGTATTTATTTAATGTAGGTAATATCAGAAGCAGATCTGAGGTTCTGCTAGCTAAAAGTAAAACGCCATTTTTAATTTTTAAATTAATACCTGTTGAGTTTGGCATCTACTTTTTTAATAGAGAAGAGAAAGGGATTAATAATTCCACAGAAAGAATTCAGATTTAATGTATTCCGTTAACTTTTTCGCAGCATTAAGTATTTCCGGCATGTTTGCTGTTGTACTTTCATGTGCATTCTTTTATTTCCCATGAATTCATTTTCATATCTCATCTTATTAACGATTTTTTAATTTGACGTCCTCCAACTTTATGTCATTATAATACGATGAATGAAATGTTAGTCGAATGACCCAACGTCCATACACAGAACTTACAAGGGAACTATCACTGTGATCACACCTGTACGCGCTTGAGAGTTTGATAGCATTTTCTCTGCTTCGGATCTGTACGCGAAAACTCGGGTGCTGAGTATAGCTGGAAGTACCCGAAAATTAGTCCGCAATACGTAAGGCATAACAGCATTGTACGGGAGGGATTGTTCACCCCTGACGTGCAGTGGTCTACACATGGCATATGTATGCAGTGCCGTACGTCCCCCACACCTGGCACAGAGCTGACGAGGGATGCCCAGCAGCTACTTGAAGTAGTCACATGCGGCACTTTCCAAGCTTCAGTTTTGAGCGTTGTAGTTCTACTACGCAGCAGAATTTTGGTACTCGTGGTTTATATACAGCAGGCACTATACCATCAAATTTTCTGAAGCATACAGGTGTGAGTACAGTGATAGTTCCTTTGTTAGAATTTCCGGACATTCATTTCTAAGGACTGTTAATGCCAGACGTTCTACTCCCATTAGACCTGGACCCGTAGGACCAAGGATCCAGGCCTCCTTCGACCAGGGAGTTACCGAGCTGTCCCAAAAGGGAACACGGCGCCTCCGTGGGGCTTTCCATAGGGCAAGACCTAGAGACTAACAAGCCCCCCCCCCCCATCTGGTCCTGAGGACTCAAGACGGGATGGAAGTGGATA
The DNA here is from genome assembly GCA_030765055.1 of Mantis religiosa. Taxonomy (NCBI): domain Eukaryota; kingdom Metazoa; phylum Arthropoda; class Insecta; order Mantodea; family Mantidae; genus Mantis; species Mantis religiosa. The sequence continues at coordinate 99,455,867 of CM060956.1, read as the reverse complement.
CGCCACTTACGCGTGCCAACACCAAAATGGGAAGGCTACCGTTATGACCTCGTTGGGGCCTCCTGGTGATCTAGCACACCTTATGCTGGCTAGTACGCGGGAATATTAATGGCTTCCCTCAACCCCGTCCGGAGATGTAACCGATCTCCCACGGGTATCGGGAACCACTGCCCCCTCGAGTCCAACCCAATCCGAACAACTCCCTTTCAGGGAGGAGCTCGAATGTTCGGCCCCAGGTTCCTCTAGTAACGTCAGAGATACCACGAGTCCTAGAGGTCCGCCGCGCCCGCACCACGGCAGCTGAAAGGGATGAATCCCCTCTCCTACGGGACATCTCTAAGGATAAGGGAAAGCACTGGTAAAATTTTAATCCTGACTGATTTTAAAAGTCAGGAGCACTTGAACGTGAGGCAACACGCTGCCACCTACGCCATAGAGGTGAGCTTGTTAACTAATTACCACTAACCACTTATTGTAAAAGTGTCAACAAAGTATTTCCTAAGAGAAACCATTGTTGGTATGAGACATTAGAATTAACACTAAACAAAGAAAATGAAATTGTGCATGGTAACGTTTAAGACAGCTGCGATAATAAATTAAAATGAATAGAGAATGTCATATGAGTGTTATTTTTTTTATCCAAAATGCAATACACAAACGACAAAACTTCTAGTAAATGGAATTGTACTAATCAACTAAATTTTAATAACCTAGTTTTTATATATTAAATTTTTAAAGGTTTGCAAAACATCGATGTTATTTCCATATTTCTTTCCACATCATTCTTTGCACCAGCTGTTTGTTATTTTTCATATGCATGCGCCACCATAACAGAGTTCTAACACGCTCCGTAAAAAAAAACTTTTTGCATAACAGCAGTTGGCTAAGAACTTAATTAAAAAGATAAAACACCTGCATATAAAATTATTTCTCACACCCACAAACAAAAGAGGGACACAATGCAGAATAATTCTGCAGTTAGCCGGCAGAGGGCTGCTTTCTCAGCCAATCTCATTTTTTACGGGCTTTCTTCCTCTCTACGTGTTTTAAATAGATGATATAAAGGAACTGTTTGAAGATGGCAGAGAAGATGAAAGAAGGGGCACCAGATAAGAACAATAATTACTATAATACATAATATATTTTCACACTCATAAACCATTCCTGATAACATTATTAATGGCGGGCAGTCGTTATAATTGTTCGTGCTGCCAGCCGGGCGTCAGTGGCGGATTGGAGTGTTTTTGACATCGTCATATCAGAAGTACATTAAAAGAGTACAGGTGATATAAGAAATTGTCAATGTTGTATTATTTCCTAAGGACAGTTTAGATCCCAGAATCACAGTATGCAAGAAATCGTTAGTCCGGTGCTAATTATATTCATATTCTCTTTTTACACAAATACAAAGGTCGGCTGATAAGTCCCGTGCCTAATAATAAAACATATTGTTTTTTCTTTATTTCTCAACATAATCTCCAGAAAGCCTAATACATTTGTCATATCGTTGTTCTAATTTAATTAAACCATCTCTGTAGTGCGACTTCTCGTGATCCTCAAAATAGTTGTTTACCACATCAATGACCTCCTCGTTGCTGTAAATTCTTCGTCCTCCAAGAAATTGTGAGGTTCGGGAACAGGTAGTAGTCGCTGGGTGCTAGATCTGGCAAAAAGGGTGGATGTTCAAGCAATTCGATCTTTAATTCGCACATTTCTCCCCTTGTAATTACTGAACGATTGGCCGGAGCATTGTCGAGAAGAAACAAGATTCCTTTCTTTGCCCAATGAGGTCTTTTTCTTTTCACGTCATTACTCAAACTTTGCAGTAAGCTTGTGTAGTAGTCACCAGTAATACTTTTACACTTTTCCAAGTAATCAGTAAAAATAATTCCCTGTGCATCCCAGAAAACACTCGCCAGAACCTTGTTAGATGATAAAATTGACTTGGCCTTTTTTTTTTGGAGTTGGTTCACCTGGCGAAATCCCTGTTTTGACTATGATTTACTTTCTGGAGTGTAGTGATGTATGCAAGTTTTATTCATGGTAATAAGCATCCTCAAACATCCATGGGGATTTTTGCGGTAGAGCTCCAAATTCTTAACATAAACAGTTTTCCTTTGCAACTTTTGATAAGGTGCAAACAAACGAGGCACCCATCTTGCACAGAGCTTGTGAAAGTCCAAAACATTACTTAAAATTACTTGCACGTTATTTTGATAAATTTACAACCTCTGCTATCTCAAACAACTTCCCGTAGGGGAGGGTATCCGTCCATTTCAGCTGCTGTGGTGCGAGCGCCACGGACCCTTAGCACTCGTGGTATCTCTGACATTACTAGAGGAACCTCGGGCCGAATATTTGAGCCCCTCCCAACGGGGAGTTGTTCGGATTGGGTTGGACTCGAGGGGGAGTGTGTTCCCGAAACCCACGGGGAATTGGGTAACTCCAGCCAGGCTACGGCCGCCCGGAGGGGGTAGAGGGTTGCCTAAAAAGTCCCGGGTACTAGCCTACAGAGCTAGTAGAAAGTGTGCTAGATCAGCAGGCGGTCCCACCGAGGTTTTCGGTAGTCTTCCCTGCGGGGTTGACGTGCGCAAGTCAACCACTTCCATCCCGTCTTGAAGTTGTTGTCAACGTGGGCGGGATTTTTAAGAAATCAGGTATTGTCCTATGGAAAGAACCCCGGAGTTACCCATCGCTCCCGGGTTGAAGGAGGCCAGGGTCCATGGACCTAAGGGTCTTGGACTAATTGGGTAGAACCTCTTCACTTAACACTTCTCAAACAACTCAAACAACTTGAGTTTAAAGTTCTCAAACAACTTTAATCTGCGGTCTTCCAGTACTAAACGATGAATTGTTCAATTATATTTGGAGTTGTGACTTCCATGGGGCGTCCAGAGCGAGGCTCATCACTAGTGCTCGTAGTCTCATTTTAAACTCTGCAACCCACCTTTTAATCATTGTATATGAAGGGGCAGTGTCTTTCAATGTACTGTCCATTTCCTCCTTGATTTCTTTAGGCGTTAAGCCTTTCAAAAGGAAGTATTTAATCACTGTTCGTTTTTCCAAATCCTCCATTTTCGTGAAACATCTACACTTGTGTGGTTGTTCAATGCTGTCATTCAAAAACTAAACAAGCTATTGACTTGTAACTATGGATATAAACTCGTCTGGAGTTGAACTACGATGTTATCCGTCAAACTGGCCCAGTGTCGGCATCACTATGAGAGACCCGAGACTTATCAGCCGACTCTTCTATACAGCGTAAACACGTCTGTTTAATTCTCCTTTATGAAGCGGTTGCACACACGAATTTGCGCCGCTAGTAATTTCTCAGACTTATACACAACGTTTCCCTTTTATACTCGCAGACTCTGGGCAGTTTTCTCCAAATCCCACGCCATTAATTCCACCAGCTGCTCAATTATGAACGATTCTCTTTTCCATTCTCCAACTATTTTATATCAACCCTTTCTTAAGTGTCGTGAATGAGGGGTTGAATATTTATTCTGAATAGTCTCCAGAATTATCTGCTCCTCCACAAATATATGACGTCAGATAAATCCTCCGTACGAGGAGGTTCATGGGATAAATAAAGAGAAGAGTATTATTGGAAAAACTGATAAAAAAGAATTGGACCTTTAAGAAAAAGCAAATATTTTTGTAATTAATGTGAAACTTCCATATGTTTACCAGTTTTTTCTGTATATATTGATTTATTATTTACCTTAGTACGTTATGAAACATATGAGATCAAGAATTCACTTTTTGAGGGTCCTTAAATACCAAATGAAGTTTAATGGATTTGTTTATCGTTTAAAGCTACTGCATTCCCATATTTCCTTTTGTCTACAAGAAAATTAACAATATGTAGGTAATATTTATTTGTGTTAACTTAAAGTAGATAGAGGAATCAGCGTTTGTAGCAATAGTTTATGCAAGAGTAGAGAAAGTCATTGGCGTACTACACACTCGATTTTATGAAATCTCTTACTTTTACAGATTTTCAGTGTAAAAATAACTTATAAATGTGAGAAGAATTATAGGTACTGTATACAATGATACCAAATTTAGGACGAGTAAGTAAGATGAATTTTGGTAAAAAAGTATCAAATTTGTGAATTGCATTACTTTTGGACCTTAAATGTTTTTAAAGTTATATTTTGGCAAACAGCAAAAGGTTATAAAACTACGTCCTGTTATACGAGGGTGAGTCAAAATGCAAACCTCCTATTTTTTCCCTTAAATAATTAAGTTATGTGAAAACCTTGAATTTGGCGCAATTCCTCAAACCTTCTTCTCCAATCCCCTGCAGTAGTAACCTCCTACGCCAACAGGTGGCAGCACTGCATTCTCTTGCAAAATGCCTGACATCGACATCCGTATTAGACAGCGTTCTGTGATTGAATTTTTGACTGTGGAAAGTGAAACGCCAATTCGCATTCACGAAAGGCTAAAAAGTGTGTATGGTGATGCAACGGTGGGTGTCAGCACTGTTAGACGATGGGTTCGTCGCTGTAACGAAGCTGAAGGGCAAACACCATTGGTAGATGAAAAGCGACGCGGCAGGACTGTGACTGCAGTGACCCCATGCAACATTCAGCGAGTCGATGACATCATTCGTGGTGATCGCCGGGTAACAACAGGTGAATTGCGTTGCATTACCTCCCTCAGTAAAGGCAGTGTGATGACGATTATTCAACAACTGGTTTTTTCACGTTGGGTACTCAGAATGTTAACCGCCCAAAACAAAGAAACAAGGAAAACAATAGCCCCCGAACACTTGCAGCGCTTCAGTTTGAAGGGAGAGGAGTTTCTGGCAGAAATGTTACTGCAGACGAAACGTGGGTTCAGTTTTTTGAACCTGAATCAAAGAGGCACTCAATGGAATGACATCACACAACGTCACCGAAGAAAAAAGAAATTCAAAACTCAGCGGTTGTCAGGGAAAGTTATGGCGACAGTGTTTTGGGATGCAGAGGGTATGCGTATGATTGATTTTTTGGAGCAGGGATGCACAATAAATTCCGTCTGATACGTCAGAACTCTCAAAAAGCTGAAAGCACGTCTTCGCCGAGTTCGCCCAACAAAAACTATGGCGGATCTTCTTCTTAAGCATGACAATGCAAGACCACACACCAGCCGTTACACCACTGCAGAAATTGAGAAATTGGGATGGCAAGTCTTACCTCACCCCCCATACAGTCCTGACCTGGCACCATCAGACTTCCATCTGTTCGGGCCACTAAAGGAAGCTCATCGTGGGATTCATTTTGAAGATGAGGAGGCTGTGAAAACGTCCGTGCGTCAATGGCTTAGGAAGCAAGACCGTGTGTTTTATTACACTAGAATACATGCCCTAGTTAAAAGGTGGACCAAAACTGTGGAAAAGGACGGAGATTATATTGAATAGTAACGAATTAATCGTCAATGTTGTAGTTTTCAGGCTATGTAAATTGGATTAAATTTTCTTGGCAACTAAAAGAGAAAAAAGTAAGAGACATTACTTTTTGACCCACCCTCTTATTGTTAGAGGGTAAAGTTTTGTAGTTGATACATACATATCTCAATCCAATATAGAGAAAACTGGATCTGAAAAATAAGTGAATTGTTTTTAACATTTGAAATTCGTGAATGTAATGTCAGCCATAAAACCAAGTCCATGAACTTGAGAGAATACCAAGGAAACCGAAATAGAAATCATATAGTCATGCAGGAAGGGTAACTACACAGCTGCGACCACCTCTCAGAAATGGATTCAAAGGCGTAATATAGAAATGAGACTTAGGACAATAAGGGCAGCTGCCCAACACAGAGCGTATAACATGTGCAGAATAAAAGAACATCGATTCACACACAGGTACACATCATTTCAGCACTTTCAATCTGATACTTGTTTCAAAAAAGTATTGTTATTTCTGTCCCCCCTTAAGCATCCCAAATTAAGGGATCGCAAGCAATGACGACTTTTGTTTCAATTAGGGAACACATAATGACATTATGTCACATAATTTTTATTTCCAGTCATCCAAATTTGGTTACATAAGAATCTTTGTGCAGGGTTTCTGTAATCTCTAAAGCTTCTAGGAGTGATACAGTCTACTAATATATTTAGTGATTAGTTTAGTGAATGCTATAGGGTGCTAAGAAAAGGAAGGGGCTGGTTGCACTTTGCCTATTGAAAGGAATAAAGATGATGTTGTAACTACAAAAAAGTGATGAATTCAGTTAATTAAGTCCTCATTCAAATATAAAAAGTATCCGAGGAAATTCCACAGTCTGACAGTGAAAAATTATTGAAAATATCTACGTTTGTGGAACTTCTCCCATTTAATGCTTCCTTGAGCAGTTTCATGGTCTTAGTACTTGCTGCTTTTGTCTAAGATTTCAAAATGTCTAACATACTGCTCTATATAATGTTAAATTTCCTGCAGTTATGTTTAATCATTTTTAAAATATTTTGATCTAATTATTTTAGTTTTATTATACTAGTAAATCAATTATTGTACATGACAAAGAAACTGTAGTTTTGAAACTGTTAACAGAAAACATTATTCAAATGCTAATGTGCAAAACTGGTGTACAGAAAATTAGACTGTTCACTCTTCTATTCGTTTAGGGGGAAAATGGATCTTTAACTACAATTGCCTTGAAGAATGTATCAGTGTCTGAATGAATTATGTCATATCTCGAGCATTTATACGTTTGGCAACATCATATTTCAGTTTTGTTTCTTATTTTTAACGTCCTCCAAAGTTAAGTCATATCTAACGATGAATGAAATAATGCTCAAATGAGCCCAGGGTCCATAGTGCTTAGAGTTACCAGACATTTATCTTTCAGGATGAGGGAAACCTCCAAAGTTCAGTCATATCGGACGATGAATGAAATGATGCTCAAGTGAGCCCAGGGTGCATAGAGCTTAGAGTTACCAGACATTCATCTTTCAGTATAAGGGAAAACCTCTAATGTTTAGTTATATAGGACGATGAATGAAATGATGTTCAAATGAGTGCAGGACAGATAGAGCTTAGAGTTATCAGATATTCATCTTTCAAGATAAGAGAAAACTCCAACGTTAAGCCATATGGGACGATGGATGAAATTATGCTTAAATGAGCCTAGGGTCCATAGAGCTTAAAGTTAGCAGATATTCATTTTTAAGGATAAGGGAAAACCTACAACGTTAAGTCATATAGGACGATGAATGAAATGATTTTCAAATGAGTACAGGGTCCATAGAGCTTAGAGTTACCATTCATCTTTTAGGTTAAGGGAAAGCCCCCAACGTAATATCGGACGATGAATGAAATAATGTTTAAATGGGTACAGAGTACATAGAGCTTAGGGTTACCAAACATATATCTTTCAGGATAAGGGAAACCTCCAAATTTAAGTCATATCGGACGATGAATGAAATGATCTTTAAATGAGCCCAGGGTGCATAGAGCTTAGAATTACCAGATATTCATATTTCACTATAAGGGAAAACATCTAACGTTAAGTCATATCGCACGATGAATGTGACGATGTTCAAGTGAGCCCAGGGTGCATAGAGCTTAGAGTTACCAGACATTCATATTTCAGGATAAGGGAAAACTTCTAACGTTTAGTCATATCGGACAATGGATGAAATGATCAAATGAGCCCAGGATCCATAGAGCTTAGAGTTACCAGACATTCATCTTTCAGGATAAGGGAAAGCCTCCAATGTTAAGTCATATTGGACGATGAATGAAATGATGTTCAAATGAGTACAGGGTCCATGAAGCTTAGAGTTACCAGACATTCATATTTCAGGATAAGAGAAAACCTCCAACGTTAAGTCATATCGAACGATGAATAAAATAATGTTCAAATGAGTACAGAGTACATAGAGCTTAGAGTTACCAGACATTCATCTTTCAGGATAATAGGAAACCTCCAACTTTAAGTCATATTGGACGATGAATGAAATGATGTTCAAATGAGTACAGGGTACATAGAGCTTAGAATTACCAAACATGTATCTTTTTGGGGATAAGGAAAATCTCCGGAAATAATCTTATCTAGATAACTCACCGTGACCGAGATTTGAACTGGGTACCTCTTGAACGTTAGGCAATTGCTGCACATTATTGTAGTTTTAATAAAAACTCCCAGACGTGTGACATTGTTGGGAAAATATATTTTAAATGTTTATACGAAATTTTGTTACATTGTCTTATAAATCTGCAGTGATATAGTAAATTGTGGCCTTTCATTTTCTTCTAAGAAAGAATGGTAAAATTTCCTAAAATTGGGTATGTTTGACGTGGAGCCAGTGCGACACTGATGTTCCACGAAATATGAATTCATTTGACGGTTTTGGAAGCCGGCTACTGGAATGTGTAACGGAGTAGATGGGCGAAAGGAAAAAACCGTCCCGAACTCACTGTAATTTATTGTCTGTTATTATTAATAATTAGAATAACAAATCTAGAAGTAACTCCTTGTCAAACATAAATTCAAGTGAAAGAGCGGGAGGCCGTGATGAAAAACGCCAGGCTCTAGTTGTTAATCCACAAGATTATTGACTGCCATGCGCGTTTCGTATCCCGCCCTTCTAACTTCCTGCAGAGACCGTTTTTTGTTTCAGCGCGATTATGAATCACAACCAAGCTTTTGTTCTGATCTCAAAAATCTCTGTGAAAAAACTGCCACGGAACATTCCCAATCCATATTAAGCTACTGTAGACTATTACAAAGTGTTGTATTATCATTACTCATTTTCTGCGGAGAAAATTAACATTCTTTTTACCGTTTTGAAGCATGACATTGGATCTAGAAGATGTACACATATATACAGGTTGAACCTGCTTTATACGTACCCCTGTTATACGTAGTTCTATTTATATACAAATATTTGTACGTCCCGGAAAAATATGTAATTTAGAAAATGTTAATGGAATTCGCAGTTACGCGTAATTGAAGCAATAATGTTTATGGGTGCACACAAGTTGGCGAACAAAGAGTTCTGCGTTGAGGCGCTAATTTGAAGCAACAATATATGTGGCGAACAATGTTCCACTCGACAATACAGTTTGAAGCACTTTTGTTTAGCTCAGGGTAAAACAATGAGGTTTCTCACAGGGTATGCGTGGATGTGTGTGAGAAGGATATTTAATGACACTGGAATGCCCGTTTCCAACTTATTTATTTACTGCTTCTTTTTTTTTTTTTTTTTTTTTTTTTTTTTTTTTTTTTTCTTCTAGAACATCGAAATTGGAGTTGCCGACCAAGGGTTAACAATATCCCTGTTTAGAGTTACCGACGGCAGAATGTTTATTACTCTATAAACTTTATTCGTTCCTCACGTATATATATGAACCGACAAATATCCAAGACAGAACAAGAGAACTGCCCTACTCGCCCTCACGCCTCGGACCGCTCTCATCGGCTCCACGCCGAAGACTGTTTGAATGACCACAGATGCGCGTGGGTGTATCACTTTCACTCTGAAAACTCCTTTTCAACCAAAGATACCTTTGTGACTGTTTTGTCATGCCATTCTGAATGATCTAAAGAATATCCTATTCATACAAGTCAAGTGAGCCCCATTAGAAGTCTGCTAAGGACACTGTTTCTTACATTGCTTTTGTTGTAACAACTTTCCCCCAAAATGATATTCGACTTAACTGGCCTTGCACGTTTTCTAACAACAAACCAACATTTCTTTGACATCCATCATGATTCTTTACTTCTGGCAAACCTTAATTTCGGTATCATAATTCACAGTTATACAACTGAGTTTTACGTTGATAATAAGAGATTAAAAGAGATAAATGAGAATGTAAATGGTAAATAGCAGTCAAAATAAGAAAGAAGAAGTAAAAAGATAATAAATAAATGGGTATATATTTGAAAGCAGTGGTTGTCTAACGGACAGAGTTTGAACTAAAACACCGAACCATTCACTGTATCATTTCAAATCGCGTCTGGCTGGCAACGAGAACGGAACTATGTAGCGTTCCGTCTCTCAAAGTTCTTAATAAATCTAAAATGTATGAATATATTTATTTTATAACAAGTTTATTAGTATTATATATGTGAGTGGCATATTTTGAAAATTTAATATCAAGTTTTAAAGCAATAAAACGTTAACTCTGTGTCTTTTCTTACAATACCTACGTAGACCCTAATGGTTACGTCGCATAGCTCTGCCGAGCAAGATTAGGATTGATGCGGATGCTGGTGAGATCTTCGAGATATTTAATATGGATGGAGGGCATTTATTTCCCTCATCAACGAAATTAAATAGCAAATGACATACGCTTTCTTAAACTCCAAACTCGTAATGGGTCATGGATACTCACGATACTTGCAAGGTATCGACATCAAACGATACTTCAGAAATTTCGACACTTCGGTGGTGATTCTCAAATTTTTATTTTATTTTAAAATCACAAAATATTGTTGCCGCAAGTAGAAAATTGCAGAGCAGTTGCCAGAAATGTGGTCCTTGTAGAGTAGCATTATACAAGAAAATAATCGTGTGTCAACTATTAGTTAACAGTTCCCAAGAAGAAATCACTATATACTCAAAATTACAAGAACTAAACAAAATCTAGCCACTAAATATTCGTGTATTCCACCTGCAATAGTTTTCTCTGAAACTCTATTTAGCATAGCAAGAATGTAATGTGACTGAAAAAAAGTAGACTTGATCTCGAAAGAGTGAAAATGTTAGTACTTTTTTATCAAAAACTTAAAAAAGTGGACTGTTTTGCTTTTAAATGTCTAATATAGAGTTTAAACATAAGAACACATGTTTAAAGTTTTGTCTAATCAAATATGTGAACCTATTTAATTTAATTGGCATTACACAGAGCTCCCAACATTCTATTTTGTATTGAAACTAGAAGTAGAAAAGACAATATCAAGTATTCAAGTATCGGATATCATGGAAAATATCGTGCATCGGAAACGAGAAAAACTGGTATGGACATATCCGTACTCGGGACGCATTTTCTTTATCGCTGCTGACAGACAAAAGCTGAGCAAGCCGCTTTCTGCTGCTTAAAAGATAGTCTATTGGCGCAAGTTTCTAGGAACGAATGACAAGTAAAGATAATTTTGGCATTGAAAGTCATCCTCCATGGTTAGGGGTAACATGCTTGTCTCTGGTTCCCTGAGAGGCGCAGCAAACCCCTTGGAAGGCGATCCTTTTTCTCGGACGCAGAAGTCAATAGCATAGCTTCCTTCGGAAGGGAAGTAAAGCCAGTGGTTCCCGTGTCGTACATTTGCGGCTTGTAAGATAGCCTCACATCTGCTAAAGAGGCCTTTGAGCAAAATTAAGTGATCTTTCACGCCCAATATGGGCTGGGGGTGTCGATAAATATGAAATCAATTTGGAATATAAATTCAACGTTTTCAAGAAAGTGATAAGAAAATTTTAAATACAATCCCACCACTCCAAACGGACCTTTACATCGAGAAATCTTTGCCTTTTTGAAAAGTCATCTACAAATTTTGATGAATATTGTATTTTAATGTTAAATAAAGGATACACTTTAAACTTTTGGATACAGCTTAAGAAGTCTTCTTTTACGAAACACAACATTTTACTGAACAAAAAAGCTAAATTTCTTAACATTTTCTGGCTTAAATATTTCCAAGTTATGCCTTGCTATTGAGTCCAGTTTACAAATAGTGAGTCACATAAGTAAGGAAATGTCACGCCATTGCTTAGTGATTAGCTTATTAAAAGCGTGACTATTGCTTTAGCCTTGATTATCCTCATTATGTTTTCAATGCACTACAATATATGTGTATTGAAGTAGGAAGTTAAGAAGTAGATAACAATAAACTTTTGCAGGACAAGTCTGTAGATTGGCTGTGTGAATGCAGCAATGAGGTTTGTTTTTAATTTATTTTAAAAGTATACAAGGCATTGAATATAATTAAAATAAAATTAAAATAATTTCCCTGATTTGCATTTACATTTACGTTTCACTAAGGAATCGAATATTATATACCATATGAGAATAAGACCTAAATATAGAGATGTGATAAAAATTATCTTATTTTATCTTAAATAACTTTTATTTATTCATCATCTTCAACTACAAAGTAATCCTCCTCAGATCTAATACACTTGTACCAGCACTTTTTAGAATCTCAGAAGAACTTCAGGAACTTACTTTTCGTTATGTTGTACAGCGATTCTGTTTTATAGCATAAATGTTGACAAAACGACGTTATATCATGGTTCTCTTCCTTCTCGGTAGTAGAAAGAAGTCGCAGGGGGCCATGTCCGGTGAATACGTGGCTGTCACAACATAACGGCTTTGTTTTATGACAAACATGCACAAACATTGAAGTGTGAGCGGGAGAATTAGCGTGACGTAATTTCCACGAATGGTTTTGCCAAAATTCTTATTAACCTCTCTGGTGGTGATTTTCCGGAACCATTTTCTTTTCTTCTTCCACACTGTAGTCAGTAATTGTTGTGCGAGGTGCTCCAGCGGTTGTCGTGTTCACTACTCTCGTTGAAGCGTTTCTAACACTCATAAACTCTTGTTTTACTTATAGCACCCGTTCACTTATAGTGAACATTTCAAATCCATGATGTACTTTATTCCACTTTTCAAGAAAAATATGATAAAAATTATTTAAAAAATTCGCCGAGCACTTGAAAACACTTCGACGGCCAACAATAAACCAAATATTAAAAACAGCTGGAAGTGCAAATATATTCCTAGAGTATGTGGACCAAAAAAGATAAAAAAGTTTTTAAAATAGGATAGGTATATAAAGCCCATGAGACTAAAAAGGTCCCGTTATTTCTTTATCACACCTCGTATAGATACTAAAAGCACTTTGGCAATCCCCGGAGGTTAAACATGTTCATTTAACATTGCAATATTATACAATTTCTTGCACCATTAATAATTGGGTTTGTTCAGACGTGGAATTTAATATCAGATACTAATTTTCAGATTTTTTAAAATACATCTAGGTTATCATAAGCCAAAATTTTCAGCATATGCGACAATTCATGCAACATATTTTTCTTTCCTTTATCAGAAAATGTTGCACAGCTTAGCTTAAAAAATGTTTCGTTACATTCACAAAGTCCATGTAAAATTTTCAGTTAAGATTATCCTCCTATAAACTTTATTTTATCAAGATAAACATTTGTAGAACTTGTTTTATTATATATTTTATTTTAGGTGCAATAGAAACAGGAAAATACAAAAGGCTTAAGCATAGTCAAAATTTTAAAGAACTGATTGCTATACGATCACTAGAATTCCATTTTCTCTGCATGACTAGGCGAGAAAAGATAATAACGACTCCTTATTTTAGAAAAGCTTAAGTATTTACACAGAAAAAATAATATTGCATTCAAGACGTATATTGCTTTTGCAAGGCCTTGTTTTGAATGTGCTACATAATGCGTATTTAAAAAAAATGTACATGAGAAAAAAGTAAGACGTTAGTAGTGTTTCGTGAGAATAAAGGAAATAATAAATTTAACAGACCCATGGAATCCAGTCAACTGACATCCTGAGACAGCAGGTGTGCACTCTCATAATGGGAGGATCAAGTTACCTGAATGGATCATGGGAACAATGCACAGTTATTTTAAAATTAAATTTGGTATATTACAAAGGTATTTCTATTTTACTGTCAAACTGCTGTATTACAAGCATTCGATAGTCGATGAGACTGAAGTTCAGCTTTCGTTACGTCATTAACTAACTGACAGAATTAATAAATTTATGAAGTCATGGGGAGATAAATAATTGCATTGAAAGCAATATATAATGGAAGAAGCACAACTAAATTTTGTCATAAAAATGTCGTTAGGTTACTTCAGGGTTAAAGAAAAACAATTACGAGGGCAGTGTAGCTAAGGCAACCAGGGTTCTAGTGATTTCAATCCTCAAGACTACTTGGAAATTAGTTATTTTAAGAAACGAGGTGCGGTTGCTAAGTGACGAAGGCAACTTCTGAAAATTTGAAAGGCGAAACGCAGTCTGAGCATAGTAAGTTATTCAATGGAAGGGAGATAAAGGCGATAGTCCCATGTGGTAAGTTTAGGGTACATAAAAGAAACCCATGAGCAAAATTAAGCACTCTTTTACGCTAAAATGAGACTGAGAACCACATAAATTGAAGAGCGTCCATAAATGAAAATGCAATTTTAATTTCAATCGTCCCGATATGAAAGTTCATACATTTTTTTGGAGGTTACAAAATCTGAAACTTCCAAAACTGTCCTAAAAGCACTAGCATTAGAAACTGTAAACAATAGATACCCACCTGAAGATAGGTTACATATCTACACAGATGGATCTAACTTGGACAACAACTCAGGAGCAGGAATTAAGTGTGCACTGTTCTCATTCTATCAACCAGCAGGATACCACACAACAAATTTTGATGCAGAAGTAACTGCTATTCATATTTCACTTCAACACCTTCTATACAGAATAGATAAATTAAAAAATGCTGTCATACTTTCTGATTCTAAAGCAGCATTATGTGCAATAAGTTCGTATAAAATGAGGTCAATCCAAATTATAGAATGTCACAAAATGATTCAACAACTTCAAAAATTACAGAAAAGAATTACATTACAGTGGATACCTGCACATTGTGGAATTTCTGGAAATGAATCAGCTGATTTTCTTGCTAGAAAGGGTGCAAATTTAATTCAGAACAAAAGTAAAACTTACCCTTTACATCCATAAAAAGATTAATCAAAAGCAAATATAAAAACCAGCAAAATCATTCAATATCTCACAAAGCCAAAGATAAAAAATGGCACATTTTAATTAAAAATCCAGAAATTACTCCAGAAATCCCATGTAAAGCTGCAGTAGGAAATTTTAGATTACTTACGGAACATGATTATTTGGCCAACCACTTACACAGAATAAGAATTTATACAAGTCCAAATTGTCCTCTGTGCAACAAAGAAGAGGAAATTACTGGAGGATATCTATTAACCTCTGAAGCCCTACCTGCCGGACCCACTACACAGAAATATTGGAGAGCAAGAGAGCTAATGGCTTCATTGCCAAAGCCTAGCATTTGAAAACAACAACAACACTTTTGGAGAGTACTAATAACATTTAAAGTATCAATAAGAGGTTTATCTATCTATATAAGTGGAATATGTACTTATATGTAATCACTAGTCTCAAAAAAAAAGAAAGATTGGACTTATCATCATAAAAATTGAGATAAATAGATATTTGGGCATACTGAAGGTTTTCGTGCTATCCCCGTTGTTGTAATTCGCCACCAGATGGACTAATTTGAACATCATTTCACCTATTTCATTCATCGTCCAATATGACTTCACGTTGTAGGAAGTAAATTAAAAAAAGAACTCGTCTTGTGGGACTCACGGAATCCATTCTCCACTTGTGCATTTGCATTTGTGTCGGTAATACTAGTGTTATAAGAGTGAAAAGAGAAAGCTCAACTTCATACACTTGCTAAATGTGTTTTATTCATTAGCCTTTGAGTTTCACCGCGTCCTGGGCTAGAAACGCACCCCTGGTTAGGAACTCGTGACCCCAGGCTGTAACAAATGCTTCCTGACCATGTACTACCACATTGTATGTGTAATTAGAGCCGACGGTTGTGATGTTTTTACGTAGTCATAGCAATTCGCCAGCGCTGTGTTTTTTTCTCTCAGGACCGGAAGTTGCTGTCGGAGTGATATTATGTTATTTATTGTAGGAACTAGAGCAACCTGATGTTTTAGCACTCAACTTTGGCTAACCGCAGCTGCTAGGAGGAGGTAGCCTTTGGGCATGCGTGCGTGCGTAAGGTATGCTCCCACTGCCGAGTTAACACTCCCGAGTTAGCCCTCGGTAGTCATGTAGCTAACTGACTTAAATACCACCGCTAACGTAAACTTAACTGATTTACAGCTAAATAGGTCCTCTAAAAACAGAAAGGACTGGTGTGTTGCTCTCATAGAACTTTCACCATTCATTCTCCAACTTACAAATTACTTTTATTTATTTATTTATTTTTTTAGTTAATATCACATAGGACGCTCGTATGAAAATTTTAGTGCCAGAATAAAGAAATGGCGGTCAAAGCAAATTTCCTTTAGGCTTAACTTAAGATTATTTAATTGAAATGTTAATTCAATTTTACTATATGGTTGTGAAACTTGGAAAGCAACAAGTAAATTGGAAGGAAACTGCAAGCCTTTGTAAACCGTAGCCTGAGAAATATCGTGGGTATCTGGTGGTCGGATATTATAACCAACAAAGAAGTGGAACAGAACAGATCATCACGAAATCTCTAAAGAAACTAAATTGATAAAGTAGAAGTAGATCGGGTGTGTATTGAGGAGATAAAATGATAACATTACAAAAATTGTTTGATTGGAACCCCCAGGGATGAGTAGACGTAGAGTAAGCCCTATAGAACAACATGGTATAACACCGTCAGAGATGAAACAGACAGGGAAAAGCAACTGAGTTCGATGACGTGACTTTATCAAGGCTCTATGCTTCCCTGTAAACAGGACTCTTCTTATTCTACTACTACTACTACTACTACTACTACTACTACTACTACTACTACTACTACTACTACTACTACTACTACTACTACTACTACCACTACTACCACTACTACCACTACTACCACTACTACCACTACTACCACTACTACCACTACCACTACCACGACCACCACCACCACCACCACCACCACCACCACCACCACCACCACCACCACCACCACCACCACCACCACCACCACCACCACCACCACCACCACCACCACCACCACCACCACCACCACCACCACCACCACCACTACCATCTACCACTACCACTACCACTACCACTACCACTACCACTACCACTACCACTACCACTACCACTACCACTACCACTACCACTACCACTACCACTACCACTACCACTACCACTACCACTACCACCACTACTACCACTACTACCACTACTACCACTACTACCACTACTACCACTACTACCACTACTACCACTACTACCACTACTACCACTACTACCACTACTACCACTACTACCACTACTACTACTACTACTACTACTACTACTACTACTACTACTACTACTACTACTACTACTACTACTACTACTACTACTACTACTACTACTACTACTACTACTACTACTACTACTACTACTACTACTACTACTACTACTACTACTACTACTACTACTACTACTACTACTACTACTACTACTACTACTACTACTACTACTACTACTACTACTACTACTACTACTACTACTACTACTACTACTACTACTACTACTACTACTACTACTACTACTACTACTACTACTACTACTACTACTACTACTACTACTACTACTACTACTACTACTACTACTACTACTACTACTACTACTACTACTACTACTACTACTACTACTACTACTACTACTACTACTACTACTACTACTACTACTACTACTACTACTACTACTACTACTACTACTACTACTACTACTACTACTACTACTACTACTACTACTACTACTACTACTACTACTACTACTACTACTACTACTACTACTACTACTACTACTACTACTACTACTACTACTACTACTACTACTACTACTACTACTACTACTACTACTACTACTACTACTACTACTACTACTACTACTACTACTACTACTACTACTACTACTACTACTACTACTACTACTACTACTACTACTACTACTACTACTACTACTACTACTACTACTACTACTACTACTACTACTACTACTACTACTACTACTACTACTACTACTACTACTACTACTACTACTACTACTACTACTACTACTACTACTACTACTACTACTACTACTACTACTACTACTACTACTACTACTACTACTACTACTACTACTACTACTACTACTACTACTACTACTACTACTACTACTACTACTACTACTACTACTACTACTACTACTACTACTACTACTACTACTACTACTACTACTACTACTACTACTACTACTACTACTACTACTACTACTACTACTACTACTACTACTACTACTACTACTACTACTACTACTACTACTACTACTACTACTACTACTACTACTACTACTACTACTACTACTACTACTACTACTACTACTACTACTACTACTACTACTACTACTACTACTACTACTACTACTACTACTACTACTACTACTACTACTACTACTACTACTACTACTACTACTACTACTACTACTACTACTACTACTACTACTACTACTACTACTACTACTACTACTACTACTACTACTACTACTACTACTACTACTACTACTACTACTACTACTACTACTACTACTACTACTACTACTACTACTACTACTACTACTACTACTACTACTACTACTACTACTACTACTACTACTACTACTACTACTACTACTACTACTACTACTACTACTACTACTACTACTACTACTACTACTACTACTACTACTACTACTACTACTACTACTACTACTACTACTACTACTACTACTACTACTACTACTACTACTACTACTACTACTACTACTACTACTACTACTACTACTACTACTACTACTACTACTACTACTACTACTACTACTACTACTACTACTACTACTACTACTACTACTACTACTACTACTACTACTACTACTACTACTACTACTACTACTACTACTACTACTACTACTACTACTACTACTACTACTACTACTACTACTACTACTACTACTACTACTACTACTACTACTACTACTACTACTACTACTACTACTACTACTACTACTACTACTACTACTACTACTACTACTACTACTACTACTACTACTACTACTACTACTACTACTACTACTACTACTACTACTACTACTACTACTACTACTACTACTACTACTACTACTACTACTACTACTACTACTACTACTACTACTACTACTACTACTACTACTACTACTACTACTACTACTACTACTACTACTACTACTACCACCACTCACGTTCAAGAGGTACTGAGTTCGAATCTCGGGCAGGGTGAGTTACCTGGATAATGTATTTTCCGGGGTTTTCCTTTATCCTAAAGACAAATGTCGAGTAACTCGAATCTCTATGGACCCTGGACTCATTTGAGCACCATTTCACCCATTTCATTCATCGTACGATATGACAACGTTGGAGGACGGAAATTACAAAGAAAAAACTACTACCACCACCACCGGCACTACTACTATTACTACTACTGGTACTACTACTACTACTACTACTACTACTACTACTACTACTACTACTACTACTACTACTACTACTACTACTACTACTACTACTCACGGCTTGGAATTTTCAATCCGTTCCAGCTCCAATTTGGTCTGCCCATCTTTTGTTGTTGGTCTTGCCTAGTTTCCTTTATCTTTGGATTTCCCCGTGTGGGAGGGACTCCATCCCCTTACGCTGCCGTAGTGGGACCGCTGCGGACCCTAGCACTCGTGGTACCTCTGACGTTACCAGAGGAACCCTGGGTCGAACATTCGAGCCCCCCTCCCGAATGGGAGTTGTTCGGATTGGGTTGGACTCGAGAGGGCAGTGTGTTCCCGATACCTGTGGGGGATCGGGTACCTCCGGCCAGGCTACGGCCGCCCGGAGGGAGCAGAGGGTTGTCTAAAAGTTCCGGACACTGGTCTGCAGAACTACTAGAAAGTGTGCTAGATCACGAGGTGGCCCCACCGAGAATATTCGGTAGTCTTCTCTGCAGGGTTGACGCGCGTAGGTGGCGTAACTACTTCCACCCGTCTTGTTGATAACAGGGAGGGGGGGTTCTTTTCAGACTTCAGGTATTGCATCAAGGAAAGAGCCCCGGAGATTTCCATCGCTCCCGGTTTGATAGAGGCCGGAGTCTTCGGACTTTCGGGTAGAACTCGTGTTATAAAATATCTTTGAATTTATAGTTTATGGCTATTTTTGATATTCTGTTATTCATTTTCTGAACATGCTTTTCCCATTGATTTCTTCTGTTAGAAGTAATATTATTTATTTCTTCTATTTTTAATTCTTTCCTAATATCTTGACTCCGGTTTTGTCGTGTTTAGTGTACCCAACAATTGCTCTTACAAATTTAATTTTAGATGTCTGTATTCTAGTACAGTTTCCGTATATCAGTGTTGGTACTGCCATTGATTTTTACGGAAAAGGCAACCCTCTGCCCGAGGTTTAATACAGGCAGGAGCTTTGTTGAGAACTTCAAAATCGTCACGATGACGATACGAATGTCATATATGATTTATGGAATATCGTATGTTACCCGACATTCATCTTTCAGAATAAGGGATAACTCCGGAAAAAAACCTTATCCAGATAACTCACCCTGACCGAGATTCGAACTCGGGACCTGTTGAACGTGAGGCAGACATGGTAACATCAGATGCAGAGGTTGACTGATGTGTGAATTCACGTGATACATAACATATCTAGGATTAGCAATCTTAAATTTCTACTGTCTTTCTGCAATACTTGATTTGTAAGTTAATCTTTGTTAACACGTAATTGGTTGTGTAAAAAAATTACAATTCATTTGTCAATTGCCATTGCAACGAAGATGAAACTGGTATTTAATACTTACGGTACCAGTAGGAAGTAATGTAACACCCAACAGCATAATTATTAGGAAATAACATCATACCCAACACCATAGTAATTAAAAAGATAAATCCTTGGCAAAATATACAAACGTATGAATTATTTATTGAATGAGACATTACATTTGCAATTGGACATGTTAGCATTAAAAACCGATTCAATTATTTTTATTTCTTCAATACATGTTGAGGTGGAACCTAGATTTTCACATAAATTATAACATTATCATTTACAGATTTAGTGAATAGCAACATAGAACAATCGCAACATAAACTCGCTGGAATGTATATTTGTTACTTTTCAAATGAAAATATACCAATAAATTTGTCTCACTAACATATCTCTTAACGTATTTATCAAATCGCCACTTTCGAAAAACTTTGTAAGCTTCAACATACCTTTGCTTCGACATCGCTGGTAAAAGTGATCCTCTGCTAGATCCGCAGCTTATTGAATAACAATGTCGCCCATTTTCATAAAATTTTACTGTTTTGTAATAACCATCAAAGATGGAAAGATTCAGTTGGCTACATAAATAACATAACAACCAAGACATGTGCTACTTCAATTAATTCATTAACAAAAGAGTATATAAGGAGGCTTTTCCCATGTAATTTAGATGCAGCCTTTTATTTGTTCATATTTCAATTCAATATTTTTCATAATGTCCAATAAAATATGGAAAAGCAATTTTGATTTATTATTGCATTTTACAGTTTTCCCAAGTACTGCAAAAAGTAATTGGCTAACCACGAACTGCAGTATACCTACTGTCTAGTAGCGAATTTGTACCAACCATGGAGCTTATCTTTCCAGTTGTCCTTTATTTTTTGATTTCTGAGTACTCATTCCGCCTATTGTACAGTCATTGCCACTTACGTATGTTATTCAAAAGCTTATTTGAAAATATCTAATCATTATTTGACTGACTAAGGAATAATTTATAATACAACCCGTTTTTATTTCCAATTTGATGAGATCGTTTATGGCCTTATGATAATAAGGAGCGGGAAAAGGAGGATCAATTATAGTTGTGTGATTAGGAAAAACATCAATGCTAGTATGTGACAACTAGTGGAATAATTTTATTGTTAGGATTAATACATCTGGAATGCTACAAATTCCTATCGGCATATAGACAGGAGAACATTTTGATTTAAACCGGCACCTCTAATTGACTAAAAACTATTATTGCTGATCTTGCATTTAATTCGCTTTACTTTCCCATATAAGTAAATTAGGGGAATGGGGAAAAGGGAGCGCGGAAGAATACATGTCACTTGAGCATGCGTAAACCGAATAGGGTTTAGATTAATTGATGGAAATTATTAATTTCTTCACACTAACCGCATACAGGCTGAGGTGTTGCGTTTATATTTTTTCTCAGGATTTTTGAAACCATTCTCTTACACAGATCATTCATTAAGACAGACAGACAGACAGACAGACAGACAGACAGACAGAGAGCTCGGTAGCGTAGATGGTAGCGTGTCTGCCTCACATTCAAGACGTCCCGAGTTCGAATCTCGGTCAGGATGAAGGATGCGCCATGGCTGAGTAGTTAGATCGCTTGACTCTCAAGGCGGCCCGGGTTCGATCCCAGGCGACCGCAGAGTGAGATTTGTGGCGGGTTTTCTCCGGGATCTCCGGTTTCTCCCGGCATCTCATTCCACCGGTCCTCCATCTTCGTCCCATGTATCATCAGTGTCACCACCTGCGGTGCCGTGTGTATTAAAGCAGACGTTAAGCACTACACTTTTTTTTTTTGGTTAAGTTGAATTATCTGGATAAGGTCTTTTCCAGCGTCTCCTCTTATCCTGAAAGATGAATTACCCGTAGCTCTAAGTTCTGTGAAGCCTGCACTCATTTGAGCATCACTTCAATCATCATCCGATATTTAAGAAATTATATATAGAAATTTACAGAAACTAATTATATATTTATAGAAATTAAGCAAATTCTTAAACATATTTCTAGTTGTTATCATCATCATGATCTTCATCATCTTCGTCATCATGATAATCTTCAGCATCATCAATTTATTATTATTATTATTATTATTATTATTATTATTATTATTATTATTATTATTATTATTATTATTATTATTATTATTATTATTATTATTATTATTATTATTATTATTATTATTATTATTATTATTATTATTATTATTATTATTATTATTATTATTATTATTATTATTATTATTATTATTATTATTATTATTATTATTATTATTATTATTATTATTATTATTATTATTATTATTATTATTATTATTATTATTATTATTATTATTATTATTATTATTATTATTATTATTATTATTATTATTATTATTATTATTATTATTATTATTATTATTATTATTATTATTATTATTATTATTATTATTATTATTATTATTATTATTATTATTATTATTATTATTATTATTATTATTATTATTATTATTATTATTATTATTATTATTATTATTATTATTATTATTATTATTATTATTATTATTATTATTATTATTATTATTATTATTATTATTATTATTATTATTATTATTATTATTATTATTATTATTATTATTATTATTATTATTATTATTATTATTATTATTATTATTATTATTATTATTATTATTATTATTATTATTATTATTATTATTATTATTATTATTATTATTATTATTATTATTATTATTATTATTATTATTATTATTATTATTATTATTATTATTATTATTATTATTATTATTATTATTATTATTATTATTATTATTATTATTATTATTATTATTATTATTATTATTATTATTATTATTATTATTATTATTATTATTATTATTATTATTATTATTATTATTATTATTATTATTATTATTATTATTATTATTATTATTATTATTATTATTATTATTATTATTATTATTATTATTATTATTATTATTATTATTATTATTATTATTATTATTATTATTATTATTATTATTATTATTATTATTATTATTATTATTATTATTATTATTATTATTATTAAATCTCGTGAAAGTTGTTTTATTAACACGAAAACCACACTTTTTGCCACATTGATTCTTGAACCAACATTTGTATTTGGGATGTTGTGACTGGAATATCGGATCACCAGATGCACTCTCCTTTAAGTTGATGTACCTGAGGCCTTTGTGTAGATAACATTTTCACACACAAGATACGGGGCCTGCTATAAAAGTCCTCGTAAAACTTAATGTAACTTCCCCCCGCTTTGGAAAGGATTTTTTCCCTCCGTGTTGTTCGCTATGGTTGTGGGTAGACACGCCTTCTGGTCGAGCGCTTCTCCTTAGATTGATCAAGTGCGGAAAATGCAATAAATCTTCACCCATCACGATCTTGGGCTACAAAAAGTTTTAAAGTAAAATTATAAAGGGATACCCCGGTCGTGAGAGCTCTTCACAGAGAAAACAGCATTTTTACACGTTCTGCGCCAAAAACAGAATCCGGTCTGACCTAACCACTTACCTACCTTCAATAAAACTATAACGATAAAATTATCCGATAATTTTCAATTTTTTGATAAATTATTGGACTTGTTAGATGTAGTAATTTATCTTTTATTTTTTACGTTTATGTTACATCATAATTTGAGATTGATGTTCCTCCAATATACCTACTTTCATGTCAACATGCACAAAATACCTACGAAGTGTTTGAGCAAGTGCTACAACCAACAATGTACTTCCTATAGATCAATTGTTACATAGTTGTACTTATTGCGTAACATCGCCCGTCTCTAGCGTAGATTGAAACGTGTCCCCCTCACGTTCAAGAGATCCTGAGTTCCAATCTCAATCAGGATGAGTTATCTGGATAACGTAACCAGACATTCATCTTTCAGGATAAGGGAAAGCCTCCAACGTTAAGTCATATCGGGCGATGAATAAAATGATGATCAAATGAGTACAGGGTATATAGAACTTAGAGTTACTAGTCATTAATCTTTCAGGATAAGAGAAAACCTTGGAAAAACCTTATCCATAAAACCACCATTATCGAGATTGAACTCGGGATCTCTTGAACTGACACGCTACCACCACGCTATAGGAGCGGGCGTGCTTTTGTGTTGAGCATTTGCTGTAGGATAGTGAAGTAATTCTGAAGCTTGCACACCAAAATTAAAAATCCTCTAAAGCTTATATTAGGCAAAATTGAAAATGTTTTAAAATCACATTTTTACGTTAATATTTTTTGCATTCCTTTAACTTCTCTGGATAAAATTTTGATATGGTATTGCCTACATTATACATTGATTTTAACTCACGTATATTATTTATAAAAGTTATTTATATTGGTATCATTTCTTTATGATATTATTAATACACAATTCTGGTATCATGCGTGCTAAGATTTTGTAGCGTAGTGTCACAATTAATAGCAGCATGGCGGTTTACGTGAGTCATATTTTAGGAGGCCGGTTTACGGACGCACAGTCGTCGCGACGCGGTGGCCTCGGATGTCCTGCAAGAACGCGCTAGGTATACACGCAAGGCGAAACTGACAGCTGCCTGCTGAACGAGATACCGATCTACAAACGTCATTCACAGAATGACTGCCTTCCACTGTTTTATCCGTGATACCCCCCCCCCCCCCACCCTTTTACACTTCAATTATCGCTCTCTTTTCCTCTGCACCATTTTCTCTTGTGTACACTCATTTCCATGCCTTGGTTTTAATAATGTGCTCCATAATTATGTACTTCGTATTTAAGTATTTATATATAATCCGAATTAGATGATTAATGTTGTATTTTAAAATACTTGAGCAGAAATTTGGTAGCTGCACCAAGCTCAAATATTTTAAATAGTGTCTCTACTGCAAGAATATTATATTTAAAAGCATAAATCCAGCTTTGAGCTTTCTATTAATGGTGGTCTTGGAATTAAAATTGAGATTTTATACACTACCACTTAGAAGTTTATGAACACACCTCATTTTTAGAATGTATTGAAACAGTGGAATAAAAGAGACATAATATGTAGTCACAATAGTATATTTAATGAAAATCAACAATACATTTTAGGTTTTGCTTTCTTCAAAGTAACCTCCTCTTGGTTTAATTAGTTTGCTTTGCTAACTCTGGGCATCTTTTCTATTAAGTGCGCCAGTGTATCTTCAGAAACATTCCTCCATACGTTTTATACATGACTCCACGATACATTTACATTACTGTTTTTTTTTTCTTCTGATCTCTGTCTACATGATCCCAAAGTAGTTCAATAGGGTTGCAGTCATGACTTCGAGGGGCCCAAAACCGTGATCTTCAAGTCCCGTCTCTCTTCCAATCTTTCAATGTATCATTTTCCTGCCGCAAAATAAACCCCTTGCCAATTAACCGTATCCCAGATGGTTTGGCATTGCATTGGAGAATGTTGTGATAATGCTGCTTCTTCATAATTCCTGCTATTTTCATAATATATTCTGTCTTATTAACACCAAAAGAACCCCATACCAGCACGAACCACCATCATGCTTGACTGTAGGGCATATGCACTGAGGTACCGTGCGTTCACTTTTTACACTTCGGACAAACTGACGACGTTTTAAGCCCAATAGTTCAAACATAGATTTATCAGAAAATAACACCTTTGTCCACTAATCAACAGTCCAGTTTCTATGCGGTTTGGTCAGTTGCAATATTTTCCATTTATTAAAAGATCCCAGTAGAGGCTTCTTTGAAGCAATGCAGGTCAATGTGTAATCGTGTCTGGGTTGACGGCAGTTTTCCTGAGAAGTGGCGAGAGGCCACATCATACCTAATTTGAAAGCTGGGAAGGACCGACACCTGCCTTCCAGCTACCGTCCTATCTCTCACCAGTTTCGTCTGCAAGGTGATGGAACGCATGATCAATGGGCAGTTGGTATGCTGGCTGAAAACTCACAACCTTCTGATGAACATCCAGTGTGGTTTCCGAAGTCGCCGTTCGACAGTAGACCATCTCGTGTCAATGAACGGTTTCCTGATGAACTGTCAAACCGTCGGCATATATTTTGATCTCGAGAAAGCTTATGGTACGTGTTGGCGTGCAGGTCTGTTACGCACCCTGCACAACTGGGATATTCGTGGACGCCTAACTGTGCTCCTTCGGGAGTTCATGAACGATCGCGTTTTCCGAGTAAGGGTAGGCTCGGCCTTTTCGAATCTTTTTATCCAAAAGAACGGGGTCCCTCAGGGATCGGTATTGAGTGTTACACTCTTTGCTATTGCCAATAATTCTATCTCTAAATGTGTTCATCGTGGGGTTTCATCATGCTTATTCGTGGACGATTTCGCCGTTTACTGTAGCTCTCAGCGTACTCCGTTTCTAGAGCGTTATCTACAGCAATGCTTAGACATTGTTCACGACTGGAGCTCTAAAAACGGGTTTCGGTTCTCCACTGAGAAAACGGTCTGCGTTAACTTCTAGCGCCACAAGAGTCGGTTACCACCCTCCCTTCGACTTGGTTGCCAAGTTTTAGCATTTGCCGATGAAACGAGGTTCCTTGGACTGATTTTTGATAGAAAGCGTAGCTGGTCATCGCATATAGCGCACGATGAAAGCACGATGTGAGCGTTCTCTTAATCTCTTGCGGATACTTAGTGGGAAATCGTGGGGAGCGGATCGCGCAGTGCTGCTTTGCTGTATCGCACGCTGATACGATCCAAGCTGGACTATGGGTGCATCGTTTATGCTTCAGCTCGTCCATCTGTGCTGAAGAAATTGGACACGGTCCATAACTCTGGCCTTCGTTTAGCTTATTGAAGCATTTCCAACTAGCCCAGTCGTGATCCTCAACGCCGAGGCGGCGGAACCTCTTCTGCAATATCGCCGGGAGGTTTTGCTAGGCAATTATGGCTGTGGGTTAAATAGTAAGCCTTCGCATCCGACGTTTGTCCCCTTTTTTGACACCTTATATGACGTACGATATAGGAACACACGTTTAAATCCAAAGCCGCCAGGTTTTCGCTTCCGAGAGCTTCATAAGCGGCATGCACTTGAAATGCCTAGGATGTTTCCTAAAGGCGAAAGAGTGTATCCTCCTTGGCTGCGTGCAGCACCTCACGTAGATCTTGGAATAACGGTGCATAGTAAGTCTACGGCACCCACTTGCAGTATCCGGAGTTGCTTTTTAGAATTTTTATCGGGCTCTACAAATTTTATTTTAATTTATACCGACGGCTCCAAAAGCTCTAGCGGTGTTGGATGTGCGTATGTCCATGGAACCGAATCCTTTACATTCGGTCTCCATGGCAATACTTCCATCTATACTGCAGAGCTCCATGCAATATACCGAGCTATTTTACATGTTCGCTGCAGAAGTTTGGATGACAGCTTATTCCTAGTGATTCCCTGAGCGCATTTCAGAGCCTTCGTGAGCTGTATAACCACCATCCTCATGTGCAGCGTATCCAGGACGGCCTCCACGCTTTACACGCCTCTGGCGTTAGCGTGGTGTGTGCCCGGGTTTCTGGTCACGTGGGCTTGTAGGGGAATGAAATGGCGGATTCGGCGGCTAAGGTGGCAGCCATAGCACCTAATGTTACCCTCCCTTTAGCCACCGCCTTGTTGTACGTAGAGCGGCGCTGTCGTCCTGGCGCGATGAGTGGTCTGCTCTGCGTGGCAACAAGCTTAGAACGGTGAAGGAGTTTCCGATTACCTGGGCGACCTCCTGTCGCTTATCCTGGTGGGAGGAAATTATTTTGGCTCGGTTGCGTATTGAAGACTGTTATTTTAGTCACAGTTTTTTATTAAATAGGGCCCCATATTCAGTTTTCCCGCTGTGCGGTGCCAACCTGACGATCCGACACTTAGTTTAAGACTGTGTTAGCTTAGCATGTCTCCGCGGGTCTCTCCAGCTGCCGGCCAGCTTGGCGGAGATCTCTGCAGATGACAAGACGGCGGTGGTCCAAGGTAATAAATTGATTTTAAATGTTCCTTTTAGAATTTAGTGCCTAGGGTAGTGTCCTATGCATTTTACTCATTTTATTTGTCGTTGGTTTTAACATTCTTGGGTATTTTGATTTTTGATTTCAATTAGTAGGGCTTTTTTATACATCTTTTAGGTGTTTTTTATTGTTCCTAGTTTTTAAAAAGGCGCTGATGACCGTGCAGTTGATCGCCTTATACCCACATCATCATCATAATCATCATCGCCGATCTCAGTAGCGTAGATGGTAGCGTGTGTGCCTCCCGTTCAAGAGGTCCCGAGTTCGAATCTCGGTCAGGGTGAGTTACCTGGATAAGGTTTATTCGGGATTTTCCCTTATCCTGAAAGACGAATGTCAGGTAACTCTAAGCTCTATGGACCATGGGCTCATTTGAGCATCATTTCACCCATTTCATCCATCGTCCGATATGACTTAACGTTGGAGGACGTAAATTACAAAACAAAAATCATTATCATCATCATTTTCAGCCATACAACCTTTCAAATGTGCATCCTGAAGTCGTTTCTTCACTGTAGAAACACTCACAGATTAATTCTTCAATTGTTTAAGTTGCGCTGTCAGTATGGATACTGTTTTGAAACGATCACGTTTGCTGGTCACTACTAAACGTTTATCCTCACTTTTTCTTGGTCATTTTCAACAAAACTGGGCAAAATGTCCATAAGGATTCTAATTATTTTTACTAAATCCTGAAGGGCTATTTTCATAAACAGGTAGTCGGAGTTCATGTGCTAAAATCAAACGTCAGTAAATCTGAAACTGGAATTTTGATTGTATAAATGTCAATACCAGATCATTTGATCTTAATCTAAGCTAAATGCATTTCTTAACTCCAATTAAAGCTCGGCTCTAATCTTTACAATGAATGTAATAAAGGTTTAAATTCTTCCATTGAAAATATGTGTTATGTTGGTTTAATCGGCTCTTTCATTCCACCATGTTGTTTATCAGCGGACGTAGTGAGGGGAGCAGCAATTTGACAAATAAGTCAGTACAGCAGCGTTACAATCCTAGATACTGAACACGCAAAGGTTATCAGATGGGCTGTGCCTAACCTTTACACGCCTGATGCTTCTGCTGGTTTTTCGTTCGTTCATTTACGTGTAACCATTTCTTTTCTCTCTATGACACACTTTCTCCGGCATAATGATTCATCAACGGTGGCCAGGTACGAATGTCCTAACAACCCAATGATAAAGAGAGGTTCTGTTAACTCTCAAACTGACCATACACCCTCCATACTGTCCAGTATTTGCGTAAGGAGTTATCCATTACATTATGGGAGATTAGGGAAAAACTAGGACTACAATATGTTTACAACTGATTATGGCCATTAACAAAACAAAAATATGGCGGGATAAATTAGTATTTTACGATTAGAACATCGCTTACTCTAGCAAAATTATTTCCAATGGTATTTTGTACCCAATCTAGTTTTTTATTTAATAATATTTGCATAAATATTGAATTTACATTTAAATTATTATAAAATATTTAGAAAAATGAATCAGCATTGTGAAAGTAAGCATTTATGTAAATTAATATATTTAACCTAGTGTGCCTGCATTTTATCTTTCTTTGTTAGATTATGGCAGCTAAGTCGTAGCAACTCGTGTTCATTCACTGAGAGGTAAATTACATAGAGTTAAATAATAAACAAATAGCACTGTTATGGCATTTTTACTAAAAATAAAATGGCTACATTTTGTTAAAATTCTCTACAAAGTGGCAATTAATATTTTGTGGTCACTTGAACTAGAAAAAAAATTCGAAAATGACCTTGCGCGTGTGAGTGTGTGCGCGTGCGCGCGCGCAAGAACAGCATAACTTGTAATCGAAAAATCGGTAAAAATGTAAAAATCCTAAATGTGTATCTTAACTAGCATGGCCATGTGTAGTCATGCCCATAAATTTGTTAATTGCTATAATATTGGTTTTCTCTTTTTCATTAAATAATTACCTGTTAAACGCTACAAATAAAAGCATATACGAGGCATGTCCGTAAAATAAGGTCTCCAAGGCGCTGGAGCCGTGAGGAACGCTACTACGCGAGATCCGTCAACACTGGCGTGTAGCTTGGCTTCACCCCTTCAAATCCCCATCACAACGAACCCGTTGCAACCATTAGTCTTGGGTGGGCAGCCGTTTGCGATGGAGCTTCCTATCACTTCCGCCGCCAAGTGCAAGTTGCGTGCAGTTATCCGTTTTTTGTAGTGCCAAGGGCGCTACCCCACTGAAATTCATCGTCAGTTATGCGAAATCTATCTGCCACTGTGTATGAACATCAAAAACGTGCGAAAGTGGGTCAGAGAGTTCAAAGACTGACGTACAAACGTCCATAACGAACAGCGTTTTCGGTTTCAGCCGAAACAATTGCAAAAGTGGAGCAATAAATGCTTAAAGATCGGCGTGTGACAGTTCGCGAGCTGTGCGAACTTATTCCTGAAGTCAGTAAGACTGACAAGATTTTGACCGAACATTTGCATTATCGCAAGGTTGATCTCCTGGCCCAGTTTGGAAGGGACATCCTCACCCATCCCCCTACAGTCCAGACTTAGCCCCTAGTGATTATCATCTGTTTCCTGAGTTGAAGTCACACCTGGGTGGAACACATTTCCAGACCGACGATGATTTGAAAAACGAGGTTAAGCGCTACCTGCGCAACTTGGCGAGAGAGTGCTATGACAAGGGTATACAAAAACTGCCACAGCGCATGCAAAAGTGCATCGATCGCAATAGTGATTACGTTGAAAAATAGCTGTAAGTTCCGCCTTCCATCAATGTAACATTCATTAACAATAAACATGTTTCCTACATTAAATAAAATTGGAGACTTTATTTTACACACATACCTCGTAGTAGTTAAATATTTAATACGCTGCTCTATTTGTTTATTTGATTTGTTCGGTTACTGCTTTAGCTTCTTTCAGGTCTCTATTGGGGGGGGGGGCAATGTTTCATTAACTTCTCTTTTTATATCTATTGCTTCGAATGAGGAGCAACTGACAGTAGGTTTTCGCCGATTTTAGTTAGAAAGCATACTTTACATTCATCACTTCTGGAATCTGCGGCAAGTAGGGAATGTTTAAAATAAAATTAATAGAAAATTTCCCTGCACCAGGATCTGAGGCTAGGAAAATCCTCACTAATTAGTTATTAGGCATAGAAAGCGTGTGGCGGAATCTCTGGAAACGAACGGATGCAAACAACAAAAATGAAAATATTAGGAAAGGAATGCTAGAATCTTTTAACAGATTTTACTGATTAAATAAATGAATGTTTAGTTTGTTATCTACACATGAATTGCTAGTATGATATCCATGTGGACGGTGTGCTGGAACTTCGTTCCGCGGAAATTCTTTTTTATGATTTTAAAAAGTTTTTATCATTGTGGTGAACTTTTGCAGAAAAATGTATATAATTATTATTATTATTATTATTATTATTATTATTATTATTATTATTATTATTATTATTATTATTATTATTATTATTATTATTATTATTATTATTATTATTATTATTATTATTATTATTATTATTATTATTATTATTATTATTATTATTATTATTATTATTATTATTATTATTATTATTATTATTATTATTATTATTATTATTATTATTATTATTATTATTATTATTATTATTATTATTATTATTATTATTATTATTATTATTATTATTATTATTATTATTATTATTAGTAGTAGTAGTAGTAGTAGTAGTAGTAGTAGTAGTAGTAGTAGTAGTAGTAGTAGTAGTAGTAGTAGTAGTAGTCGTAGTAGTAATGGTACACGCTCTTTTATTAACATTACTCTCTTATACCTCATGAGTCATTCTGTTTTCATTCTGTGTAAGTGAAGCATGAATGCAGCCTTTATCTTCTACGAAACACATTCCACGCCAAGTTTTAGAAAACAGAGGTACCTCATCTTAGAAGCAGGAAAGCAATTTATGCAGAAGAAAACAGCGTGTTTCTCGATCTTGTCTCTTAAGGGCAGTTTTGTAAAACGGGGGCCCCAATTAACGCTGTTTATAAGTTTATGACCCACCCGGTGTTAGGGCCGCCGCTTCCCACGCAAAGCCTGATGGGAGGAAATGGAATCTCCCCCTTAACATTTCACAAGCCTTCTGTTTTCAATATGGCGTCACGCAAAATGCAAATGGTGGTATGAGCAAGATGGACGATGGATGAGGGGTCAAACCTTCCATGCAGGACGACAACCGCCTATGTTCACGCCAACAATTCATTATCAGATTCTGTTTACCTATTGAGAAACAAATTAATTCACATCAAACAACTTTCGAGATGACTATGCAAAGGAATTAACTCGTTCCGATATACCTACAGCCTAGTAAATAGGGGTGTTCTGCTGTTTTACACACACTACCGCAAACCTACACAATGCTAGCCTATGGCTTTTAATGTCAAATGGATTCTTTGCGTGTGCAAAAATCCTTAGCATGACTTCTTTAGGAAGGGAAGTAAAGTCGGTAGTTCCATGTCGTAAATTTACGGCACGTGTAAGATCCTCAGGTCTAACAAAGAGGCCTCTGAGCAAAACTAATCCCAATGTAGAATAGTGCTGATAACCTAAGCAGTTAGAATGTCCATGAATAAAAAATAATTCCAACCAAAATTTCATACCTAAATTTTACCAGTCATATACCTACATTCTGAACTATTATCCTAAATAAAAAGAAACTGTGTATGGTCCGTCCGAGTATCTCCGAAAAGCAACATTCAGAAATGAACAGCCAGATAAATACCGGATATTCAAAAGTTTGAAGAAATCCGTCCATCCACAGACTATAGTTTGTTGCATGAACCATTTTTGAAAATTTTGTCAGGACGAGGCGTGCCTTTCAAAGGGAGAGAAGCTCCAGATAATTATTTTCATTAAAATAAAACAGGATTATGAGTCAAAGAACTAAGGCTGGTCTTCAGCACTCTTACCATTGTACAGTCACACGTAGGCCCTTCTTACATTACAAGACTGCTTACACTACAAACAGACATATTCCTACTTCCTACTTCCCCTCTCTACCCAGACGTTCCAATTTTTCCTACAGCTGGCCCATACCCAGGGGCGGCTGCTGCTTAGGAGCACAAGAGCACATGAACCCCCAATATTTGTCTTGTAGAAGCCCTTTTCCTCTTTTCATTCGTTATTTGTATTTACCGCGCTCATTGCTTAATGTGTAGTAAGTAGATGTCGATAGCATGAGTATGTGGCAAACTTGAAGATAGCACACTTCTCTTGTGCTAGCACATCATGTAACGTTTAAAACTCTGCACATGCGTAGACGACAAATGTTACAGACAGGCATTGGTTGGGTACGCCCAGATCAGAGCACAGTTTCGATGTGCACGTTAATTCACATTGGCAATGCCAGAGGAGTTCTTGGTCATCTCTGGGAAGTGCTACTATCTATAGAGTTTTAACTGCAACTATCTGCAAATACAAGGAATGTTTACAACTCCTAGCGCTCTCAGCCTTTGCTTTGTTGCTTTATGTTGCTTTGAATTCGGCGTGTTTTTACAGTCCAGTTTCTTAACAGAGATTTTGTTTTAAACACTGTATTAAACTTGGAATTTGTAGATAATCAGCAGATAAGACAGTTGTGAGTTTCCTAGTACATCAAGTACAACTAGTGCTTTAGCACAAAACAATTACTCTTTGTTGTTTGCAGCGACCGATCGCGAGGTTTTCGAATCTTTGTGACTGTTGAATTTCTCTCAAGTGGCAGCTACGAACTGGGTGGATTACATTTTAAGAAATAAAATAGATAAAGTGACTTGCGAAGAAAAAAAAATGTAATAAAGCGACTAGGACGTTCGCAGCCCAATTTGACAGTTAAGCGTGTTACAGAAATTAGAAGCGGGACTACAGGCGCAAATTCAACAATGTATATACAACCTGTAAATGGCCTTGCGGTTGTAGTATTAGAAATGCGCTTTTTAGCTTTCCGTGCTTTCTGTTTAGCTCTGAAGTGAGTCAAGTTAACCACTGGCGCGACAGCCCTAACAGGACCAAGACTTACCAACCTGACTGCCGGCCTCACGCCCACTTGCACACGGCAGAGGTGGGCGATCATCCAACTGATACGGGGAGGAAATGTGGTCAGCATCTCGGCATGTGGTCAGGGCCGCTTACCTATCGTACGCTCCTCATTTTCCTCACAATGCTGTGTGGGCACTGGTATACCAGGGACAGAAAATACGCACCCCATGGGGGGGTCGAACCTGGGCCGCTTTCCGTTGTCAGGGGCCAAGACATGCTGCCTTAGCCCGCTACGCCACGGCGCAGGACTAGCTCTGAAGTGAGTAATTGGACAGAACTAGAATGTGTCGACTTGGTACATATTAGTGAAAAGATAAAGAAGCACGGGAATTCACGCTGACGTAAAAATGCATGTATACAGTTCACCATGTGAATATTAATGCTCAGCTTACAGACTGTCAGTAAAGCGACACAATGAGCAATGTGATAGGAATAGATACATTCTTACTAGGCTAATAGATTGTATAAAATTTTGTGGGGCGTTGGAGCTAGCACTCATTAGTAGTAGTGATGGTGGTAGCAGTAGCGGATGGTGCTAGTGTGCTTTTTAAGTGTAGGTCTTGTGAACACCCACTTTTTTATTCCACGAGCCGCCACTGCCCATACCGTGTGAATTGTTAATCTAAAATGGAGAAAGTATGCCACTTCTGCCAGTTACTTAAAACTCCATAAGAATGTCATATTTTTCACCACTAAATACCAATCTACGTAAAATGCTACTGCTAATGCTATGGAAATATTCTTACAGTTGTATTTCAAAGCGCCACATTAAAGCAGAAGAAGAAGAAAAAAAAGCTTATGTTCACACGCTACAGAGACTTCACGTGACACTATCTATCAGTGCTTTCTAACTACCGAAGGGTCACGATTGTTTTCAAACCTTCAAGGTTACGAATGCGGGAATGCGTAAATACAGAAATATTCAGCACTGAACCGCTCAAAGGAGCGGCCAAATTGTCCGCAGCACCACTGATGTTCGCAAATAAATTTTGAAAATGTATCCAGGACAAGTACAATATTGGTTGGTATGCATCTTTTTGTTTTTCTTTCTTTTTTTTTTCCTAAAAGCTTTGGGGAAGCGGTGATTCCAGTGCTTCAATGTATTGTAGGTACAAGGGCGAAATAAAACCGGTTTTAATTTGATAGAAATTGTCTGGTGTGTAGGTGTTTTTTGTCTATCTCGTGTGGTTTACCTGTTTTACGCAAGAGCAAAAATTTCTTCCCAATATAAAGACCTTTCACAGAAAATTCAAGATATTTGTTTTGTTTGTGATATAAGCAACAAAATTAATCTTAATTCGCCCGCATTGCAGCTAATCATATACAACATTCCGTCAAGTGGTTTGTACCCTTCCTTATTAGGTATTTTGCTATCTGTGAGAAAGAAT
This sequence comes from Mantis religiosa, assembly GCA_030765055.1. Classification (NCBI taxonomy): domain Eukaryota; kingdom Metazoa; phylum Arthropoda; class Insecta; order Mantodea; family Mantidae; genus Mantis; species Mantis religiosa. The sequence continues at coordinate 99,419,797 of CM060956.1, read as the reverse complement.
CGGACTTTAGAAAATAGTGTTAACATAATGTATCCCGATAAAATCTGCTTATGCATACGAAGGTATATTATTATGTAGCAAGAAGTACTTGTTACTGGGGGGAAGTTTTAATCCTCAAGGTTGACATCACGGCTGGCGTCACACTTGGCAAAGATTTGGCATACACCTTGCGTGTTGCAAAGTCGTCAAGGAAGTGCTTTTCAACTTTTTGTTTGAGATTGTAAGACCAGCAGGAAATTATACGGGAAACCAAGAGGTACCTTTTAAATAAGCTAGGGTTTTATATGAAGAAAAATCGATTTTTTAAAATCCATAGCATTCTGGAAGAAAGGCAAGAATGTGAACTTCTTATAAAACCTGTGTTCATTTATATCTTTGCAAACATATTAAGTAATACATAAGAGAAAAGTATGCAGAAAGCTCTCTACTTGAAACACTTTGTCTAAAATTCGTTTGTTAAATTTGCCTTTTTAACTTCACTAGTAAAAGTGGAACTACAAAAGAAAAAGAGAATACCTTCCAGAAATGTTAGGAGACGACGTGCAATTTTTTTCTGTTTTCTAGAATTTAATATACATTTCACACATGATTGTTTTATCATTTTAAATTATTTATTAATAATAAAGCAATTTATGTCCATGTTAAGTCCAATTTTTGGTAGTATAGTGCAGCAAATTCAAGAATTATGATTATAAGAACAACTTTAACTTCAAATTTCAACTTTGTAACCGAAGAGACTGCAGGATTGTATTGTATATCTAATGCAAGCCATTCCTTCGCTCTCCTGCTTGTTACTTTGGTCTACATATCTTTCTCTTCATCATTTTCTCTTTATTAACCTATAAAATTTTAATGATTTTCTATTTTCTAACCCTCCTCATATTTATGGTCTTTCTACGCCCTTCACTCTAATTCTATTTTACAAAAACCTTCTACATTCCAATTTTCTAGTCTCTAAAAGTCCTCCATTCCTATTTCTTCCACAGTTTTTTCCACCTCTGACCGTCAACTTTTTGTACGGTGGCTTCAACTAGTTCATATCGCAACTATTTTGTATAAAAATTTTCTTATGTTGATTTTTTTTTTTTTTTTTTTTTTTTAATTTACGTCCTCCGACGTTAAGTCATATCGTACGATGAATGGAATGGGTGAAATGATGCCCAAATAAGCCAGGAGTCCATGGAGCTTAGTGTTATCCGACATTCGTCTTTCAGGATAAGGGAAAACCCCGGAAAAAACCTTATCCAGGTAACCCACCCTGACCGAGATTCGAGGCAGACATGCTACCACCACGCTACAGAGGTGGGCTTTTTGTTGATTCATACATATCTTTAGGATTCCGTCATTATCCTTTATAATACATTCATACAAACATTTTAAAATTCGTTCAAATATTATACATTTTCCTTTGGTTTTTCCTCATTCTACTGAGACTACTTCACCTGGAGCTGATCTAGGCAATCCCATCTCTTTAGCAAATTGTTTGTATAACTGGTCCATTTTATTAGTTGCTTTTGACATCCCCGATACATCTGCAGCATACAGCATCCTTGGCTCTCCCAGTATTCCATACATTCTCTCTAACCATTTGCTTGACATATTGAGTTTCGCTTTACATACCTATTCTTATTCCTGATATTGCTGTCTTTCCTTCGGCTACCACCTCCCAGCCGTGTGCTTCCCATTCTCCATTATTTTCATCCTAACCCCTAAGTACTCAAAGTCTTTCACATTTTCACATTTTCCCCCTCTGAAAACCATTGCTCCTCTTTCTTAAATTTTGTTCCTCCTTTAAAGAACATCACTTTTGACTTTTTTCTATTAACTTTAATTTCTCATTCATCACAAAACTTTTGAATTTCACTTATTTCTCTTTGTAATCCAACTGATGTTGTTGACCCTACCGTCAGATCATTTGCATATAACAAATCTGGTATCTCTTTATTTCCTATTACTCTACGCTATATAGATGGGGAATTAACGTTTTGCTGCCGTTACTAAATGCCTTGTTGAAGAGAAATATTCTACTGATCTAATTCAACATTCATAGTCGCTCTGTGCTGTCCCTAGCTCAGAGCCGGGCTCCTACGTCACGAACGCACCATCTGCTGAATCCACGAACTATATGAAACACAAAATCTAAAGTAAAGGAACAAGGACTTAACGCGTATTTAAATAATGTGATCAATTTAAAGTGAGAATATCAGCATTTTTAAATTTCAGCAAAGACAACCAGCAGATTTGCATTTAATAATCCTAGAAACAATATAAATCTATGTATAAGTGAACGGCTGGACGGCAACCAGAAGATCCGTGGTTCTAATCCCGGCTATGACATTGAATTTTTCAGTCTGACTCTACGTTTCCACAATTTAGCCTACACACGGCCAGTGTGAAAGAACAATTAATTTCCAATAATTAACCTAATAGTGGTTAACTATAAAAGCCCGGAGCTTAAAGTACTTACAGCATAGTAAGTCGCCATTAAGGTAGTTGTCTTATGTAATTTGAGAACTCCTAAGTGGTTTACCGGGAAAAATACGAGTCAGTTGGAGAATTTAATGTCATGTCGGCACGTTGGCCGTAGTAGCTCAATGGTTAGGGCGGCTGGACGGAAACCAGATGATCCGTGGTTCAAATCCCGGCTATGGCATTGAATTTTTCAGTCTGACTCTACGTTTCCACAAGTTTGTTTTTCAATTTCAGCATTTTTAATTTTTTTTTAATTTAAGAGCTTCGGCGAGCAGCACCGTGGCATTCGGTGTTGCAAGTCTGATTGAACATTTCAATACGGTGTTCACGAATAAGTGTTTATCAAGAGAACTTCTGTAAAGATCTTACATATACTTTTATCTCCATGTTTTTTGTTAAGTCATATCTGAATGATAAGTAAATTGATACTCAAACGCGCCAGATTCCATAGAGAATATAGTTCACCACACTTTCATCTTTCAGAAAAAGCGAAACCCCTGGAAAAAAAGCCTTATCCAGATAACTCATCGTGATGGAGTTTCGAGCACGGGACTTCTTGAACGTGAGCCAGAAAAGTTATCACCTTCGCCACAGCACGGCTGTGTGAATCAACAATTAACTTTTTATTTCAAATTTTGTATTATTTAACTATTAATAAACAATATCGTGGAGTTTTTCAGCAACGAAAGGATAACGTCTGCCTTTAAGAAGGCTAGAAACGCAACCAGCGAAACCATTGTGTCGTCATTTAGCAACATTTTGGCGAAATTAAAGTGTAATCGCATAAGAAATACTACAGACCTTGTAAGGCGGAAACATCATTTAAAAGGTGAAGAAAACACATGGACCACATATCTTACACTCATATAAATTAAAGCTCATCCGGCCAACTAGCCTCCGTGAACAGTAAATCAAATGCTACACTCTAGCCTACACTGCAAACCTTTCTAGCCTACCTTCTTACTATCTCGACGCTACTTCAACATGGTTCCCGGTTACAGCATTGAAATTTTTCTTCGGCTAGAACTATTTTGCAAAGACAAAGCCATCTAAAATTTTGGTATACATATATGTTTTTAACAGAAAACGTATTTTGATTGAACGTATTTTTCAAAATTATTTGCCTATGTGTAAAAACCAATATACAGAGTGTATATAAAAGTATATCGGGATTTTAAGTCTTTATAATATTTATTACATTAAACTTACAATTATAAATATGTCAAATGAAAAAGCAACTTAATTTTGTTTGTTGGCCCCAGTGCGCATGTGCGTGCAATGTTTCTGCCGCAATCCGCTAGGTAGCTGTAGTAGCAAAGATGACGACTAGTAAACAGAAAAGGTTTTGTGTTTTGCAGTTTGCAAATACCGAATCTGTAGTTACTGTGCAACGTGCGTTCCGCATGAAGTTCGATTGTGATCCTCCTAGTGATACTAGCATTCGTAGATGGTATCATCAGTTTGAAGATACCGGCTGCCTTTGTAAAGGGCAGAGTACGGGACGACCAAGAGTAAGTGAAGAGACTGTTGAGTGAGTGAGAGAGCCGTTCACTCGTGGCCCAAAGGAATCAGTCCGGAAGGCTAGTCGTGAATTACAAGTTCCTGTGTCGACTGTTTGGAAACTTGTAAGAAAATGCTTACGGCTACCTCCTTACCGTTTACAGTTATTACAGGCTCTAAAACTGACAGACCACGGATTCCGTGCCAACTTCACAAACGACAAGTTGTTTCATGACGATGATGATTTTATGCATCGTGTTGTATTCAGTGATGAATCGACCTTTCACCTTAGTGGACATTTTAACACTCAAAATGTGCGCATCTGGGGCTCAGAAAATCCTCACGGGATGGCACAAATACAACGAGATTCCCCTAAAGTGAATTTTTTGTGCCGTATCCCGGCTAAAGGTTTATGGGCCTTTCTTTTTTGGTGAAACTACTGTAACTGGCACTTCTTACCTTGATACACTAGAGCAATGGCTGTTCCCTCAGTTGTAAGAAAATGAGCCAGAGAACTTCATTTTCCAGCAGGATGGTGCGCCATCTCTCTGGCATAACGAAGTACGCGATTGGTTGAACGTCACTGTACCCGAGTGCTGGACAGGCCGCAAGGGCCCCAATGACAGGGTTTGCTATCCATGGCCTCCACGTTCCCCTGACCTAACGCCATGCGATTTTTACCTTTGGGGCTTCATCAAGGATCGTGTGTAAGTGCCTCCGCTACCAGCTGACCTCCCTGAATTAAGAAACCGGATTGAAGCAGCAGTTGCTACAATTACTGAATACACACTTATCAACGTTTGGGAAGAGCTCGGCTAGAGACTTGATGTGTGCCGTGTGACAAAGGGTAGTCATTGAACATTTATAAGGTTCTTGGTAAAACAGTTTCAGTTGCTTTTTCATATGGCATATAATTATAACTTTGAGTTGAATGTAATAAATATTATAATGAGTTAAAATCCCGATACTCATGTATATATACCCCGAAAGAACCTTATCCAGGTAAGTCATTATAAGCAAGATCGAACTGGGTACCTCTTGAATGTGAGGCAGACACACTAGCTACCGTCTATGCCACTGAGGCGGGCGTAACCAATAGTTGAATGGGTATTAAAATTCCCTCTAAAGTACATTTTATAAAAATAGAATTCCCAAACTTTAAAAAAAATTGATCTTAATAACGCAATACTCCACTTTTTATGTATCTAATTAGTTTCTATTGTATGAATACCAAGTAAAACGTATATTTCGAATATTCATGAAGCTCTGTGAGGTTCGTTCTTCTTTTAAATGTACAGCCTCCGACGTTGTCCAATCGAACATTTAATGAAATGATGCTCAAATGAGCCATGGGTCTATAGAGCTTAGAGTTACCAAACATTCATCTTTCAGGATAAGTGAAAACCTCCAACGTTAAGTCATATCGGATGATGAATGAAATGATGCTCAAATGGGCACAATGTCCATAGAGCTTAGATATCAAACATTCATTTTTCAGGATAAGGGAAAACCGAGGAAGAACCTTTATCCAGATACCTTATCCTGACCGAGATACGAACTCGGGATCCCTTGAACGTTAGGATGTACGCTACCACCTACGCTACACAAGCATGCTCGGTTAGAGCTAACGGGCAGTCAATCACGTCTTTGGACTTAGGTAGCGAATAAATAAATATCACAAAAAAAACGCATATAACCAAAATCGTCTGGAACTTTCTCCTTTTCAAGTGTTCTGGAACAAGTGACATTTCTTGCAACTATGTAATCACTCTCTTCGCTTCTGCGAGCGAATGAATGCGGTTACTGCAAGGGATTAGAGAAGACATATTTCTACTCCCCAGTGAGTGAAGCACTCGGAAGAAGAGGCTCCATCTTGGTGTATAACAATGGCGTGGGGTGTTGTGTCGCATTCCGTGGTTCGTTTTGGATGCGGCACTGCACTTGTATTTCTTGCATGATTATGCCTATGATTAAATTAACATAGTGAAACTTTGTACGATAGTAAATCGTTAGGCATTCGGTCAATCGATTATTCGAAGTAATTATTTATCCTTCTAGTATGTTCCACGATAAGGCAATGCACATCCTACGAAGGTTTCACGTGTGTATGATCATTTTGGCGTGACAGTTCTCCGGTAAGAGCTTCGGCGAGCAGGACCGCGCAATTCAATGGAAGTCTGATTGAACGTTTCAATTCGATGTTCACGAATAAGCGTTTATCAATGCATAGGAAATATATATTCGAGGGACTTCAAGAGAACTTCTGTAAAGAGATTACTTATACTTTTATATCCTTTTTTGTCTAAAAAAATAATAGTTACATCCTTGGAGACATTGATAAATTTAATTAACTCCTTAAAAGACCAATATATAGAACATTTTTAAAAATTATGAACAGCTAACTATCCCTGCAAATATAAATAATAGTGCCTTAAATAAGGTGTGACCTATAGGTGAAAAAAGGAAACCCATCCTTCCGTTATTGCACGGATAAATTAGAATACGTGTGTCACGGCAATTGTGGGATGTTGGTTGCGTCACATATGATAAACTGGGAATTGTTCTGACATTTATTTGAGCAGATTAAATACTTTTTCTTATACTTAAGCGCCCTATTACATTCTCTGTTACATTCTATGATTTGATAGGAATATTCCTCACATATAAAACATTAGAAAAACGTTCGTATGACTGTCGTGAACACATAAAAATAGCCAAATTAATATATTACGAATTTAATAGTAATAAATAATAATAATAGTACGGTACCCCCATGTTAGTTCATATGACCTCTATTGGGGCGATGGGTCAGCATCCATATATATAGCTCAGCATACAAGGCCTGTGAGTTGGTCAGCCCCACGAGGTAGCCACCTTCAGCCCTAATAATTACCCTGGTATTCATTTCTGTTAGTGGCTGAGTGAAACCCTGGGCCAGAAGGATTATACCAGGGAACAAATTTCAATGGTACCATCGGTAATCGAACCCGCGACCTTCTGGCTTTTAGTATAGCGTCATGACCACTAGGCTACCGTGCGCCCTCTTAATGATGATGATAATGACGAAATGTGGCCTAGGAAAAAAAATATGTAGTATATCTTTATTGAGAACGTATAAAGGATGAACTATTAAAAATAGACAACACTTAGTACACCAAAAACGCTAACTTTACTTCAAATGCGTTTAGCTGAAATATAGGTCACTTCCAATATGCATTATTATTGGTTTGTGTTTATCATACTTTAAATTCCCATTGCTCATTAGCTCTTTACCGTGACGTAATTGAAAGATTGTGTAAGTTGGACAGCATTTCTCATCCCATTTACAACATTTGATGTCGGCATATAATAAAGAAAATAGGAGTATGGTGGCGACTGATATGTTGCAAGAACCTCTCGTTGTCTGCTTGTGGAGTATTCGCAAATGTGAGGTTATGTTTCTAGTAGTGCTGTTTCATATTTTGCTAAGTGAGATATGCGTATTAGTGCAATTATATTTTAATTAGAATGGTTGGACTGAACAACACTATGATGAATTTCAAGCAAGGGTACAGTTATCAGAAACATACAGAAGACAATGTAAAACGTACCTAGATCTTTAGGTTCAAAGGTACAATTTCATACCATCAAAGTATAACAATTAAAAAGGAACTAAGAACGTTCACGAAGCCAAGAATTTGAATATTTAGTGATTTCTTAAGCTAAATGAGCCAGGGTCCGTAGAGCTTAGAACTACCAGACAATCATCTTTCAAGATAATGAAAAAAGAGCCTTATTTAGGTATTTCAACCTGACCGAGATTTGAACTCGGGATTTCTTGAACATGAGACAGACACGCTACCACCTACGCTATAGAGGCGGGTAACCTCAGAGTTGTGCACTCCATTCTGTCAGTCCCAAACCTTAATCTGATGCTAGCTGCTAGAGTAGTGAGCCTTGGAATACTATAAGGTATGTAAGGGTGCTGTGAGAATCGACAATGCCGATCAAATTAAGTGATAAATATAAATAAATAATTATATAAATTACTGATAATTAAATAAGCAATTGGTCTCAATAAAAGAGATCAATATCTGAGAGTGAAAAATTGAACTGTTTCCTGGCATTAAAGACCAACTATTCAGATATTTACAACATTTACTGTTCACTTGATAAAAATCTTATAATGTTTCTTTTTATAATTTTCAAAACTGGCTTACAAGAGTTTTCATGCAGTTCTGATTCTTGAATGTCTTGAGTTTTAATTACCTGAATCTTGAGGTGAAGAATAGTTAAGTCCGTCGGGACACCTAATTGCCTTAACTTTTCTGATTTCTTATTGTTTTGCCTCAAAACGTAGCTTACCTGGATAATGCCTTGGCGGAATTCTTGAATTGATTTTCGGATATTATTCCAAGGCCTAAACAAATACAATAAGGAGTAAAAAAATTATTCAATTTAATATACGTCCACCAAAACAGCAAAAACCATTAAACCTAATATTCCATATTCTATTATTCATATTTCTTCACTCAATTTAAATATTGGTACTAAATTAAAATCACCACATAAAACATAAAATAAACGAAATGAATAACATACAGTTGAACTTGCCTCTGTAGGAGCGTGGTAGCGTGTCTGTCTCACATCCAAGGACTCCCAAGTTCGAATCTCGGTTAGGGTGAGTTATCCGTAATAACGTTTTTCCGGAGCTTTCCGTTATCCTTAAAGATGAACGTCATATAACTCTAAGCTCTATGGATGCTGGGCTCATTGAGCATCATTTCACCCATTTCATTCATTGTCAAATATGACTATCTTTAAAAATATATTCTAATTTTCTATTTGTCATTTATTTATAGAATTATTAATATTAGAAGTTAATAATTTATTTATTACCTTTCACCAATTGTTATTCTTTGAATGCCCCTCTATTCGTGGTGTCAACAGGTTTTGTACATAAAACAATTGAAAGCCGTTACTGACAACATTCCTTACGTGTAAAGTACAGTCGACAAGCATCGTGAAGGTAGGCTATAAACAGTGAAGGAATGGCCGCGATTTACTGTTGACTATGCGTGCAACATGCCTCCTTGGATTTCACTTTGCTCCTGCATTAATTCCATCTAACGTTGTGGTATCCTTCAACAAAGAGCCTGGATAATTACTTCGCCAAAGTTCAGCTCCTCCGTATCGGTGCAAGATATCTGCAGATACCGACCCTCTTCGTGGGCCCCGCTCAAAAAAGGGGGATAAATAAATAAGTGTGGATCGGTTATAAATGATAATGAGAGGTGATGACGTGATAATCAGGCAATCAGGTTCGCCCCGGGGGGCGCCTATCGCAGTTGATTGGCTAATGTCTGCTAGTCATTTCATTCTCTTGGTTCCTAACTCATTCTAATTTATTTAACACTGTTGTGGTTATTCTCTTCATAACCTTTTCTCTCCCTGATCTGAGCTGGCTGTTTGGCTTATGTCATGTGAGTTTCCCTGTCCACTGCAGTTTATTCGCGTATATTTTCTACTATTTCTATCTTCTATCTACCTCATCTCATCATTATCATGATTAACATAAGGCCCGCCTTTGTAAAGTAGTGGTAGCGTATCTGTCTCACATTCAAGAAGTCCCGAGCTCGAATCTGTCAGGGTGACTTATCTGTGTAAGTTTCTTTCCGAGGTTTTCTCTTATCCTGAAAAATGAATGTCTGGTAACTCAAAGCTCTATGTAACCTAGACTCATTTGAACATCATTTCATTCATCGTCCGATACGACTTAACGTTGGAGGATTTCCCTTATCCTGAAAATGAATGTCTGGTAACTCTAAGCTCTATATATCCTGTACTCATTTAAACATCATTTCATTCATCGTCCGATATGACTTAACGTTGGAGGTTTTCCCTTATCCTGAAAGATAAATGTCGGGTAACTCTAAGCTCAATGTACCCAATACTCATTTAAACATCATTTCATTCATCGTCCGATACGACTTAACGTTGGAGGATTTCCCTTATCCTGAAAATGAATGTCTGGTAACTCTAAGCTCTATATATCCTGTACTCATTTAAACATCATTTCATTCATCGTCCGATATGACTTAACGATGGAAGTTTTCCCTTATCCTGAAAGATAAATGTCGGGTAACTCTAAGCTCAATGTACCCAATACTCATTTAAACATCATTTCATTCATCGTCCGCTATGACTTAACGTCGGAAGTTTTCTCTTATCCTGAAAGATGAATTTTGGGTAACTCTAAGCTCTGTGTACCCAATACTCATTTAAACATCATTTCATTCATCGCCCGCTATGACTTAACGTCGGAAGTTTTCTCTTATCCTGAAAGATGAAGTTTGGGTAACTCTAAGCTCTGTGTACCCTGTACTGATTTGAACATCATTTCATTCATCGTCCGATATGACTTAACGTTGGAGGTTTACTTTTATCCTGAAAGATGAATGTCGAGTAACTCTAAGCTCTATGTACCCAATACTCATTTAAACATCATTTCATGCATCGTCCGATACGACTTAACGTTGGAGGTTTACTTTTATCCTGAAAGATGAATGTCGGGTAACTCTAAGCTCTATGTACCCTGTACTCATTTAAACATCGTTTCATTCATCGTCCGTTATGACAACGTTGGAGGTTTTCCCTTATTCTGAAAGATGGATGTCTGATAACTCTAAGCTCTATGGATCCTGTACGCATATTAACATAATTTCATTCATATTCCGCCATGTTAACGTTGGGGGATGTACATTTTAAAAAAATCATCAACATAATAGATAATAATAAGAGATTATGAATTTACTGATGCACAGTTGGTTTTGGATATATGTTTTTGCGGAGTATATTGGATCACAAATACTTCCAGACTCCAGAGTGGATAGGCTGCAGAAAATTCTCTAATATCTAGAACCCTCATACTTAGTCAGCTTTGGGGCTCTCCTAAACTGATTTTTAACTGGGTTCCTCAAAATGAAACCATCTTTATTTTAGTTGTCGAATCACAATGAAAGAACATTTGAATATCTTATAGAATACTAACCAAAGACAAAATTAAGATACGCTAAAATAGAACACAACAAAGTACCTTTTTACATAATTTAATTTATTGACGTGCGTTAACAGAGCCTTTTAATCATTACATTTACTGGTCTTATTACGTTTTGAGCTGACACTTTTATCCAATAAGGTGACATTTTCCATAAGGTAAAAGATGCTGATTGGTGACACCCTAGCATTACCAAACAATTTTGGCTAACACAGTCGGGATAAAAAGTTTCAAAGAATATTTAATTACTCGTTTCTTTATCTGTATAAAGGAGTCTAAATCGATAGTTTAATATTTAAAAATATGGTTGCTTAATATTGACTTTTCAACTCCAAATTGTTTACCTGGAAACAAACAGAAACCTCACTTAGTAATTTAAAAATCAGAAAAGAAGTGGACTACTCAACTTCAATAACAACGAATTTATCGGAAATGGTTAATTCTAAAACAAATGAATTCAGAAGCTCTATATTATTGTGGATTAAGTGGTCATAAACATTATTTTCTGATTCTGTCCCATGGAAAGAAAAATTAGTGCATTAATTATTTTGCTAAAATGTTTGTATGATGTGTTTAGAGAGAAATGAGGTGGAATATTTATCGATATCTGTAGAAGTGTTTACCAGTGGAAAATAGAGATATAGCTGGTGGTTTTACTAGGTACTTTTTGGCCTACCATGTGAACAAAGCACAAGTTCAAAGTTTCCGCATAGAATTTAACGCAGTACATATGTGTTGATTGCTGAGCAATGATCTATTAAGGACTGGTGTTGAACGTTTTGTAAAGAATAAATTTCAGTAAGTAGGGAAGACCGTGTAATTTGGACCACTTAACTTTAGGTGCTAATAACTGTACAGTATAACTTCGATAGGGTCCACAACTTGTTTTAATGTATTAATAAGAGGAAGTTATACCATTATGAGAATGTACAGATTTTAGTCGCAACCACATAATTTGTAAATTCCAATTATAATATTTTTCCTAAGGCGTGTATTTTGGACCAAGGGTGTGTAATTTGGTCTGGTAAGGTGTGTAAATTGGACCGCTACATAATACATTTATAACCCATTAATAGGCTTTATAATTAGCTTTTATTGACTGAAATACACAATAACGGTTGATTTAGCGCTTGAATAATCAAGTTCTCTGTCCCAATTTAAGGTGAGCTTCACTCCTTAATCCAAATTGAAATTACATTTGAAAATTCTAGCAGCTGTTATCTTGTTGTCATCAGGATGACGTCGCATGAAACTGGAGAACCAATCCTTCCCGGCAGTTTTCTTATCATAGGAAAAGTGAGTTTTTAAATTATTTCGCTTTGCAATTTCATATGTCAGCTGCATAACTCCTTTTCGTGTCAGTCTGGAAAATAAAAACGTTTACATAATTAAATTGTTGCAAGGTACTTTAAAAAGTACGTCTAAATTGAACTTAACATGCCAATTTATTATTATTGTTATTATCGTCTAGGTAGTGTAATTGTTAACGTTGTTATAACATTCCCATAGAACATTCTCTCCAAGTGCAGAAGATGATGCACTAGCTCTTCTTCGACTTCATTTCGCAGATCTGTGGGCCGTCCAATACCCACAATGGGTGCTGAAGCCTTCGCTTTGTTGTATCTTTTTAATGTGCTTGAAGGTATTTGAAACCTTCGTGCCGCTTCATTAATGTGCGTGCCTTCTTTTATAGATTCAAGAGCTTTTCTGAGATTTTCCTCTGTCCATTTACGGTACAGGCCCTTAGATTTGCGAGCTTCTCGTGTTGTCATCTGAAAAAAATAATACGCAATTTACATAGTGTGCAACAAAAATAATTATAAAAATAGTCTTTTACCAGAATAACTTAAGAACACTATTTTATAGTTACTGTTTATTTGAAATTTATTACCTAACTTACTTAATTCGTGTAATTTGGTCCGGACCAAATTACACTTTACATTCGGTCCAAATTACACGACACGACAAAGGTTTATGAATATCACATATCTTATAAACCTAAATTTTATTAACAACTTATATCTACGCCACACCTACCTTGATGTATTGGAGTGTTTCGTATTGTAGATGTATTTCCAAAGAAAGCTTCTAGGTGGAGGAAAACACCATAATAAAAGGGGAGCAAAATTACAATGAAAACGCTCTCAGTAAAGATCACAACCCCCCTCCAAGGTCACTGACGCTGGAATGCGGAAAACTGGGGAGAACGCTTGTAGGAAGGACTGCTCAAGATAGCCCTCTGGTTGGTACTGTCATCTGTGGCCATTCTCTTAAACCGACCGTGGACCAAATTACACGCTGGTCCAAATTACACGGACTTCCTATAGTAATTTGTAACCGAATTTATAAACCCTAAGAATAGACAATATCTTAACTCCAAAATAGTATAAATCTCTTCATACACAAAATTATTGACGTCTTCCTTTTATAGTTAATCATTTACGAAGTATTTTTTGATGTTGGAATTTTTAATCTGTCAATATCGGCCGCGCCGTGGCTGTGTGGTTAGACCACTCGACTCACACCAAGGCGGCCCGGATTTGATCCCAGGCGACTGGACAGTGAGATTTTTTGTGGACAACATGGTGCTGGGGCGGGTTTTCTCCGGGAGCTCCAGTTTCCCCAGCCATCAGTCCCAAATTGCTCCATTATAATGTTTCCTTTTATTCAGTTTGCCCTAATTCCGTTCATCTACTTTGCTCACTTGTATTGTGGGACCGGGCTGTTCACCCAGCCCTGGATTTCTCTTTGTGATCTAGAGTTGTGGCTCCCCAAAGTGGCGTGAGGGGCACAGGATCACAGATGAACGGGACTGTGTCCTACATCAAGAGAAGTAGAGAATAATAATTTTAAAATATTATTTTTCTTAAACAGGAAGTCATTACTCGTTTTTTCTTCACTCGTGGTCATGCAGATACGTTACTTATCAACCAAATCTGTTTTTCCTGTTCCGATTAAACGTAGTAGGAAATATAGATACTGTCTCGTAAGGAGTGTAGTTTCTTGAGAAAAACAATCATTGAAATATGTTCTGACAGGCAATTAACTAATTTTCAAAGTACAGACCATTAGAATCTATGGTCTTGAGCCATGATGGTACCAGTCTCTGGTTTTTGATTGGAAGAATTCGATTACACTCACTCGCACTGTTTTCAGTGTTGTCAAAATTTCTTCACCGTAGAAACTGGGCCATGGATCGAAAAAAGATGATAATCTGATGGTGCGAGATCAGGGCTGTATGCTGCGTGTGGTAGCAGTTGGATTCCTCCCAATTTCTGAATTTTGTCCCTGTTGTTCGTGCATTATGGGGTATTGTGTTATCCTGTTGCAATAGGACTCTATTTTGGTTAACTAATGCTGGATATCTCCGTCTCAAAATTTCATGAACTCGTTCCACTAGTTGAGGATAAAGATCCGCATCAAACGTCCACCCGTTTGGAACAAACTATCAGTGAATCACACCTTCAAATGTCCAACAGACACACAACATTAACTTGGGACCACACTGATTTTTTTTTAATGATGACTTTGGGAGGTTGACAGGGATCAAGCCACTGTTTCGAAGCATCAGGGTTTCAGTAATATAGCCACTTTGCATCACAAATGACAATTATCGTGACAAATGTATCATACATTGGATTACGGATAAGCTGTGATAAATATCCACTTTGCGTTCAGCCTGTTGAGATGTCAGTTCATGAGGTACAGATCTACAGCTTCTGTATGATCTTTCAAGTGTCTTAATGTGGCAACGTATGCTATCTTGCTATACTAAGTTCTTATGAAAGCCTATGGGTACTTTTTTGCGAATTTTCTCGTAAAACTTGGCGTGTATTCTCAATATTTCATATTTTAAATCTTCCAGAACGTGGTAAATCTTTAGTGTTTGTCTTCATTGGTACCAGCACATTTAATAGGGACTGTACAAGGTATGTATAAAAGCAGTACAATAGCAATAATAAAAAATGGAAGGACAACAGAAGCAGTGGACATAAATAAAGGAGTACGACAAGGATGCCTTCTATCGCCTACACACTTTAATATCTAGATTGATAATGCGGTACAAGAATGACAGCAAAGTATAAAACAAAATGTGCTGAATGGAAACATAATTTTAAATACAGTATTATTTGCTGATGATCAAGTGTTAATATCCCACTCAGAAGATGACATGCAAAGAGCAGTATATAGTTTAAACAACATAGCGGAAACATATAACCTTTCAATCTCAGAACACAAAACTAAAGTAATGGCTTTTAGAGGAAAGAACAACATAATAGCAAACATAGTTATAAACAATAAAATAATACAACAGGTTAATAGTTTTAACTATGTAGGCTACACAGTAGCAGTAGCAAATAACAACAAGGATATGGAGTTGAAATTAAACAGATTCAATCAAAAGTGTGGGACTATAATAAGAACACTGAACAGGAAAACAGGAAAGGAAACACAGAGGTAATTTTATAAGATATTGGTAGTCCCAATGTTAACATACAGTTCCGAAATATGGACACTGACAAAAAGCCAACGCAAACAGCTGGAATCGGTAGAGATGAGATTTTTGAGAATGGCAGGTTATAAAAGAATAGACCACGTAAGAAACGAAAAAATAAGAAAATAGCTTGGAATTTTTAATTTAAGCAGTAAAATAATAAATAACAAAAATGAATGGAAAAATCATATTTTAAGAATGGACGCGGAACGACTTCCAAGAAGAGTTTTAGATTATATGTCGAAGGGAAAGAGAGATGTGGGACGCCCAGCTCTACGCTGGAAGGATCAGTAGGCTCTTGAAGAGAACGGAACAGGTCACAGGGCCCAATCCTTGAAGATGATGATGATGATGATGATGATGATGATGATGATGATGATGATGATGATGATGATGATGATGATGATGATGCCTTCGTTGTTGAAACGTTGGAACCACCGTTGTGACACACGTTTACTGACGACACCTTCTCGTGCCACTTCACATATTCTTTGAGCTGCGGCAGGGGCTTTATAATTTTGTTTCCAGTAATGTTTTGGAAGGACTCGAAATTCAAACTTTGTTATCTGCATTTTTTTGATTGTTTATTAACAACTCAAGACTGATACATGCTCTCAATGTACGCAACACTAGCCATGGCATCCTGTAAATAGCATTGCCAAACCAAAGAAACCCAATATATTTTCCAAAACACCAAAATAAAAAGTCTAAGTTTACTTATGAGACAACCTAATGTAATAAAACCATTTCATTTCTAAAAATGTTTATCTAGATTACGTGAGGCAGATATAAAACAAGCTTAGGTAAACTCAATTTTCTAAAAGTAGGCTATAAACACATAAGAAGCTCGCGTTTATAGGAGCAACTTGGTCCGAAATATTTTTTGTTACATTTAAATATAAATGTAAGGCTGGATAAGATTTATTAAGAATCTCTTCCTCAATAAAGCTTTTTAAAAATAAGAAATCTGGTGCAAGATTATGGACTAGGCAACTCTACGGAGAAATTTACTGTCGGAATCTAGAGAAAGAAAAGAAAAATTATAAAGAACGTTAATATCAAGCTGATAAGACAAAGATTTAGATCGCTACGAGCGGCGGGAATGCTAATCGCTACAGGGGAAGCCTGAGGAAAAATAAAGAGATGGGCGCTATCGGAAATTCTGCTGGATATAAAACATTTTTACAGCCATTCCAAACTCTTTTACTTTCGTGTTGCATACAAGCTGGAGTTTATTCCTTGATTATGTACATTATCTCCGGGTTTAAGCACGTGCGTAAAAAAATAAATTTTCCTGACCTGTAACATAGCAACATACAAAATTTTGTATCTTTATTACAGTTTCTGTTTCCATCTTGTTCAGCGGAATTTAAACGAAAAAGTATCCGCGGATATACAGAGTTGACTATAACGTCTTATTACGGTTTGTGACGTAATCATTTTTAGACAGTTTATAGTAAAAGTGGGTCTTCTCACGACTGTGTTAGAAGTAGAAAATTCTTTCGCTTAGTGTTCAAAAGCTTTTAACACGTCGGTAATGCCAACTTCAGTTTCTTGCACCAAGTGACAATCGCAACATTCAAGAAAGCTGTAAATCTTGTGGCAAACCCGCATACCAGTGTTAAATTGATCGGGTTCTAATTGGAGCTATGAAGTCTCTTATCCTCAAGTGAATGGTTATAGGAAATGGATTTTGGTGGTTGTTGGCTACTCAGTCGTATTAATAACACTTTGTTTGTTGTATAATTATTTGGTTTAATTCCTACTAAGTTTGCTTATCGACTTGGATCGGTGACCACCTGTTAGTAAAATTCCTAACATAAATTCAATTTTATTTGAAACCCTGGATTACTTGTTTAAAGTTACTTCCACGCGGTTTCTATTTCTTCTTTATACGGCGACTCTTTGCTCTAATAAACTTCTAATGTTACTCCACTTACGCAGGTTGCGCTATTCTTAACTTCTCCACATTTAAGACTTATAAATCTTCGCTTCTCTTGAACATGCGCATGAACACGTCCTTCCTGTCGGAGTATCACCTTTTAAGTAACCTTTTCTTACTTCACGATTCAGTTCGAACCTTATTCTGATCCCCTCCCTAACTTTATCACATGACCAAACTAGCTCACCCTTCTCAAACGTTACATTATTATTTATTTCTCATTTATTTCGAATTTTCGCATTGGTTTGCTAAACTCATCTAACTCATTGACGTTCAGCCCACCCTGAGTTGGGGAACGCCTACCCTGAGTTGTTTGTAACGGTATACATCATTATCAAATCAGCGAAGTAAATCCCTTTAGCGTTCTTGCTCAACTGCATTTTGAAAGCCCCTTTGTCCCAACACATTCCTGGCTGAACGTATACTATACTTTTCAGACATTGAACTTTTACTAGTACAAAGAAGATAACGGTCCTCCCTTCCTGTCTCTCCGAAATGTATAGAATTTTACAAGAATGTTTTCTTTTCCTTGCCTGGATATATATGCTATATTAAATTATATTTATCCCATCTTATTATTTAAGTCAACTGCCATTTTAATCATTACTCTATCCATTTTAATTTCAATTTATCATATAAAGATTTTTATACTAGTTCAGCAAAGCATTTTTATTAATTTATCTTCTTTTTAATTATCTGATTTTGATTAATTCGCCGCCTCCTAATCACTGCCTGATACTACGGTTACAATCTGAGTTAAGTAATAGGAAAAAGTTATAATCCATTGCTTAGGTAATTAAATTTTAACTAACGTAATTTCCATCGTTATATTGTTTCCACTGCATCCCTTATATAGACTGTTGTGGTTTCCTAAAAGTAATGTTTTTAGCACTGATGCTGCGTAAGACAAATAAACATCGAAACCTGATGAATATCATGACCACGGGAAAAGTAAAACAATGCCATATATTTATACATAATCTATAATATATCTATACATATTCAAAATTGTCTATTAAATAGTGTATGATGCACGGGTTAAAGTGATTTTATTTTATTTGTAGATTTTGGTGTGGGCCCTGCGGCCTACTCACAAAATAACAACTTTAACTCTCGTATCATAAATAACAATTCATTTGAACATTCTTACTGACAGATTAAATAAATAAATATTTAAGAACAATTGTAATTTCCGCCCCAAAATGACTAATTTCAATTCTAAAGGCTTGAAAATATATACCATGGCTGTAAATTTGATAAAACTGTTTTGTTTTGCCCGCCGCTGTCAAGAAGTTACGATTTCGAATCTCGGTTAAGGTGAGACAACTGGATAAGGTTTCTTCCAAGGTTTTGCCATATCCTGAAAGATGAATGTTGGGAATTCTAATGTATATGGACCTTGAACTCATTTGAGCATCATTTCATTCAGAGTCCGATGTGAGTTAACGTTGGAAGACGTAAATTAGAAATAAAGTCCAATATTAACTACCTATTATTTGGGACATTTAACAACGCACACGCATTGTTGATGTTGTACACTGACTGGTTAGGAAGAGCAGGCCTAGTTAGTCCGTTATTCGCAAATAAACAAACGCAATGCTATCTGAACAGGTAACACGATTTATTTACAAAACTTTAACATTACACAACGTTACAAGAATTCACAATAAATAATTTTCCCAAATCTAAATGAAAATAGGTATAGTAACCGCGTTCATTCCATCCCACGCGGCATCAAAGCTTTCCCTTCTGACCATACATTTTCCCATTTAAGCAAATATAAGGGTCTTCCACCGTTAAACACATGGAGTGGTCCTTCTTAATATGTTCACCAACTTAAAGCGCTGTTGCAATATTTTTCTTGTGTCCTTAGAACTGCAGTACCTTCTATTAGCTTAGACTGTGCAAACGTGCTTCTTATGTGTGTCAATTAAGCTTATATTATAGAAGTTACATAGTGTTTTACTTAGTGTAGTTTTATAAATTTATTAGTGTTTAATAGTTATTGGCGTTTAGCACTTGCGTAATTTAATTAAGATGTGGAGACCGTGGGTATCAAACCTAACATGGATTTCCGTTAATACTTGTAATATATACCTAACACTATTTATAACCTTTCTCGAGTTCTTAAGTTATGACATTTAATTATTATGCGGAATGTACGTGATTATGTATTTAAATTGTGTTTAACGGAAGCCCCCTACTCCAAAAAATTACACTGCTTAACTTTATTCAAACTTTTAAAATTAGCAGACATCCTTGTAAAAAGGTTCCAACATTTCAAAAGAGTAATAGAGTTTCCTTACTAGTTTTTCTTTAATTCCTTAGTTCGTTTTCTTACTTTTGAAGTATTTACTGCTTTGTTAAATCAACTGAAATTCACCACCTGTAGCTGCCATAGAATATAGGAAAATGTTTTAGGATAAATCAGCTCACTTTTGCAATAAACAAAGCTCTAACGTGCAATCTTTCCTTATAAATTATTATTATCAGTATATCCAAAGTGCTTCTTTAATTTGCAAGTAAATATCCCTCGTGAATTCATGCACATTGATGCAATCTAACCCTTTTAAAATTGTAATGGTGTTTTACTAAGCTTTCCTTGGATATTATGCTAATAATACACATTTATTTCTTGTAGGTAATATAAGTACTATACCATAACAGCGTAGGTAAGATATCTCTTTTTAGTTATGTTATAAAGCGTTGTAACATTATGTATTATTATAGGATACATTAATCATTTAAAATTCATTTGAAAGTATCAATAAGTAAACCAAATGACTAGTTCGTACAGTGAAATCAGCTTGAAGATTTTTTCCTTCTAAATGATATTTTAAACAACGGTAACCCTGGGTATTTTCAGCTATAAACACGTGCCTTACATTCTTCACCCCTCCGCACCGGTAAATGTAACCTAAGATGTTTATGACATTGTGGTTAGGGGTGAGAACAGTTTCTCCTTACAAAGCGAAGCGCCTGGGGATGCTTTAAGCGCGGTCACTATGAGATTTAAGTTTAGGGCTCTTAATAGGGACAAGCACTGGAAAAAAAAAGTAACCTAAAAGAGCAACTTCCATTTAAGACAATGAATGTACGTAATATTGCGCTTGAGTCTTTCAGTTTTTGAATTTTTTTATAGCTTTAAACAAAATATTTGGATAAAACAAAATATTTGGATAAACAGAGTCAGACTGAAAAATTCAATGCCACGACCAGGATTTAAACCAAGGATCTCCCTGTCTCTGTCCGGTCGCTCTTAAGCATGAGTTACCATGACCAACATGCCGTCATGACATTAAATTCTCCAACTGACTCGTATTTTCCAGGTAAACCACCAGGCACCTGGCACCTTTTGTGGCGGCTTACTGTGCTCTTAGTACTTAAGTCCCAGTCTTTATGGTTGCCACTATTAGATTACTTGTAGGATATTTAATCCTTCTTCCACACTAGACGTGTGGAGGTTAAGTTGTTAGCCTACATAGAGCTTAGAGTTACCCGAAATTTGCCTTTCAGGATAACGGAAAAGCTTGGAAAAAAGAACCTTATCCAGATTACTCACCCTGACCGAGATTCGATCTCTGAACCTCTTGAACGTGAGGCAGACACGCTACCATCTACGCTCCTTGCTTCACTAGCATTTTTTTAATTTTCATCACTTTTAATTTTAATTTGACTGTCGTAGAATTAGTAGGCATATAATATAGGCAGTTAACCCTTAATATAACGCCATTTACTTAGTTTATAATCACCCTATTTGTAGTTGTTCTTACAAATTAACGCCCTCCAACCTTAAGTCATATCGGACGATGAATGAAATGATATTTAAATGAGTACAGGGTACATACAGCTTAGAGTTGCCAGACATTCATTCTTCAAGATAAAGGAAAACCCCGGGATAAACATTATCCAGATAACTCACCCTGGATAGGATTTGATTATCCTTCAGGATCTCTTCGATGGCAAGTATACACGCTACCATCTCGCCACAAAAGCAGGCACCTTATTTTTAGTGGTTACCTAAGAGTCTGCTAAAGAAATGGCAACAAGAGTACAGATTTACTACAAAAAGCTGAGGGTATCAGACTGCTACATCTGGGAACTACCGCGTGACAGACAGAAATACGGTGGGCACCTCAGGTGTAAACTTGTCAAGCACTCTTCACCCTGTGCTGCAAACATAGTAAATTTTCAGCGCGTTTTATTGTTTCTTACCGAGACATTCATTTGTTTCAGATTTACAGCTACTCGTGGTAGAAAACAACGACGGCTTGGGTACCTGCTTTTGTGTATGTGGATCTTTCTATATCCATTTAACACTATATTTCAAAAGTTTTGAAAAATATAATATAATTAATATCATGTTTTGTTTTCGAAAAATTTAAGATACACATTTCATTTACAATGAAGATATGTTAAATATGTGGCATTGTAAGAAAAATTGTTAGATCCATTTTTTTTAGAAAATCATTCAAATGGACGACACGCACCTTTTCCTGAAAATGGGGTTGAACGTAAGGGTACCTTCCTTCTATTTAGTAATTTAGATTTGCAAGAAAATTAAAGATTTTCTCGATTAATAAGAATTACAAAACTTTTATAGAATATCTTTAAAAAATGAGTAGAGAAAATAATACTTTTTTCTTAGGTATTTTTGCTTTTTCCTCTGGGTGGTTGTTAACGCAACTATAATTCTCATTATTTTACTGAAATTGTCATATCTGAACTGTTAGAGTAGGATTTAAAACTAACAGTTTGAAAGATGCATTTATTATTATTATTATTATTATTATTATTATTATTATTATTATTATTATTATTATTATTATTATTATTATTATTATTATCATCATCATCATCATCATCATCATCATCATCATCATCATCATCATCATCATCATCATCATCATCATCATCATCATCATCATCATCATCATCATCATCATCATCATCATCATCATCATCATCATCATCATCATCATCATCATTATTATTATTATTATTATTTTTTTTTTTTTTTTCAAAATTAACGACGTCCTGATTCCAGTAAAAATCATTTTAAATCTGGAGGTTCAGAATTAAACGAGCCTGTTACCGAGAAGGCACTCAAAGGGTCCAGTACAGCACAAGTAAGAAACATTTACGTACTGCAAAATTTACCGTCCGCCGCAACGCGCCAGCCGCCATTTATAGTCTTGCCCGCCTCGGTAGCGTAGATGGTAGCATGTCTACCTCACGTTCAAGAGGTCCCGAGTTCGAATCTTGGTCAGGGTGAGTTACCTAGATAAGGTTTCTCCGGGGTTTTCCCTTATCCTTCAAGACGAATGTCGAGTAACTCTAAGCTCAATGGACCCTGGACTCATTTGAGCATCATTTCACCCAATTCATTCACCGTCCGATATAACTTAACGTTGGGGCGGACGTAAATGAAAAAAAAACACCCTAAAACATTTGAAAATTAAAAAGTTTTTGCTTGTTTCTAGTTATTGTTCCTTCGGAAGAGAAATATAGCCAGTACTTTCGTAATTTTCCTTGAAATCCGCTAGTCTGATGATGAGGCCTCTGAGTAAAATTAAGTAATCTTTAAAACCAGTGTAGAATCGCCAAGAACCATAGTGTCTGCAAGTAAAACTTAATGTACTCATTTAAAAATATCCATAGTAAACGGGTATTTGCCTATCGAACTGGGGAACCAGGAAAAAATCGGAGGGATTCGAAGCTGGGACTTCTTGAATGCGAGTCGCTCGGTACTTCCAGTTGTTGATGTATCGAATCTTGTCTCCTATTTAAAACATTTTTCTAACGGATTATCCTCCAAAAAGCATAGGAGTATTGCTAGAAAGAAGTAGGTATCTTGTATCACTTTTCCGCGCTGCTGCCAACTTAATTATCGAGCGGTTGGTTGGAGTCCGTGCGTTCAAGCTGTTGTCAACTTATTAATTATTCCTAGTGTAATAATTAAACAGCAGTAACCAACCAAGCACGAGCGGTCGCCATGGGAACCCCTAGCTTCGCGTCACACTTAAGTGGACTTTCCTCGACCTAAGTGCTACGAATAAAAATTACCTTCATATATATAGTGGGTTTAAAAAACTGCGGTCATTAGGGAAGCTGAATTAAAAGGAAACAGTTATAACTCTGAAAAATAATACGTAAAGATTTAATAATGTATAAAGAAAAATAAGAATATTTTATTAAGTTAAGCGGTTGAAGGTGTGGCAATACCTTAAACGTATAGCTTGACTCGGGGTAAGAGGACCAACAAAAATAATAATTGGTGAAAGCTAGGATCTCTGGCCGATTCGGAGAATTAGTTCGGATGGTTACAGAGAGAAGGGATGTTGGTATATAGGGTTGTCAGATTAGGTATGATAATGTATCTTCAATTCTCGGAATGTGATGTAAAATTTCATAGACATTTATAGAGCTGAAAAACAGCAGATATTAGAAAATTAGAAGTGATTAGGAACTAGGAGTGATGGGTGTTAGAATCATTACCAAAAGGAAGGTTATTAAGAGAATCTTTCACCTCCTCCAGCTTTAGGCCATATCGCACGATGAATGAAATGATGCTCAAATGAGTTGAGGGTACACAGAGCTTAGAGTTACCAGATGTTCGCCTTTCAGCATAAGTGAAAACGCTAGTAAAGAAGCCCTTATCCAAATAACTCACTCTGACCGAGATTTGAAAGCGGAACCCCTTGAACGTGAGGTAGACAGCTACCATCTATGCTACAGAGACGAGCAGCAGAAATTTAAGCTTAATAACGCATTCAGCATAATTTGGAACACTTATGATCGATAAACACTAAGCTAGTGCTCGCCTCTATAGAGTGGTGGTAGCGTGTCTGCCTTACTTTCAAGAGGTCTCGAGTTGGAATCTCGGTCAGGATGAGCTATCTGGATATTTCCTTATCCTGAAAGATAAATGTCCGGTAGCTCCAAGTTCAATGAGCCCTGGACTTATCTAAACATAATTTCATTCATCATCCGATATGACTTGATATTGGAGTCCCTTATCTTAAAAGACGAATGTCATCTCTATGCCATGTCTATGTCATCTCTATGATGAAGCTCTATGGATCCTGGATTCATATGAGAATGAAAATGAGTATTCAGATTTAGTCAGTGTTGATGAAACAGCTGCGAACAAGCAGTAACAAACAGAGAAATTGATGCTTTATTTCGAGAGTTCAAGCCAAAACATTGCCATATGAGCTTGTAATTCACATATAGTGTATGTCCTTTTAGGTGAAAGTGTGTCGAAAGTAATTTCGAAACTCCATGAAAAATATTTTGGTTATGCTGTACGTGCTTTTTCTATAGGTTTTCCGTATTCTCGGGATGAATTATGAGACTCTATTTAGTTTCATTGTTATCCATAGCAACGCTATATAAGACCATAGTTCTACAAAGTAAACGTTTTCAAAGTGCTTTGTAACCTTATAAATGAAGCTGCCCAGACGATAAAGGGGCCTGAGAAGGCAATTGGTGTTGGCAGAGCTGCTCCGGGAGTGTCAAGTATGGATTTTGATAGGGTGCGTGTGATTGATTTTCGAAAGCAGTGTTTGGACACGTGAAAAATGACAGTGAGAACAAAGGGAGTGCCCACGGGAGACATAATGGATGGGCAGGTCCTTAAGGAGCTCTCTGGAAGCTGGTCATTAAAATTCGTTGATGGCTTATCATTACCCGTCCTTGTTTTACACAGGACCTCCCTGTTCACGGCATCTTGATGCTTTCGATGTCATTTATAAACTCTATGGAAATTGTATTATGACGCATTCCGCTCGCATTGTGTTACAATTTAGTTGACAAGTGAAGATTAAACCGCCGCGGTACCTGTTGCACACGCCCTTAAATCTTTAGTAGCATTTTTTTAATTATGTCCTCCAACATGAAGTCGTATCGGACGATGGGTGAAATGATTTTCAAATGACTACAGGGTCCATAAAGTTTATGAGCTATCATTCATCGTTCAGGATAAGAGTAACCCCCGCAAAACGTTATCTAGATAACTTACCCTAACTTAGATTCGAACTTGGGAACTCTTGAATGTGACTCACACACGCTAACCACAGAGGTGGGTGACGTTGGTGATGATAGTAGTAGTTATGGAGTTAGCATAATAGTTTATTATAGTAATAATAATAATAATAATAATAATAATAATAATAATAATAATAATAATAATAATAATAATAATAATAATAATAATAATAATAATAATAATAATAATAATAATAATAATAATAATAATAATAATAATAATAATAATAATAATAATAATAATAATAATAATAATAATAATAATAATAATAATAATAATAATAATAATAATAATAATAATAATAATAATAATAATAATAATAATAATAATAATAATAATAATAATAATAATAATAATAATAATAATAATAATAATAATAATAATAATAATAATAATAATAATAATAATAATAATAATAATAATAATAATAATAATAATAATAATAATAATAATACTAATAATAATAATAATACTAATAATAATAATACTAATAATAATAATACTAATAATAATAATAATAATAATAATAATAATAATAATAATAATAATAATAATAATAATAATAATAATAATAATAATAATAATACTAATAATAATAATACTAATAATAATAATAATAATAATAATAATAATAATAATAATAATAATAATAATAATAATAATAATAATAATAATAATAATAATAATAATAATAATAATAATAATAATAATAATAATAATAATAATAATAATAATAATAATAATAATAATAATAATAATAATAATAATAATAATAATAATAATAATAATAATAATAATAATAATAATAATAATAATAATAATAATAATAATAATAATAATAATAATAATAATAATAATAATAATAATAATAATAATAATAATAATAATAATAATAATAATAATAATAATAATAATAATAATAATAATAATAATAATAATAATAATAATAATAATAAATATCACAACCACTTAATTGAGAGAATAGGAAATGCTACATACACCAATGCTCAATAAAACAATAGAAATGTATTTAACTGTCTGACAAATGAGTGCAGTTGTTATGGGAGGTCGGTGGTGCAGAGTGGCTCAGTTTAGAGAGGTTAGAGAAGGTGCGAATATAGTACAGGATAATCTAACCATCAAGACACCAGCACATCATATGTAACATGGTGTATATTTTGCACTTGTGAAATCGATATCCCATGTCTTTAAGTATTATCCAGAATGTGTCCTACCTTCAAAAGAGACCTTTTCTTTAACAGCATTCGTAAGTTTACGTACTGTAGGAATTTCTCTTCTCTGTTTGTAAAACTCGAGAAAAGCTCTGTACACAACACATATTTCAAACTCATCGAATTCAAAACCTTTTTCAAAGTGGACGACGTGTTGAAAGTTTTTCTCCCGTACACTTTGAATTTTGAATCTCTTTAACTATTGTATATACAGTTTATTCATTTTTCTCCACTGCCGTTTCTTTAGCATTATTTAATGGAATAATTAGACCTTTACGTTTCTCTTATTTATAAAGCTGTAACACAATGAATATTAATTATTTATTTTGAGAATGTCGAACCCTGTAAGAGACTCAATTGCTGTATTGCCGAACAGTAGAGGGAATGGTGACCTGATAGCCTGTTTGTTTTTATGCAAGCTTCCACTGTTGACCGTCTGCGTTCATTCTTCAGACAGATTGTACGGCCCAAATGAATTAAAACTCACACAAGAATGCAAAGAAAACTGACGAACTAGCAAATGAAATAAATATGCTACCAAATGTCCATCAAAATCATATCTGTGAAGAATGGCAACAGAAGTTTAAAAATAGAAAAAATAATAAAAAAGAAGCTCGAAAAATAATTCTACAAAGGATTGTTGTTTTCATCAATAGGAAGAATTAAAATCAACCTAAAGCGAAATATAATTGTGATGGGAACATTAACTCGTGGACCGAGCTTGAAATCTTATACCTACTAACCAGTCTTCTTACAACAGAATGCCCAAAATAGTGGATCATTTGATATTCAAAACAATGCAGTGAAAATTAGAGTGAAATTCTTATGAACAGTGTACAGGGGTAGAAAGATCTTGTAATTTGTTTTCCTTTTTGTTTTTTATTTTAATATAATCTATGGTATTTCAGCTTTAAAATGATATATAATGTATGTGGTTTACTCAATTTTAAACCTATTTAACACAAGTTTTAAATTCATCTAAGTGGGCGTGGCACTTAATAATGAAAAGTCTCAAACCATTGAACTTACTGTGATAAAACAATCAAATTTTGCACTACTGAGGGATGGTTAATATTCAGAAGGAACACTTAAGTCTTGGCTAGGCCGTTGGTACTATTAGTTCACGGATTTCACCATAAATAACATCAAGTTATTGTTTTTCAGTGTAATATTGTTAATTACATGCACTTTTTGAGATTCAACATAGTAGTAAACTTTTATCTTGCGTTTGCGTAATAAATATGATATTTATGTGTTAAAATTGGTAGAAACAGCAATTTAAAAGTGTTTAAGAAAAGGAAGAATGTTGGTAAGCCTGAAATAGCTCCCTCAACAAATGATGTAATTCCTAACCTCCAATCTACATTAACTCAGGTAGGCTAATTGCGGCTAACATAAGTAGTTCTGCCAGGAAACTTAGAATGAAGATCAATATAGTAATTTATTAAAAGACAAAGGATGAGTCTGTAATAAAGCATTTAGAGCAGTGGAGCAGAGGGCAATGCGGCACAGAAGGGGGTGCAAAGGGAAATTGGAGGATGACCCAGCACGAGGTTCAGGAGTATGCTAAAAACTTCAGACACCTTTTTCTCTAAATTGCAATTTTTTAATATATAATTTAGCTTTTCTCAACTTCCAGAAGAGGTATTGCTAATATCTTTGAAACTTTCAGCACATGCTTACTATAATATTACCCGAGTTTTAACATAAGGGTTTTAAGAATCACAAAATATTTCCTGAGTTGTATTAAAAATATATCAAAATATAGGAAAAATTACATATTAATAAAAATTACGTTTAATTAGAACAATAAAATATTCCAAGACCCCCATTCTTAAGTGTAGCCAAAGACATAACCTTAACGCTGAAAAGATTTCAGCAATATATTATTAATAGATTAAGAAAAAAGTTATATTGAATATTAATAATTTAACATTGCAAGAATAGGACCTTCCGGAGTGCTTTATTCAAAAATATTTACAAAAACAATCGAGATAGAGCTGGAAACCAAACCTGAACCAAGCTGGGTAATAACCCCAATAATTCAATATTCCTACCCCCCTCCCCCGAAAAAACTACGAAATGTTACATTATTTTCTCTACCCACTCTTCAAGAAATGCTCCTTATAATAGTTTATACTTGTATCTCTGAACGCGAATCGAGATAAATTCGTAGAAATGATTCTTATTACAATAAGGGAAATTCAGTGGGCTTGAGTAACAGCCAGATTGTTTAAGACCGGGTCACTATGTAATGGCTTCCTCGGATTGGTAGCCCTTTGTCTGCTCTCGCCTCATCCTTCCACCCAGAGATAAGAGGACCTGAGTTGAAATTTCGATCAGGGTGAATTATCTGGATAAGGTTTTTCGCGGTATTTTTCCTTATCCTGAAGGGTGAATATTTGAACATCACTTCACCCATTTGATTCATTATTCGATATGATTTACTTTGAAGGACGTTAAATAAGAACGCCATTGAGAAATTTATAGTGATAAATAAAAACTGCAAGAGTAAAAGCACAGAGCTTATTAAAATATATAAATGTGTTAAACGAATATTTTGAATATTTTTATAGCATTAACCGTTTCCGAAGTATTCCAAATTGGGTTATATTTTAAGGAAACGTCTTGATAATAAATCGAAAGTAAATCTCCGTGTTCTAACAAGAAAAAATAGTTGATATTGTAAAAAATTTTAAATGAATTCCGTAGAAATTCCTGAAAGAAATGATGAAAAGTTTGTAACTGCTATGACTTTCAAAGCCATGTTCTATATTTAGCTTGAAGTACCTCTTAACTTGCTCAGAAATATTGTTAGGCCGCGCTATGGCTTAGTAGTTAAACCGTTTAGCTCTCACCAAGGCAGCCCGGGTTCGATCCCAGGCGACCGCAAAGAAGTGAGATTTGTGGTGGACAAATCATGTTTCCTATCATTCTCCTCGCCCTCATATATACCATCCACTTCCTTCACCTTCATACCAAGCATTTTGTAATTTACGTACTCCAACGTTAAGTCATATGGGACGATGAATGGAATGGGTGAAATGATGCTCAAATGAGCCTGGGGTCCGCCTGACCGAGATTCGAACTCGGGACCTCTTGAACGTGAGGCAGATATGCTACCACCACGCTACCGAGGTGGGCTAAGCATTGGGCTGATCACCTATCCTGGTTCTCTATCGAATCCAAAGGTTCGATTCCTCAGGCCCTCCCTTAATAGGGATGGAGGAACAAGAATCCCCTAACATCACTAAAGTGGTACAACTAGAGAAGTTGAAGAAGAAGAAATGGAAGAAAGCAATATTAAGGATTTTTATGCCCCAAAATTAAGTCAGTTTTTCAATACCATTATAAAACCTTTCGCCACAGCAAATTGTTTCATATTTGAGACTATTTCTAACGTTTTGTTTTACAGATCTTTCCTCTAAGGTATATTATTTTCGTCTGGTTGATCGAAAGTGAACGGAGCAAATTCCTCCGCTAGCAGCCATCTTGGTATGAATGAGTCAATCGACAATTAGCGTTTGTCTCCAGAACTTGTTTACCTTCCATGTCTGCTGGGCTCAAATTAACACACACACATACACACATGGTACTTCCTTCCCGCGTTTTGGCATGGATGCACCCCGGCCGCATATGCTAGCCAGCGAGCCCTACTCTAAATAGCATTGTATTATCATATCTTGATCAACAATCTGTTTGCCTCAAGCCACTAGCCATGCGATGTGCAACAGACAAGCGGACGTCTCCGTGCAACAGCGACCTATCTCACACTATACACACTTTGTCGTCACTTAAAGCGGATCTCAAATGTTTCACAGCTGTTGATAACAATAAAATCGTTTTAAATGATTATTTTATATAAACGAATTATAATTATAGTCAAACTCGTCCCTTTAAGGCCAACCAGGAATTAGATTGCTTAGAATGAATGATTTAATAAACCCAGTTAAATACTACTCACATTCTACTGTTTTAATCCATCCTTAAGGAAATATCTGGGTATAGCGAAATTTCAATTAAAAATTCAAAGTCTACAATTTCTACACTAATTTCTAACATTTTGTCACTCATTGAAGCATACTCCGTGGTATTTTAGATACTTAAAACGTTGTTCAGTAAACATTTAATCCCATATACAAGTCTCGAATATAAAACATGGTCGTGTAATTTTTAAACTTAATTATCTAGTAAATAAAATGTTCCACGTTTTCTGTACCTGCACAAATGCCTCACGCGGTGTCATATTGAAGCAATCTTGCTGAAGCTTTCGAGCTATAAACATAAAAAGTAAAGTATTAAATATCTGAGAAAACGTTCAAGAGGTTCCGAGTTCGACTCTCGGTCAGGGCGAGTTAACTGGGTAAGTTCTTTACCGTGCTTTTTCATTATTCTGAAAGATGACTATCTGGAAACTCTAAGCTCTATGGACCCTGCACTTATTTGAGTATCATTTCATTCATCGTCCGATATGAGGTAACGTTGAAGGGTTTCTCTTATCCTGAAAGATGGATGTCTGGTAACCCTAAGCTCTATGTACCCTTTACTGATTTGAACATCATTTCATTCATCGTCCTATATAGCCCGCCTCGGTAGCGTAGGTGGTAGCATGTCTGCCTCACGTTCAAGAGGTCCCTAGTTCGAATCTCGGTCAGGGTGAGTTACCTGGGTAAGGTTTCTTCCGAGGTTTTCCCTCATCCTCAAAGACGAGTGTCGAGTAACTCTAAGCTCTATGGACCCTGGGCTCATTTGAGCATAATTTCACCCATTTCATTCACCGTCCCATATCACTTAACGTTGGAGGACGTAAATTAAAAAAAAATCGTCCTATATGTCTTAACGTTGTAGGTTTTCTCTTATCCTGAAAGATGAATGTCTGGTAACTCTAAGCTCTATGTACCCTTTACTCATTTCAACATCATTTCATTCATCGTCCTATATGTCTTAACGTTGTAGGTTTTCTCTTATCCTGAAAGATGAATGTCTGGTAACTAAACTCTATGTAACCTTTATTCATTTGAACATCATTTCATTCATCGTCCGATATGACTTAACGTTGGAGGTTTTCCCTTATCCTGAAAGATGAATGTCTGGTAACTTTAAGCTCTATGTACCCTCTACTTATTTCAACATAATGTCATTCAGCGTCCGACATAGCTTAACGTTGGAGGTTTTTTCCCCCCCATTTTAACTGCAGTGGTCATATCGGCGGCGCCTCCTTTGGAACATATCGATGGTGTTAACTCGTAATTGTTAGGTTTTAATCATTAGATCACAGACATTCACACTCTCATTCATACTTCCAGACTCTTGTGAAGGTGGGGAATCATCTTGCTTGGAGAAAACTCTCTACCCCCAGCCGAAAATCGAACCCGGGACCTCTAGCACGGCAGGCAGGTGCTCTACCGACTGAGCTACGGGACCAGCCAATTGGAGGTTTTCTTTTATCCTGAAAGATGAATGTCTGATAACTCTAAGCTCTATGGAACCTGTGCTCATTTGAGTATCATTTCATTCATCGTCCGTTATGACTTCACGATGGAGGAAGTTAATTCAAAAATAATTTTAGGTCATCATAATACGAGTCATTTCTTGATAAATAATAAACAATAAAAGAGGTATTTTAATTACATAAAATTTAATTAACTGTTATTTTAAATCACTTTATTATTTTGCCATTATAAATATACCTATCAATCTAACCATTTGTTTTATCTATTATTTTGTTAGGAATTTTTTCAATGCAGATTAGCAGTGTGGTTTCTCATTAAGTAATTAGCTCGTGGAGAGGTTCACATGAGATTTACATTTTTGCAAGCAACACCTACCCAAGTCCACACGATCTAATGGGTGGCCCAGGCCTTATCGTAGGAGGAGGGGGCGTGACGTCAGGTGATGAACGTTAAGGGGCCACGAAGAGGTGGGGCTCCGAGATAAGGGCCCTGGCCTTTTGATAAATGATCGCTCGCGCCGCTGCAAAAAGTGAATAAACCATGTAAATGTACACAAGGGCATAGCTTTATTTGTCACTTGCACGAACAGCGAGAGGTTTCGGCGCCTGCCTATGTAGGCCACACACCTCACCACAGGTGCATCCCAACGCTCTGCAAATTGATTACCTCCTATCCCTTATGTGATTAGGCTCGTTTCGGGGAATCTTATTCAAGATATTCACATAATCTTCACCAGTCCGTCTGCCGTTCAGATAGAAAAACTGTGCTTAAGTTCTTTAATTTAGTTATTTTTTATTTAAGAAATGTTTGTTTTGCTATGCTTTTGAACTTCTTGAACGTGAGGCACGCACGCTACCACTACACCAGAAAGGCATTTTGTGCTGCAAAAACGAAATAGAAAAGAAAGAAAAGAGAGAGAGTGACAAAGAAAGAAAGTGAGAGAAGTACACAAAGAAAGAAAAGAAAAATACATTAATACTAATCTTGAACATTTTTTCAGAAAATTCGCTTCCAAACTACATTTAACATAAATTTTCCTTTTTTGGTGTTCTTTTCTTATGTTTTATATCTTTTTTATTTTCTAAAATATTTCTCTAACGATTTGATTTAAATATATACATATTTGCATGACATAAAATGTAGTTACCTGAATTTTCTGGAAATGTCCTGTGAAACACCTTTCTATCTGATTAAATGTTGTACATCTTTTAATCGTTAACAACTCACTTACCAAACATTTAGTTCTTGTTAAAGCAGATAATTTATGTCAAGTACATATTTTGAGTAAATGAACACAGGAATGTGTACTAAATTCACCTTATTTGGCACTAGTATCGTTAGTTACAACCACTTTCACGTTTAACTAGTAGATATACAGATACATACAGAACAATCCTGAGTCTCTTTTGCACGCAACTTGAGCTGCTCGTAGCTTTCAACGCTAACTGCTCGCAGACCAATACTTCTCTCTTGCTGTCTTTCAAACTTTCAACAAACTTTGCCGCTGGCTGCTGTGGCTCACCGACTCACTCACAACTCCGATTTTCACTGATCAGCTCATAATCCGCAACTGAACTGACGGCTATATTTTTCGCTTGCTGCCGCTTACAGAAGAAATGTTCTAAAACCGTAAACTTTGGAATCGAAGGAATGGAACATTCTTGAAGTCGACTCTTCTAGATCTGCCCAAACCGAACGATCTGTAACACATCAGCGCGGTACAACAATAACGCATGTACTTACGGCTTCGTGACGTCAGCTAGTGGTTGTTCTTGGGTGTTCCCTTTTTACTCCTATCGTAACGAAGAACAAAAACGGTGGAATTAAACTTTCTCTACTGCTTAAAGTATTCTAATAGTTCTATCTTTTCCCAAAATAAGGCTGCTGTTCCTTTCTTTCTTTGGTTACGCAAAGAGATTCGAATTTCAAAGCTATTAACGATCCCCTGTTTAAAAGTCTGACATCCTTCTTTGCACCTACGTTGAATGTGTAAATGTGTCATTAAAGTTTCCATGAATTAACGAGTAGTAGAATAACGACCGTTTGTAATGTGTTTAAAATTATTCGCGAGTTCATTTGTTATTTTGTATGTATCCTGTGAGAAAAATATGAGCATAATGCCGTCACTGCATTCTTTTGTAGCATACCTAACAGCCATTTCACTGCTTACAACGCTTAGCCCCATTGATGTGCTGGGAAAAGGGGATATGGCTGTTGTTTTGTTTATGCTATCCTGCATATATGCATACCTATACATCTAAATTAAAATTAAGATGTTTTACTAAGCACAAGTCATAGATCACTGTGATTTCGTAGGAACTGACTTAAACAGGCGTCTGTTGTCGAATAGAAACAAATGCCGTTTTATATCTCGTCAAATGGAGGTGAATCACTTACATTTTAAAAATGATTAACATCAGATACATACAGTGATCTTCATTTAAAACCTAACGGGCACACGGCATTTCGCCTGTGCACAATTGGGTGTTCCACAGCCGGTATTGCTCCTATATAAACTCCGCGAGTGAAGCATATATAACACCCTCACCTTATAGAAGATGCTGGGAATGTCGTCTACTCTCGACTAAACAAACATTATATCGGGAGAACACATTCTGATCAAGTGAGTAATATTTTTCCATTTCATTTCTAAGATTTTGTTTTAGTTCTTCCACTGTATAAGGTTTTGTCTCGTAAACTTTGTCACACACTGTTAGTTCGGGTGAGCGAGAGGACCATACACCAGCACTAATCACTCTATCTTCAAACACATTCCTAATTTTATTTATGGACACCTCTGTTGTATGGGCAGTAGCAGAATCTTGTTGAAGCTATCCATATGATTTCCCTCCTTCTGTCAGTTCATGGGATCAAAATGTCATTTCGGTATCTCTCTGTATTTATACAGTCTGCTCATAGAACATTGGACCAATTATGTGTCTAGCACTAAGAACACACCAAACTCCAACTTTCTGTTCATAATGAGGGATTTCTTGAACGCGATGTGTGTTTTCAGAGGCCCAGTACCGAATGTTATGAGTAGGGCCCGGAAGTTCTTGACCTAAAAATTCTCTAAAACTGAGCTATAAAATGCCCTTAAAATATAAAAAAAATTGCACATCAAATGTAAAAAATGACCTAACAAAAATTAACAATTTCTTTCATAATAATAAATTAATAACTGTCACAGACAAATAATGAATATATGGTTCGAATAGCCGCATTTTAAAATTAACTTTCTTAGTAAATAATGCAATTGTTGCTACTAAATAATAAACAAATTGAAAATTCATCAGGTCATATTCAATTTTAAAAATATGAAAAAATAAGTTACTGAACCCATTAGCCAAAACTTAGCGTTACAGTACATCACTATGGTCATCTTCAAGTTATGAAAAGTAAAGGAATGGCGATTGTCAACTAAAACCGTTTTATACTTTGAGAAACTTCTCTCCACTTCCACAGATGTTATAGATGCATATTTTAAAAACACTATGTCACTGCCTGTTAAATCCTGTTAAAAGATATCAGTTCTGAAGTTTTATCCTGATAAGATATCGGCAATCAAATTTTGTCCAACTCAGATTTTAGTGTATGTCTAATTTTGTCCCCAGTCTCACATTTACATTTTGTATCCTCTCTTCCGCAATCCTCACTAATCCAATCGACTTATCCAATGTCATGCCACTTTCGTCAAGGCGGGTTATGGTATCCGTCAAAAATGCAAATTTTTATTTAATGAAAGCTAATTTACCTTGGATTTGAGTATCAGAAAACAGATCCTGTGCGCTCTCAATTGCCTTAGAATCTACCCTATCAAAACTATTCACCACTTCTCTCACTATTTGAAAATTGTCACAGTGATAGGGTTAAACATGTACCCTAACGTGTTAAAATTGGTGCCGGGGGCAAAGCTATATTAGAGGCTTTTTCTTTGAAATACACTTTTTGGGTTGGTGCTTTCAGAAGTATTTTCTTTAATGTGGAAATTAGTGTTGATTTCACCTGTTCCGCAATTCGATGAAACGCATGGGCCAAACACGTAATATGCACCATCTTATTGTAAAATGATTGGATCAATTTTGCCGCCTTTACCATGTAAGGCGCCGCGTCTGTTAGGAAGAGGAGCACGTTGTCATGCTGTATTCCACTAGGCCGCAATAAACACATGGATTTATCGAACAGTTTGCATATTTGACAGTGGTTAACAGCTTCCATAACCTCTAAGGTCAGAAGAAACATTTGTCCGGCTCTAGTAGTTTCTAGCGTACCTATCACAACATTGGCTACATAACGTCCCTTTAAATCGCTTGTCTCAACAATTGATACTTAATTTTTCCCCCATTCACATATTCGGTTTAACGTGTCTTCATAACATTTTTGCACGTAACTTGATTCATCTGGAATTGAATGACCAGTGTGACGTTCAAGAACATCTCGTAATTTGGAATTACTTAATTTTTCTAGCGGAACCTTTGCACTAACAAAAACTTCACATAATTCTTTATAAAAGTAACATGACTTGTTACTTGACGTCGAAGCCGTTCCTTTTAACAGTAACTGAGACGCTTGTCTTTTTTTCACATTTTAAAGAGCTTGCAAATGTTTTTCCCACCCAAAATGTTGTACGGTGAACCGTTTGTCTGCAGCGACTTTAATTTCGCACACTTTACAGAACAACACAGTTCCATCAGTAGAGAATATGTTTCCGCCAAACCCTGAAACATACTGTTTCAAACGGTACGCAGTTGATTGGCATTTCAATACCACAACACAACAAATTTACACACCTCACAAACTGCGACACTTCTAGCTCCTGAAGTCCTGATTGATGCAATCCACATGTATTGCATGATGTAATCGGCGATTCCTCGAATTGATGCGTCATGAATTCATCAGCACTGTTAGGACGCTGACCTGTGTTAATTACAGGTTTACCACACTTACAAAGTTACTATTTCATAAAAAATTATATAGATGAACATTCAATCGCAGATCATTTAAAAAAAAACAAAAAAGCCCATGGGTCAGGGCTAGGTCCGCCCTGGGAATCGAACCCGGTCCTCCCGAATACGGGCTACACATGAAAATGCCCTATAAATTCGTGTAAAAGAAAGAAAATGACCGGAAAATGTATCTAAATGTTGAAAAATGACTTTATTATAAAAATGTGGAAAAAATGCATTTTGATGACCTATAAAAACCACATATATATATATATATATTAGGTGTTATATATAATATAGGTATTTGTCCCAGAATGCATTTATTTCCAATAAGCATCGTCTATGACTACTAAGAAGAAGGATAACTTTTCATCAAAATCCGGGCCCTAGCTATGAGTGTTGACACGACTACTGAGGTGGAACCACGCTTCATCGGAAAAGAACAGAAGCTGTAGATAAATTAAACCATCATTTATCGATAAAAGAAACCATTAGTGATACTGGGTCACCTTGTTTCAAAGCATGAACACTTGTAGACGTATACAATTTTATTTTTAATAATTTAGTTGCTCTATGTACAGAAGACTTTGGAATTCTGTTGTGATAATTTTGGGATGGATTTGGTTAGTGAACGTTCTTCTGTTAACACTGTACGTTTACGCTTTCGTTTTTTGTTTGTCATAGAATCAATGGTTTAGAATTTGTTCACAATCTCATGAATTGTAAATGTGGAAGGAGACACTTCACCAGGTAACGTGTGAATATACTCTGTGTGAACACGGCTTGGTGATTCCCATTCATAATAACTTTTACACACGACAATGCGTTTCTCTAGAGTCAAGCGCCGGTTCATGTTGCTGGCCGGTAGAACACTGCCGAGTGGAGTGCACGCTGCTAGCTGCCACGCACAGCAAGGTCACAAGAGAGACGAAATATCGTGTGCCCCGTTAGGTTATAAATGAAGAACATGTGTAAGGCTAAGTCCAATTACAGCAGATTGCATTAGGCATATACCTAGTTCTTTTTACTGTAAATAATGTTCTTCGTTTCTATATCTTTATTGTATCCAGAATCTTAACTGAACTATTTATGCTTTCTAATCGAACAGAGAATTAATTTTAATTAATTTGATTAATATCTTCAGATTTATATACATATGAATAATTTTATACTTTTTGTTATGCCAGATAAACATTAGTAAAAACAGTTTCACATTACGTTATGCTTTCAAGAGGGATTTAGGAACCTGAGCCGTGGTAAAGTCTGAAAAGGGGAGATACAGTAGAATCAGTAAACAAACTGAACAAAACAAACACAGTCACAAAAGCACTCACAAAAATAGCCGAAGGTACAGAAAATTTTAATGGGAGTGCATTGTGTGTTTTAACCAGACAGTCACCATGGTTACGCTCGCTAAAGCTTTGTTGCTCTACGGTGCAATGGATCACGGATTCGAGTCACTGAGGGTTATCCAGAATTATACGCAGGAAATCAGTAATACAGTATGGAACAAAAGAAAGGAAGAAAAATAGTAATTTACTAATAATCGTTAGAGCATCATTTTCAGAGTAAAAGATAATGGATATATAGGTATTCATATTCTTGGAAGATACCTTTTTAAAATTTAAATTCTCCAACGTTAAGTCATACTCGTATCGGATGAAAAATGAAACGATGTTCAAATGAGTACAAGTACATAGAGCTTAGAGTTACCAG
The DNA here is from genome assembly GCA_030765055.1 of Mantis religiosa. Classification (NCBI taxonomy): domain Eukaryota; kingdom Metazoa; phylum Arthropoda; class Insecta; order Mantodea; family Mantidae; genus Mantis; species Mantis religiosa. The sequence continues at coordinate 99,380,955 of CM060956.1, read as the reverse complement.
ATATTTATCTTTCAGGATAAGAGAAAGCCTCCAACGTTAAGTCATATGGGACGATGAATGAAATGGCGTTCAAATGAGTACAGGGTACATAGAGCTTAGAGTTACCAGACATTCATCTTTCAGGATAAGGTAAGTCATAGTATCAAATGATGAATGAAATGAAGTTCAAATGAGTGCTGTGTCCATAGAGCATACAGTTACCTGACATTCATCTTTTAGAATAAGGGAAAGCCCATGAAAAAACCCTTATCCGGATAACCTACCATGACCGAGGTTCGAAATCGGGACCTCTTCAACTTGAGGCAGACAAGTTACCCTACGCCACAGAGGCGAGTATATTCAATTTTAAAGCCATATTTTGCTTTTTAAAACATTCTTTTAAAATTCTTTCATTAGAATCATTACATTTGGAATTATATTAATGCTTGCGGATTAATGTACCGGTCTATTGATTAAAACATATGTCTATGTTTTAATAGGGTTCCAGATATCGATTACCACTTATATCGTATTCTTGTATCACATACTTAATGTGTATTTCGAGAAGTAGAAAGGATAGATGGAACTGTTGGTATATGCATCGTTGAGAAATTCTCGAGATACCAACTAGTGCACACGACACTCAGCTATCTCTGACAAAACAGAATCGGTCACAGACGTTTTTGGATGACAATGGAGAGGTCTTCGAGACCTTTTAATTGATTTATTATCCAGTAAAAGGGAAGGAGCTTGATGGAACATTGTTGTAAAACGTATCTACCGGGAGCTATGATGTTGTCTATTGTAATTCAAACAGAAGTAGGTACAGATCGAGTACAAGAAGAAGAAGAAACGGTGCTGTCACGCCTACTTGGTTCCGTGGTCCAGACACTACAGCATCCGACCACAGCCATCTCCGGAAGATTCAGCCAATGAGAAGACTGGACCTGATGCTGGCTCCACCTAGAGGTTGCTATGGAAATGCTCTTTTCTTTGTACCTAACTGATTGCATTGTCAAACGACAAGTCAAAACTTCCTCTCCTCGCCAGTGTTTTGTTTTCTTCTCTTTTCGCCTCCTCCTCCGCCTCAGCCATTGTTGGTGAACTTCTGTTTAATAGCTCACGTGAGGCAGTGGACAGAATTATTTGCAAACTATTCGCTAGAATAAAACCTGTTGCTGTCACTAATCTGAGTGTAACAGTCACACGCCTTTGTCTCCCCATAGACTGGCTTGTGTCCTGTAGGTTTTGGTTTTAAAACTTCATTAATAATTCTTCTCTGTCAAACGTTAGTCTATCCGTTTTTTGTTTTTAGTCTTTAGTAGTTGGTGTTCAGTTCTTTTATAATTTATTACTATTTTTTTGTGCATTCCTTCTCTGCACCTAGGCTCATTTGTACTGCTCGATTTTTTTCTATCTTCTGCTTTAAGAGTTTACGCCTCATTCCATTTTATTATCGGTATACTCATTAATGAACAAAATCCTAATTTTTCTAGTTTCATTTTATGCGTTTTATGTACTGCGCTTAAATTACTTGGAATTTGTGTACCTACTTGTTTGGCTATACCTTGATCTTCCTATATCACAATTCCTTCCTTACACAATTGCCAAGTATTGCTTCCCCTTTCCGATTGTTATTGGCTAATATACGCCTTCGGTGTTAAACAAGCCATGTGCAATGCAAGGATGGCGATTAAAGCTATAGGCATGTCCTGCAGGAGAAGTAGTTTAAACTTGTATGAATGTTACTGATCGTGTTAAATAAGGGATTATTTTCTACCATACTGCAGGAGGCAATGAGATGTAAGCAGTCCAGTTACAATTAAGGGATACGAGGAAAAGTTATATCAAACAAATTTAGATACTAGAAAGGCTTTGTTTGTTCTTCTGGAATCTCATTTTTATATCTACCTTTTTTAGCTTTAGGAAATTACTGTATTACTTATTACACAAATGATACTAATTGGTATCATTATTTTCTCGCTTACCTATATGTAATTTTCTATTTTTAGACGTAAGTGTTTAACTAAACTTCTTTGGTTCCTTAAGTTTATATATATATATATTAACTCATTTCATATATTCTGCATCTTTATGGCTACCTGCACCGTCAAGCAGAGGTTTTAAATTTAAAAGTAGATTGCAGTCTATCCCTTGTTGGATCTTTGGGAGATTATGACCCCACTAGACGCCGATTTAGGCTGTTCCGGTTACCCCGCATGGCTTGCGGGCACCCAAGATAACCCAGCAGTCAATCCTTACAGCAGCTAAATTTGAGCTCCACATAATCCTTCCAAGCTGTTTGGCATCAAAAATTTTCAACCTTATTTAAATTTATGAAATAGAAACACTAGGATGCATGAGGCTTTGCATTCTTTCGTACTCCCGAGGAACATAAAACTATGTTACCTAAAAAATCTTTCTAAAACCCCACAACCCATCCTAAAACATCCCGAAAAAGAAAACTTACCTGCGGTAAAACCCTTAACGGGTGGGCACGCAGCAAAATCTTCTGGCTTTACACAGCCAGCCAGGACCACGAACGGACGGCCTCATTGTTGACAATCAGGACTACATGCCAAACGGTTTTCAGTTTTCTTTTGTTTTAGTTATTTCCCTCCTACACTAAAATTTTGCATTCTTGAAAAATATGGTTAATATGCAAATTTAATTTTTCATATTAAATGACAATAATTGGAGCATTTTTTAGGAAACCAGTTAAATATTTTTATCAAATAAAATGTTAGTTTTGAGGGAGAAACTTCAACAGAACATTTACCTTGCAGAAACAAGAAAGATGGAATTCACAGTTATGTGCTGCTTACAGAGTATTACAAAACAATTAAACAGATCTCATAAATGTATTTCTTGTGAAACAGCAATGTTTATTGTCCGCTTTTGTAGATGGTTGCGTGCGTGTCTCACGTTACAGAAGTCCCGAGTTGGAATCTCGATTAGTTTGAGTTCCCTGGATAAGATTTTTTCCGAAGGTTTTCCTTATCTTGAAAGATGAATGTCTGGTAACTCTAAGATCTACAGAACATTTGCGCATCACTTCATTCATCGTCCAATAAAACATAATATTGGAGGGCCAAAATTTTTTTAAAAAAGGAAACATTTAACTGTATCTTTTTATCATTATGAGCTTGAGAGAAACAAACTTGCTAGCTGTTGTAACAATAATAGGTTTCATTGCCAACAACTAAAAACATAACAACCAGAATGCCAACATTCAAATTCCAATAAAATCCTGGTATGTTAGTTTTATATGAAATGCAATTCCTTCTAAAGCTTAGGAACCTAAATGAGAGAAAGAGAAAAGGAATATGTATACATTAGACCACCTTAAGCTTTAAAAAATGCATTCGAGGCGTGATAAAAAAGAAAAATTTTTTAATTTCGCGGTCTTTATACAAGAATTTTTTTCAAAACCTTCTTTTTATCATGTTGGTACACATGTTCCTGATGTATGTTTGCTCTTTCAGTTGTTTTGAATGTTCAGTTTGTTGTTGAGGGTCCGACAGGTTATACATGTTTTTGAGTACTCGGCAAATTTTTACTTAATTTGTATTATTTTTGCTTGCAAAGTGGAATAAATTGCATCATAGCTCTTTAAATGTGTACTGTGGCTTTTTACGAAGCTACTAGGAGTAAGCCAAGAGTTTGCAAGTGGCAGAAACGTTTCAAAGAGGTTAAAGAAGTCGACGACCGCTCTGTACGACCTCGCACATCAATTACTGACAACGATGTGGAAGAAGTTAAAAAAAAAGTTATGGAAAATCGCGAATCGCCATCAGAAGGATTTGACTAGAACTATGACAAAACTACTTGTGGAAGTTGTATTGTAATGACGTTCAGCTCATATCTTAATGTTTGTGATTTTTCTCAAAAAACAAAACAGTTATGTGTTATCTCAGACACCATATTTGCCGGACATTTTCCACGCGACCTCTTTCTATTCCCAAGACTGAAGAGAACCATGAAAGGACGTCAGTTTTGTCAACACTGATGAGATAAAACAATGGCTGAACATCATAACGAAAAGTGAGTTCCACAAGTACTTCCAAGTTTGTAAAAAGCGCTGGTACAAGTGTATTACATCTTAGGGGAATTACCTTGAAATTTTGTTGATGAATAAATAAATATTCTTTAAGGAAACAAAAAATTCCTGTTATTTCTTTATCGAACCTGGTACCTATACTCCTTCGGCAAGCAAACAATGAAATAAGCGTAATTAACTAAGACGGTGTTGTTCCTTATTCAAAAGAGGTGTTAAAGTCAGCTGTTCCGCAGGAATTTTAATCACACGTGATATAAAATCTTGAACCCAAATGTTAAATTTAATAACTATTCATATCTAATCATGTGCAGCTAAAACAGGTTTTTATACAATGCATTAACTCATTTTCTTTTGTTAGAACAATACTTCTTTACAAAAACGGTTTACCTTAGAAACTTTTTTTTTTAGAATACAGAAAAGTTTTCATTTCATGTTAACACATATCGATACAGTAGGTAAATCTATAGACGTCGCTTTGTGATAAGTTTGAAATGCTCTGCTCTTTCCACGACACCCCATTTAACAAAAGTAAAAGTATTTAAAAGTTCCAACCAACAAAAACTGTATCGGAAAATAACTTCACAAGAAAAATAATTATGTAATAAATTGACTGATTTGAAGAAGATCCAAATTGCTTTGTGCAATGAGTTATGGTTTATCTCTTACGGTTTATCAGTTAGGCAAAAGTCATCCAGAATAAAGAGAACTTCAGAGGGTATTTCCAGAAAATTCGACGCTTAAATTCATTAAATTTAAATATCAATCTGAACTAGGTGATGAACATTTAAGTAAGCCTGTGCGAACTGCACTTACCAATTATCAACCAGATTTCTAAAATGAATAACGTCTGAACTTGTCTCTTTGTCATATATCTCCATTCACATGTGTATTTGAGCAGTAGGTTGGGTGGTCTAGGAACTCATATTGTGGTGTACTGGAGACTCAAGCAGAGGTGGAACGCATGAGATGAAGCAACCGCGGGGGCTGCACAAATGGACAACGTGAGCAGTGGAGATGTGCAGAGTTGCCTAACATTTACTGGTTTGACTAAGCGGGTAGAGGGTGCTCACGGCGATCTGCCCAAGCTGCCGGAGAGTTGCACAGGAGCTTTCCTCCAGCGCGAAATGAGGTTGTTGTTGTAATTTACGTCCTCCAACGTTAAGTCATATCGGACGATGAATGGAATGGGTGAAATGATGCTCAAATGAGCCCGGGGTCCATGGAGCTTAGAGTTACCCGACATTAATCTTTCAGGATAAGGGAAAACCCCGGAAAAACCTTAACCAGGTAACTCACCCTGACCGAGATTCGAACTCGGGACCTCTTGAACGTGAGCGCGAAATGAGGTAAACTCAACTCTGCAGTGGTGTTTCAGCCTCCCTGCTATTTGCCTACCTTCGACCGGCATATCTTCCTCCGAGATAACAGCTAGCCTCTGGTATACTTGAGGTCGCAGCGGAGGGCAATGGATTCTTTGGGGACGTAAGGATCCTTTTGAAACGAAGTAAAGCTGGTGGTCCCGAATCGTAGATTGACAGCCTAAGAACATAAAGTCTGATAGATGAGCGAACTTAAATGACCTTTCGCGCCTAATGTAGAACGGGACTCTGAAAACCACAGCAGCGTCTATAATTTAATTTCAATTTTTTCACGTGACGGTTAAGAGTACGAAACAAATTGTTATAAAAAGTAGTTTAATTATACATTTTCTTTAATTGTAGAAATGCCGAAATGAACTCTGTGCTTTGAGTGGATTATGGAGAAACAATAATAGAAAAGTTGGGTACTAACAGATTGCAGCACCATCTGTTGAGGATTTAGGGAAGGCCAGGAGCCACTTGTAGTATCTAGTGAATCAGAACCTCCCACAGCGTTGGGAGGTGTTGGGCCAAACATAGAGATGGCATCCAGTCACTAATTACCCGCCCGCTGTCGTACTGCTTGCCATGGGAACCAATTATTTCCAACAGCCATCTCCACCGACTATAAATTATGTCATTCTCCTGGTCTAGTTTAAATAACAAACACGACCAGTCGAGAATAAAAACAAAACTGATAAAGAAGGAGAGGGAGAGGTGAAGGACATGAACTTGGGTACAGACAATCTTTACAGGGTTGTCCTCAGAGGATTCATTTAGACAACAGACATTTGATAACGACCAATCGAATTTGAAGTCGCTTCACTGTCAACCCATGTCGTCAAACACAAACCCAAGTGGCTTGGATTTCTAACTTTCTGAATTTTCAAGTTAAAATGTGTACACTAAACATGAGTAAATAAAGTTATTACTACGTAAAACTCAAAATTCGAGCCCAAATATTTTCTCATATATTAGAATTACTGCTTTCTAATATAAAAATCGTTTTATAACTGTCTTACACACCCACTTTTCTCAAGACATCTCCGATACTTCAATACAGCAAAAGTAAAATTACATATTTGTCTGAAGTGGATGTCGTGACTTGTAGGGAAATACCTTTTTTAAGTTTTTGTTTTAAGATTTTAGTTGCTTATCTGTATAAATTAATTTGTTTAAATTAATTCCTTTTTAAACGTCTTTCAACGCTAAGGCATGTCGGAAAATAAATGAAAGGATGCTCAAAAGTTCATAGAGCTTAGAGTTATCTGACATTTATCTTTCAGGATAAGGGAAAACCCCGGAATAGCTTATCCAGATAACTCACCCTGACCGAGATTCGAACTCTGGACCTCTTGAACGTAAAGCAGACACGCTACCGCCACACCATAGAGGCGGGAAAAAGAATATTTTCATCCACACGTACTATGGTTTTTGTTAAAATGGTTTATGCACTCTAGTTAATGGAAGATATGATTCTTGCATTAAAATTTAACTAAATTAGAGCGCAATTTTGTTTTACTATGAGATAAAAATAAATTTTTCAATGCGCAAGACATTTTACTGAATTTAACGGTTTAAGAACCAAATAGTAAAAATTGTCAATCACATTTTTAGCTTTTTGTAGTCATATTAATTGGAAATTCCTCTAGTTTGATGTATATATAATTTAGACACAACATTTACATTTAAAATATTTTTATGTGATACTGGATCGTACACTTGGTATTGTGAATTGTTCACCGCTTTAGAATAAGAAGGGGCAGGTAAGAGAGAGTGAAGAGAGAGTCATTATTTTTTATATTTTTGTATAATAATACTTTTGTATTATTATTACAAAAAACATTAAGAATAATTACAAGAAGTTTACCCAATGCTTCTTGCAGGCCTTTGTTTATAACTGAAGGAAATTAAATTGTGTGCTATTTATATGTTTTTGATATATTAGTGACTTTAGAAAAACATATTACAGATTATGATTTCTGACGCAATTTCCATACACATAATAAAACACAACAATTCTACGAGTTTTCTATTTTCTAGATTAAGTAAAATATCTTTAGATATGAAACAGTTTAAGACTAAAGATAAACTCATTTTATAATAAGCAGAAATGTTTTAATACTACCCCTAATGTTTAGCAATGCTTATTTTAATTGAAAGATACTTACATGATTATTACCACTGTGTGTTTATTTCTATATTTTACGTAAAATTACTTAGCCGATAATAGTTTATAAATGAAGGCTCAAATAAATGGCATGTATTTTTGAGAAAATTGAAAAATTAAGAAAAAAGTACCTTGTAAAGGAGGAATTTTCTTAAAAACGTCATGTCACATCCTTAACAGGTTCTGATCTTAAGTGCCAAATTTAGTATTTAACTGACGTTTTGTTTTTGAGTTATAGTGTTCACAGGTATTTTTATATTTTTTTTAATTCAGGGGGCATCAAAACTACATTTTAACGAAAGTACCGGTATCAAAACTTCTAGGGAAATATAATACTTCCCAAATTATTGTGGATAAGTAAAATAGAAAATTAATTGAAGCTAACATCCAACCAAAAGATTGTAGGCGTAAGAATCTCCATTTTCAGAAAAGCTTATTGTAAAAAGACTTAGAAGTTACTCATTCACATTCTGAAAAATATATTTAAAATAGTTTTTGATATAATGCTTAACTTGGATCATTGAACTTGCCTTTGTGTTTCATTTATAAACACCAACCGGGCAAAACAGCTTGTAATCGTGTCGTCAGCAGAAGGATCCCATCAATATGGTCCTCACAGCCTGTACACCTCAATTCATCTGATTGTTGTATGTGATAAAAAACGAGTTTCGGTGAGGTGTTCAATAACCACAGTGACAGGAAGTATTTACTAAAACAGAGACTTCCAAAACTGTCGAAACATGACTTTATTGTTAATACCTTTGAACGCTAATTTTAGTTGTTTAGTCAGTAAGATACGTTTTGGTTCATTTTGCACACAAAATATAATAACATTGATAATCCGGTATACATTTTCTTTGCAACATCCACTCTTTTTCATAATGAAACTAATCCGGAAAAATATGTATCTACCAATGGAAGCAATGATTGGATTTGAAGAATGACGTATCAGAACTATAGGTCTTTCGTCAATACTCTTATTATTTACCTAGAGATAATTTCGACAAGATGTAACCAGTTGAAATGCATCCGATACTGCTGGAACCACCCACAAGATGATCATTTTTATTCAAAGACACACTTTAACCATTCAATTTTTGCTCAGGGGCCTATTTATCAGCCCTGAAGTTCTCTTCCGTGATGTAAATCCACGACACAGAACAACCGGCTTTACTTTGCTTCTGAAGTAAGCCATGCTGGAGACTTTTACGCCTGAAAAGATCCATCAACACATCCACCGCAACCCGCCCAGCACTGGTCCATCATTACAATCCCTGAAACAAACGACAGTGAAGGAGATGATGGGTGCAAGAAATGGTTGCAGAAAAGGAACAACCCCAACAATCGGATTCTGACCCAAGGAATTCATGAGTGGTCCAGTGTCAGAGTCCTGTGTCTCACCTCCCTCAGTACTGTCGCTAGTAAAATTAATCTGAAAACGGTCTTTAAATGTTTTCTTTAACTATATAACTAGACTTTAAACATGGTGCATCACATAAACCCCAATAACACTTTTACGATGCAATAAATCATACTTTAGTACGTTGAAACGTATTTTGGCAAGAGTGTACCTTACGTTTAGTTACGGGAAATTTCGATGGCATATTAGCAGACTACTGATGTAAATATCGAGTGAAGCAATAGCAAATCAACACATGAGAAAAAACGACGACCAACCCTTTCATCATCATCATCATCATCATCATCATCATCATCATCATCATCATCATTGTAGATAGAAAAATACTCCAGTATTGTTCTTTTAAGCGATCATGAATTTTTTAAATAGCTTTATTCAGATTATTTCAAATAATTTTAATGCACCTTAGTAATTAACAAAAATATATTCAAAGTGGACAAAATAAATAAAAAGCATCAAACATAAGATTGTTACTTTTCGTTACCATGGGTACACTCCCTTAGCTCTAAAGGAAGTGTAGATCTGCAAAATTTGGCAGTTTGTCTAAGTAGTAGGGACACAAATCATTGTTATTATTTGTGTAAGTATACATATTTTACTAACATAGTTTACCACTGTATAACCGTTACTATACCAAATTCGTGAAAGTGTTACTAGAAGCAAAGCAGGAGTATAATGTTTCAGGAATGTTACCTTAAGTTATTTTTGTTCGTTATCTTTTTCTACATAACATGTTTTAGACTGCAGAATTAGCTTTACGGAGCATTACAGTAAATTTTCTAAAAGTATCAGAAGTAAACCTCTTGCAGATTTCGGTTAAACATTGTCTATACTGGTGCGAAAGTATACAAGCTGTCACAAGTTGTCAGGAGCGTGGCTACCTAACGTTCAAAAGATCCCGAGTTCGAATCTCGGTCAGAGTGAGCTACCTCCAGAGTTTTCTCTTACCCTGAAAGATGAACGTCGGGTAACTTTAAGCTCTATGGATCCTGAACTTATTCGAATATCATTTCATTCATCGTCAGATATGAATTAACGTTGGAGGACATTAATTAAAACACAAATCTGAAGTCATCCCTCTCTCGTCCATCTGTACCGAAGTTGTTTAACCGGGCAATAAACAGCTGAAGATCGACTTACTGCTCTTAATTATGTTTTATAGCATGCAGAAGCCGTTGGAAGGAACGAAGAGGCAACATTCATTCAGTCGGTTCGCCGGGAGTGAGTGTAAACATCAGGGAAAAGGCTAGTGCACACGGTATTGTCCATTTGCTTTCTTTCGCTGTTAAATTTTACTGGCCTATTTTTATATAAACAAGATAATTCATTTAACATTTTTATTTCAGATTTCTCTCATCTTCAGATTTACGAAAAGAAACTTTAAAGTAATATAAATGAAACCACTGATAATGCTTGTTTCATTCGAATTGACAAAACAAAGAATTAATTTATAGTATAATTCTTGTTTAGAAATCTTTCAACAGCAAATTTAGAAAAAAAGAACACAGCAAGTGAATAACATTTATTCTCTAATACCTATTTATTAAAATTATCTAATGTCTACGTGTTTTTAACGAAACAAAGTGTATAGCTTCAAGTTAATTGGTTTGGGGGTACGAACATCTCGGCTATTAAGAAATGTATCGCTGTAACAACTTTGAACCGGTGGGAATGAAATGCAGCAGAGTCCAGTGTCACTGGAGGATTAAGTCGGTTTTTCTAAAAGCGCGCCGCTGCAAGACAATGGCTCTTAGGAACACAATAGGAACAAGCATTTCCTACAGTTGTAGTCTGTGACGTGTAGATTAAGGGCGTTACTTTCTATATACTTTATAACACTAGAATTGCATTACTTGCGTCTAGAAGCGGGACGGTTGAGAAATGAGTGAAGCTGGAACACAAAAATTTCGAGAACGTAGTATACCTACGGTTTACTCTTTCACCTTTATATTTTAAGTTTGTTATTCCATTAAATAATTAACTTGTACTATATATCGTTCATTCTATTCAGTTGTTTAGCCATTTCTTGAGTTTCTTTTGGCATACATATAATTATTTTAATTCATCCATTTCCGCATATTTGTCTTCCACTCCTAGTTCATTAATGTACTTATATATCTCCATTGCGGTTTCTCTCTTATTATGCTTTCTTGTGTAGTGTAAACAAAATTTGCCATTTTTGTTTAAATTTCCGCCCCCCAACATTAGATCACAACTGATGATGAATGAAATGATACTCCAATCAGCCCAGAGTTCATACGGCTTAGAGTTGTCATACACTCATTTTTCAGGATAAGGGAAACCCCCGGTAAAACCTTATCCAGTTAACTCACCCTGACCGAGATTCGAACTCGAGACTACGCTACCACCTCGCTACGGAGGCGAGCCAAGGGGGTGTAATTCAATGGTAAATTTGAATTATCAAATATACTTATATTGCTTATTGCTTATTGTTCATTGTAACAAATATAATATCAATAGTTGGAGCACTAAATGCATGTCATTAACATTTGCGATAAACCTATTAGCATAGGACTGAAAACCAACGATCTGGACAGGGTTTGAATAGGTGATCTTGAGACAATAAACCAAAGCCCCGATATGATTAATCTCTTCTATAACGTGTATTTCATTTCTTAGCCTCTTTTTGCAAATTCTTCAGTTCATTTATCATTCTTTCTATTTCAATTGGGTTATACTTATTTCTTTATTCTTTTCCTTCTTTGCATTTGCTTTCATGTTGTTCCTTTAATTGTTTATATTCTAACTTTTCTTTATTTTTGGTTTTTATAACTTGTGTGAAATTCTTATGAGATAATATTTTATTTTTTATTTTTGTCTTTACCCCAGTTTCATTCACTTCCTCTCTTGCTTTGGTTTTAATGCTTTAATTTGTTTAAATATTTAATTTCATGTTTCACTACATTTGTCGGCGTAATCTTACATGGTTTTTCTTTCAGTGCCATTTACCTTTGCTTATTCAATATTTTCCTCTTATATTTATTACATATAACTTCAATTCCTACGCTTTAATTTCATTTTCTTCTTTATTTCATCTAATTATCTGCTATTAATTACTACTTCTTCATCGTTATCTCTTATGCTCCTGTTTTTGTCCAATTTTTCTCTTTCCTCCGTTTACAGTTTTTCTTGCATATTTGTCTACTTATTTTTTCTGGCATACTTCATCCTTTTTTATTCATTTTAGAGTTCATTCATTCAATTTCCGTGATTTAATGTTTTTTTCTTCTTATTTAGTTTATTCTCTCATCTTTTACCCCTCTCCTTATATTTTCATCTGCTATTCCTTCATTTCATCTGTATTCTTTTCTATTTATTTCATTGTAGTATTTATCCCTTTCTGTTACTAATTTTTAATCATTATTCACCTACTTCCTCTTACATTACTTCATCCTTCTATTTGCTTTTTCTTCCTCTTCTTGAATTTATCTCGCTGTGCAATTCTTTTGTGATTTAACTGGGTATATTAGTTTGCTTTTAAATTCTCTTCCTTCTACCATTCTATCTTTATTTTCTATGTTTTCATTACTGTGTAGTCTTGATTTCGTCTATTCTTTCTTCATTCTGCTGTTAATTTTTCACCACCTTTTATAATCTCTTGTGACTGATCATTCTATTTTAAGTATAGTTTCTTTGATACTCTCCTTTAGTGCTACCTTCATATTTTGTTTCTACTCTATTTTTATAATTTTAGTTTTGTTTTCACTTTTTTAATTTGAACATTTTCACTCCCCCTCCCCTCTACATTTCCTGTTTACCTCTTCACCCTCGTCTACCTGGCTGGGCAAGATGATGATGTTTTGTCTCCATACCAGAACATAGTTGGTCGTGTTGTACAACCTGCTGGTTGCTACGATACGAATGCCTCATTAGAGAAAATTTCCAAATATGTCAACTATTTCCCTTGGTCCCAAAACATAAAACCGTACTCAGTGAGCCACAATTCAGTCTGTTTATGTGCGGCGGAGGCCCCGAGTGTCACTGGGAAATAAATCTAATTGCCTAGGAACGGTGCAAAAAAAGGAAGGCAGGCCAGGTTGCCTGTATACCAAAATGATGCCGTCATTAAACACACAGAGTGAGAGAGAGCATGGGTGGGCTCAATAGTTGCAACATCAACACGTTTTTATAATCTCTCTTATAAATGTATCAACATCTACCACAATCTCGGCTTCCTGAACTTTTACTTTTTTAAAAGAAAAATTAAAACAGAATTTTAAGTTAATTGATGGAAATTAATCGTTCCTTCACACACACCGTGTATAGACTAAGGTTTTGGATGGATAGAGTCAAACTGAAAAATTCAATGCCATGTCCGGGATTTGAACTACAGATCTCCTGGTTTTCGTCCAGACGCTCTTACCCATTGAGCTACTCTGGCCAACATGTCGTCCTGAGTCAAATGGAGAATATAATGTCAGGACGGCACGTTGACCATGGCAGCTCAATGAGTTAGAGCGACTGGACGGAAACTAGGAGATCCGTGGTTCAAATCCCGGACATGGCATTGAATTTCTCAATTTGACTCTATCTAAAACAGAGTTGTTGGAAATTTAGTATATATCTCGCAAATTCTGACATTTTTCATTAAAAATACTTATAGGCCAGAACTCTTTTCTTATTTTTCAAATTATAAACACCCATATTTATATAATTTTCTATAAAAACCTATAATAAACTCCTATTATCCTGTAATTTGAGATTTTTGGAAAATATTTCGCAGCACATTGGCTTTTCAGCCAATTATTCTGAAATTTGTCATATAGATTCCCAAATTACAAATAAATGTATGTCATATCCTTTTTTCTTTCGAAATTTTGTAGACTTATTGCTTTTTAAAGCTGCGTAAGGTTTCAAAAGCTATATATTTATAACCACAGAATTTAAAAATTATGTATTTTCTTTTGAACTAAAGCTAAAAAAAAGTCAAGATATATCACAGTTTTGGGCCTTTATGCAAGGTAATTTGCATAGTGTGGTATCTTTGGCTTAACGTAATAAATATGAGTTTTGAAATTTAATAACTTAGAAACTAAAATATATACCACACTCAAAATTAAAACCGTCTAATCATTATGTAAAATCCGGCTGGAAATAAGTTTTCCGCTAAATTGTTTAAAAAATTGGAAAATCATATTTATAGTATAGTCTCCCCAAATTGTTATCAAAGTTTTAGGTTCCTCCCTCTGTAGCCTAGGTTGTAGGTTGCGTGTCTGCCGTACGTTCAAAGGTCTCGAGTTCAAATCTTGGTCAGGGTAAGTTATCTGGATAAGGTGTTTTCCAGGATTTCCTCTTATCCTGAAAGATGAATGTCTCATAAATCTAAGCTCTATGGACCCTGGAATCATTTGAACATCATTGCAGTTTCATTAAGTATATAGACTTATATACCTCTGTTGAACATCTAGACAAAAATATAATTGCACTATAATATAAACAGCTGAGTGACATTCCGAAATACAAGTTTTGGCGTCCTTTGAATTAACAAAAGCACTTTATAAACAGACTCGTGTACATCCGCACGTGTGTATACATAAGTGAACGCACGCTTAAAAGTAAAATGCCACTTTGTAATGTCATTATTTCTGTTTATAATGGCCGAAAATACCATATGCTAAAGATATGTGCATGATTAATGCTTAGTATATTTATGTGGGATGTCATGCAGCAGTTCTCTTTTTTATGAACGTATTTTTTATCTTATTATGAAAATTGTAATCAATAAGAGATGCACAAGAAGTTACCTTATCCAAAACACACTCAATATGAATGTAAATCAGATTTTTGTGTCATTAATTATTTCCGAGATATTATTATTTGCTATTTGTTTGAATTTTATTGCAGTTGTTTAATTTCTTTAAAATTATTCCCCATAATGTTATGCAGATATTAAGGAATTTCAAAGCGATCATTTTTTGAGATTTATTCATCTGTGACTCATTTAAGTCTTGGCCTACTAATCCCAAGATAGCGGGTTCGAATTCTGTTCAGATCAATCCTTTTAAGTGTGCCTCAAATCAGCAGCTCGCAGATATACTGGCATTTAAAAAACTCCTGCGGGACAAAATTCCTGCACAACGGCGGCGTCTAACAAGTAACTGCGCTGTTAACAGATTATTTTGTTATGTTTGTACATCTTCAGCAAAGGTTGCAATGAAATTATTTCTGCCTAAATTTATCTCGATTATTGAGATTTATGTTGGATAAGAAATATAAACGATAATGGATAGAGAAATTCCTGCAATTGAAATATGCTAGGCATTTTTAAGAAATATTTTAATCCTAAAAGTTGATATTTTTGTAAAGCGTTGTGTATTGTTTACACTAAATAGACTTTTTTTTTTCAAAAAGTTTGAAAGACCATGGGTCTAACTATTTTTTTAAATATCTATTTAGATAATTCTAATAGTGAAGTGAGAACTAGCTTAAGCTATTTCCTTACCGTAATTTTGGAAATATCTCAGACAGATAAATTGTTGGTAAATGTCGTATGAACTGCTACAAGTTGACATTTGCACGGAATCCCGGGTCATGGAGTGATTAATAGAGAACAAGGTTTTTCTGTGGAGGAATTCGGAGGGAAGCAATAAAATGCTGTTGGACGGGCGGCGTGGGAAGCATATCCCGGCTTCCGATCCATCACCTGCCGGTATACTACCTGCTGCAGTGTCGCCAACACAGCGGGAGTATATCGAACAGGTCGTAAAAACCTCATGATCTAGCACTCTGGCAGTTGAAGACGGGGCCGGAAACTGCGCCACTGGCGCCAAAGCGGAAGTTATGCCAAAATTCATTGTCCCCCGTAATGGATTTAGTCACCAGGGAAACCAGAAATGGCTAGTTGGTGGTCAAACACTACTTCGCTTGTAACCATGCTAATTTCAGATGCATTCCTCTGTCCTGCAGGCAACACTGAACGTCATTTAACCAAATTTATGTAAAAGTTTGAAAATTTACAGACATTAAGATGTTTTGAAATTGAATAAGATAGGGTTGCTCCAAAGGTAAAATCAATCAACTGAACTACCATGACAACTTGTAGGTGGGATATTAAATTCCGGTAAACGCTTCATATTGCCCCTAGAAATGAGAAATGTAAATGCAATATGAAGATTATTTAAATAGAACACCAAAGAAAAATACATGTGATCAATTAAAAAAATGCAACCTTCCTGCATTTGGTTCTACCTATAGGAAATAAACCGCTAATGTCAACAGTGAAACTGCGCATGTGCAAAGAGAAGTGCCAAATCACGAGTATTAGTGAGAACCGCAAAAATATTCAAAGACACAGTATTTACCAATTTAAATCTCACTTGTTATTTGAAAGCAGGTTGCTTTCCTCAAACCTGGACCACTGGACTAGATTCGCAGTTCCTACGTTACGTTTCACATTTCTTTAACCAGGAGATTTTTCGTTTTTCCTGGTAGTATGAGAGGAAGAGTAAATATGTGTTAATTTAATAAAACTAACACATCTTGATTGCTAAAAGCTCCTCCCCCAAAAGAAAATCAAGAAAAAGTTCACTCCAAATTAAACTTTACGTGCGTAGTTTCTATTTTCTCACAATTCACTCCATTTTCAAGCACCGTATGAATAAATATGTGTATCATAAATGAACCGTACATCTTGAATTTTTCGGAACACCTTTTCATTCCTAAAATATAGAAAATCAATCTTTCGTAAGCAAGTATAGAAGATACAGGAAAAACTGATAGTCCCTACAATAATAATTGATACATATATACGAGGGCTGTTCAATAAAGAATGATCACAATTTTTTTTTTTTTTTTGACAACGTACCTTTGCTCATCCTCATAATTTTGATGGTCCTTCTCAAAATAGTCTCCCCTGAATGCGATACACTTGCCCCAGCGTTTCTGCCAGTCTTCAAAGACATGCTGGAAACCAGTTTTGAGAGATCCTTCAAAACCGCCTCCGCAGCCTTCACCACTCCTTCTGATGATGGATAATGCCTCCCACGAAGGCGTTTCTTCAAGTTAGGGAATAGAAAAAGGTCACATGGGGCTAAATCCGGACTATAGGGAGGGTGAAGGATGTACTTCACGTTGATTTTTTCAAGATATTCAGCAACAACATTGGCAATATGCGGCCGCGCATTATCGTGGTGCAGCATCCAGCCTGCTTCACGGAAATGTGGTCTTTTGCGCCTGATATAGACTTGCAATATTTTTAGGACATCCCTGAAGTATTGTCCAGTTACTGATGTGTGTGCAGGTACAACATGTTGATAAACCATTCCATGAATATCAATAACAATATCAATGATGACCATAACTTTCCCAGCAGAAGCAACTACTTTTGCTTTTTGGGGGTTGGTGATGAAAGAGATTTCCACACTGAGCTTTGCTGTTTGCTCTCAGGATCAAAATGATGTTACCAAGTTTCATCATCAGTGATTACGTTTGAAAGAAACTCCGGATCTTCTTCTAACATCAACTTTAACTGCATGTTACCTTAATTGCAGTGGTAGGCGATATTGAACATGTCTGAACTTGCCTGGTTCTCACAGGCGGGAACCAGGAGTACCAACAATGAAACTACTACGACGTGTTTGTTTCACATTAAGCTAACAGAATATAATAAGATTGAATTTTAGTGCAAAAATTATGATCATTCTTTATTGAACAGCCCTCGTAATACGACAGTTTTTCAATTATTAAATTTGAAATATGTAATACTGCTTCATTGTGATTTTATTTAGTATTTTAGATTGCGCAAGCTGAATGCTCACGTCAGAAACATTTTAAGTTCAGTGCAAATAAATATCTAATGTTGCTAGCAGCCACATTTAAGTAAAAACTCATGTTCAGCACTAACATGACCTCCTTAACTCTTTCTTGTGTAAAATATTTTTACGAGCAATTACTCTTATATCTATTTCATGTTATTTAAGATAGACATTTGTAGAAGTGATCATATTGCACATTTTTCAAGGTTAAATGGAAATAGTGTATGTTAAAAGCAACAGCTAAATCGGTATGTGGTGGCTTTGTAATTACGTCTCTTTACCTGGCCAAAAGGGGCTGGGAACCAATAACAAGGAATATCTCAGAAACAGGTAATTCCACACAAAAGAAATAAAGCATTTGATGTTAATGGTGTGCTTTAATGGAATCTACATTTTTCTATAGTAAGATTATATGTTCCATTTTTTCAATAAAAAATCTGAAACTTACGGTAGTATAGAATTTTAAATGTATTTAATGTATTTTTAGTTAAATCGATATTGTAGCAACATCTATAGCTTAGAGAAATGTCTACTTTTTCTATTATATGTGAGGTGTGATAAAAACAATTGCAATTTTATTTTTTTCTTAACGAATCTTTATTTATTCATCAACACCAACTTCAAAGTAATCCCCTTAAGATATAATATACTTGTACTAGCACACTTTACAATCCTGGAAGTACTTCTGGAACTCTCTTTTCGCTATGGAGTTAAGTGATTCTGTTTTGTCTCATCAATGTTGACAAAACAGCGTCCTTTCATTGTTCTCTTCAGTCTCGGGAATAGAAAGAAGTCACAGGAGTCCATGTTCCTCTGAATATAGTGGCTGAGATAACGTAACTGTTTTGTTTTTAACAAAAAAAAAAAAAAAAAAAAAAATCAGAAACAAACATTGCGGTGTGAGCTGGAGCACTATCGTGATGTTATTTCCACACGGTATTATAATTCTAGTCAAACCTTTCTAATAGTGATTCGGTGATTTTTGAGAACTATTTCCTTTACCTTCCACATTGTCAGTAATTGATGTGCGAGGGCGTTCAGAGCGGTCGTCGTGTTCTCAACTTTCTTTAAAATGTTGCTACTACTCGTAAACTCTTGTGTTACTCCTAGTGGCTTCACGCAGTCAACATTTCAGATGCGGTACTGCAATTACTTCATTTTTAAAGCAAAATATAGTATAAACCAAATGTCCATAGGAGCTGAAAATGGATACGTACATCAGGAAAATGTGTGCCAACAAGTTAAAACAAAAGTTTTGAAAATTGTATGTATAAAGTCTGTGAACTTAAGAAGTCCTCGTTATTTTTTATCACATTTCGTATTGGGTTTTCTCAAAACTAGCCCTAGCAGTTATAATTTAAACATTTATTTTTAAAATATTTTTTACAATGAATAAAACGTACCTACATCTTAGATTTTATTGGAATACTCTCTGAAATTGTATTCATTCTGGATGACTTTTACATAACTGTAACTGTAAACCGTAAGACATAGACGAACCTTAGGTACTAAACAAGAAATGCAAATTTCTTTAAGCACGCAATTAACATCAGATATATATATTTGTGACATTAAGTATTTTTTAAATAATTGTTTTTATTAGTTTTAGTTCTGCGATAGTTTGACTTGGTTAAATTTTATACACTTGTTCAAGCTAAGAGAACGAAATTTCAAAGCCATCTCATTGCGGCCAACTCTTAAAATATTTGAGTATCGCTCACCCCATTGTAATTTGCAACAAGAAAAGTTTAACAACACAGTTCTATAAATATTTATCTGCACTAAAATGAATTAGACATAAGAAGAAACGTTTATGTAAGTCTTCGTTTGTTATTTATTGCTTACGTACGTACACATAAATTTTTCGTAATTTCTTCTTAATCAGGGAATCAGAAGCTGTTCAGATCTCAGTAGCAAATTCTGAGGTGTAATGCAAAATCTTTCCTATATTCTAGGCGCTCATAGATAAATATATAAACCAACCTTTAGATTTTAAACATTGAATATCAGGTTCCTTTTTGGCGCAGTGATGCTCAGCTATTGCAGTTTAAGAAGCCGGCTGCAAATTGCGGGCAAGCACCTGTCTGTAAACACCGGGCCGGTATGGGCAGGTGTATCTACTGCAAGACCTACCTGATATTCTAGCACCTTCCCAGCCGGCCGGCGTTAATACCCCCAGGAGGTGACATACCTCATTAACAAGCCCCATTATGACCATCAAAACACTCATTTTAACTACATTGCTACGTTAGAAAACAAACACCGATATCGGTTACTCTAATGGCAACCGAACATGAACTCTCGTAGATACGTTAAACAAAACCAACTCCAGTGAGAAAAACTGTTAGTCGTTGAACATAAGCAACTTTACATATAAAAAGAAGAAAAACGTTACATAAAATGATGATGATAATAATAGTAATACTAACAACAACAACAACAACAACAACAACAACAACAACAATAATAATAATAATAATAATAATAATAATAATAATAATAATAATAATAATAATAATAATAATAATAATAATAATAATAATAATAATAATAATAATAATAATAATAATAATAATTAATGATAATAATTAATGATAATAATTAATGATAATAATTAATAATTAATGATAATGATAATAATAATAATGGTAATAATAATAACAAAAATTAATAATTAATAATAAAAGGTGCCGGGATAACGCAGTGGTTTCGCTCGCGGTTCCCGTGAAAATGGTCCCGAGTTCAATTCCCGACTCTGGGGTTGGCGATTTTAAGTCGGCCCTATCCACACCTTCACCTCTGTCTAGTACATGTGAAATGTCTCCTATGCCCAACGTGGTTCGGAGTGCACGGTATAAGCTGTAGGTGCTCTCGCCTCACCGTCATCTTCACTATCACCCTATCATTGGTGGTACTGGACACCGTCCTCTGGGTGCCTCCACCTGAGAAATGGGTCCAGACATCACATGGTGGGACGAGATTACCCCGAAGTCCAAGGTTGCCATGTGGGGATAATAATAATAATAATAATAATAATAATAATAATAATAATAATAATAATAATAATAATAATAATAATAATAATAATAATAATAATAATAATAATAATAATAATAATAATAATAATAATAATAATAATAATAATAATAATAATAATAATAATAATAATAATAATAATAATAATAATAATAATAATAATAATAATAATAATAATAATAATAATAATAATAATATATACACGAGGGCTGTTCAATAAAGAATGATCATAATTTTTTTTGACAACGTACCTTTACTCATCCTCATAATTTTGATGGTCCTTCTCAAAATAGTCTCCCCTGAATGCGATGCACTTGTCCCAGCGTTTCTGATTATGGATAATGCCTGCCACGAAGACGTGTTTTTAAGTTAGGAAATAGAAAAAGATCACGTGGGGCTAAATTCGGACTATAGGAAGGGTGAGGGATGTACTTCACGTTGATTTTTGCAAGATATTCAGCAACAACATTGGCAATATGCGTCCGCGCATTATCGTGGTACAGCATCCAGCCTGCTTCACGGAAATGTGGTCTTTTGCAATGTTTTCAAGACATCCCTGTGGTATTGTCCAGTTACTGATGTGTGTGCAGGTACAACATGCTGATATACCAGTCCATGAATGTGAAAGAATGAGATGACCATAACTTTCTCAGTAGAAGCAACCACGTTTTCTTTTTTGGGGGATTGGTGATGAAGGAGATATCTACAATGAGCTTTGCTGTTTGCTCTCAGGATCAAAATGATGTAGCCAAGTTTCATCAGCAGTGATTACGTTTGATAGAAACCCCGGATCTTCCTCTAATATCAACTTTAACTGTATGTTTCCTCCATTGTAGCGGTAGGCGATACTGAACGTGTCCAAACTTACCTTGTTCTTACAGAAGGGAACCAGAAGTACCAACAATGAAACTACTACGGCGTGTTTGTTTCACATTAGGGTAACAGAATATAATAACATTGAATTTTAGTGCGAAAAATTATGACCATAAAAAAATATGATCATTCTTTATTGAACAGCCCTCGTATATTTTTATTTTTGATTTTACATCCTCCAACTTTGTCATTTCGGACGATGAATGAAATGGGTGAAATGATGCTGAAATGAGCTCAGGTTTCATGGAGTTCCCTGACGTTCATCTTTGGGTAAAGAAAACTCCGGTAAAACCCCATTCAGATATTTCATCCTGACAGAGGTTCGAACTCGGGACCTCTTGAACGTGAGGTAGATAAGGTAGAATCTGCGCTGCCGAGGTGGACATAAAATATTAAATTTTCAAATTTTCACAGTAATGTGTTTTGGAAACTCCTAGTTGGAAATATCTTTTATGTTACATTGAAATGATTTTTCTCTACCCATTTTTCAACATAACATTCTTGGAGTTAGGTTATTTTTATATGCATTTCACACTAATCAGAATAGCATTTGTAGAAATGACTCTCATTACACACTTATTACGTGGGTTTAAGTAATATCCAAATTAGTTAAAAGCTAATCGCCATGGTTTTGGAATTTACATCTTTTTGCATGTTCAAGTAAAGGAAATTAAGCAACTGAAAAGAATAAGGATGATATAATTCCTAGAGAAGACATACAAATAACAAGGAATACTCATTTCAGAAATGTATAACTTTAAAACAATGTATCTGATATAAACTGTACGCTTTAAAAGTATCCACAAATTTTGTGTAGTGAGATTTTGCCTCATTCTTACGGTTTATAAGTTATGTAAAAGAATAAACAAAACTTCAGAATTTTTTTCAGACATTTCAAGATATAAATTTCGCTTATCATGAAAATATCTTACAACTATGGTATTTGAATCAAAACCTTAAGTGCATATTTAAGGAAAAAATATAATAATATGTAATACTGTCCACATTTGGGATCTCGATCATTAAAAAACTTTAATATTCCAGTTTTCCAAAAAATATACTGCATTCATAAATTGCGATTGTTTCTCGATTCTTTCTGCTATCACGGTAGACGTTTGAATTTCTTCATTTAAGACTGGTAATCTGACCGATCAGCTGTTTTGTCTATTCTACTGCAAATATTGACATTAACTATCTTAAATCGTATAACTTTTTATAAGTTTATTGTTGCAGACATTCAATATACTCATATATGAACAGTGTTAAATTTTATTTACATGTTTAGTTAGCTTTTAATTTGATAATATTTACTTAGGGTTTAATTCATCCAGAAGCTGAGACCAAGAACTAGAACTAGAACTCTCTGCTATTTTTGGGTGATCACGTTTTTACATGGACGTACCATGTGCAATTACATGGTTGGAAAGCTGGCAAACCTAAACATAGGTCTCCAACGGTTCCTTCCAGAATTTATTTACTGTTAAAATATGTTTCATACATGTTGCAGAACCAGAAAACAAAGATGAAGAAGTTCCTGTAGAGAAAAAACTAGTCATAACATATATTCAATAACTGCAGGTAGAAAGAAGAAACACAACAGAAGCAGCAAGTGTGTACGGACTACACTGGAATCACGTGTAAGTACTGCATTGTGACTTTGTGGGTTCGTAGAATTAAAAGGCCGAGTTGCAGAAATTAAAAATATCCTTTATTTTCGTAGAAATACTCTTATACATTATAGCAGCATTACGTTACGTCACCATCAGTCTACCAAGGTCGATGACAATAACAAACAGTGACAGCAGATTACATCATTAGCTCTCGTTACAATAACACTTCCAGCTGTCTCTCGTTCATAACACTGTTTCACAACTCACTGTTTTACCACTATTCACTTTGCGAGTCGTCACATCCTTAAATACCTAATTCGTAATTATAGATTTTTCTAAAATAAACCAGAGTCCGAACAATCTCTATCAGTCCCATGAAACTTTATCCGGAGCCTGTTTTCTTATTTGTGCCGAAACTTTTATGCCTGTTGCCGTGACAGTATGTAAATTAAACGCAGTACGAGTAATTTTAATTAACGTCTTCCAACGTTAAGTCATATCGGACGATGAATGAAATGATGTTCAAATGAGTACAGGATACATAGAACTTAGAGTTACCTGACATTCAGTTTTCAGGATAGGGGAAAACGCCGGAAGAAAGCTTATCCAGATAACTCGCCCTGACTGAGATTTTAACTCGGTACCTCTTGAACGTAAGACAGACAGCTATCACCACACCACAGATGCTATTATTTGGATAAATTGAACATATATTTTTTGTGCTGCACCTCAATTTTAAGTAGCTGTAATGTTATATATTTATTTTAAAATCTATCATGACGAAACTTGGAAGAGAAATGGGCTATTGAAAGCAACTGCTTTTTAAGAATTACAAAGTAGGAACAACAAATGTGAAGAACGTTTGAGGAAGGCCACTACAGATTTTACGTAATATTAAGAAATGTTAAAGGAAATTAGTGTAAGATACCGAATTAAATGAAGATTATAAACTGTTAGTATTGATCTTCTGTTTGAAGTGGCTGTGGTGATCTTCATGAACTCTGGCTGCAAATACAAACTACTTAAACTTTATTGAAGGCCTTTCAGACTGAAATGATAGATTATCTGAGTTAGGTTTAACTATAAATGTTTTTGTAAAAAAAAAAAAAAAAAAAAAAAAAAAAAAAAAAAAAAAAAATTAAAATAAAAAATAAAAAAGACAGTAGAATTACTTTAAAGTATAAAATATGAAAGAATAGGGAAGGCTAGTTTTGCCACGTCACATATCGGATCATCAGCTGTTATGCACCTACTGCTTAAAAAAGCGTATTCAATATAGATGTTTGTGATATTTATAAAAAAAGCAAGTTTTAATATGAATAATTTCCACAATAATTATAAATGAAGTGCAATAAAATTGAAAGTGGACATAGTTGGCGACAACCAGATTGTACGCCGAGCGAGGTGACAATGGATTAAAGACAATGCGACTTGACTGATAATGTCAGTGTCGGAATCTTTTGTCCAGCCACTTGTCACAAGATACTACGTTCTTCTTCTTGAAGGATATCTCGGATACCTACCTGCCCATCTCGTCAATAGCCGGAATACAAATTCAATAACGGTCCAAGTGAAACCTAATGTGCGTGTTTAACATATACGATTCCAAAGGGTCCAAGGATTTTTAATGTGATGTCATATGGTAATCAAGTAAACTGCACTTTTAATAATTTTGATAACGTATACAAAATTTGCGCGTGCTAAATCTGCTGCCGGCTGCTACAGTTGTGAACTATGTCGTGTTTATCTCAGGTATACGTAGATGGATATAGGAACTGACAATACCAATTAAACTGTATTGGATTGGATTTTATCGGAGGGGATTCGGCACGGCAACAAATGGGGCTTCCCCGGGAGGAAGAATGAGGTGAAAGGGGACAGAGGACAGCCGCCCGAAGCAGCCAGGACAGTGCAGAGGATAAGATAGCTACACTTTATCAGGAGGAAACTACCCGGCAGGCCAGTACAACCGACAGCTCACCCGACCACGCCCCGCAAACGACACACTAGACCGGGCTCGACGACCTGAAACCGTCCTATCGAAAGAGGAAGTGTTTACCAGAAACATATCATCCTGCCACGCGGCGCTGAGATGCCCGCCGACACTCTACCCTGAAAGAGACCACCAGATGAAAGATGATGTGAAATTATAATGGAGATGAAATGGAGGGACAGGAAGTTCAAAGGATGTTATTAACCTGCACAGCATTCGCCTGGAAACCCGAGAAATCACTAGAAAAAAACACGGATCAGGTAGGCCAGCCACGGGAATCAAACCCGGACCTCCCGAATACGGGCCCCAGACGAAACCGCCAAAGCCCGGTAATTAAACTGTAAATAACATTTGTAACAGCTAGCGTGCGTATAAATAAACAAAGCTGACACTCAATTTATTCTCAAAATATTATGTTGTTATTTCAACAAAATGCTCTAAGTGAGAATTTTAAGAAACATCGAAGTTGAAAGAAGTTGTCAATTTACGCACAAGCTCAATCCAAAAGTTAACTAATACTATGCTTTCGTCATGTCTGCCTCGACTCTGAAGAATGTTGTGCACCATACTGCATAGTGTTGATTGTTGTCTGACATCGGTGCATTCATTTTATTGTGGGGAGATTACATGCAAAATTTGTCACAACTCTATAAAATTTTTGTGGCCTGCAAAGACATGGGGATATATTTTCTGGTATACAAAGTATATAGTATATTAAAGCATTTTTATGTCCACCTAGATACAATGCCCGCCGCTTTAGCGTGGTGGTAGAGTCAGGTTAAGTTATCTGATTGAGATCTTTTCCAGGGTTTTGCCTCATCCTGAAAGTTGAATGTCTGGTAACCCTGTACTCATTTGAGCATCTTTTCCTTCAAAGTTCGATATGACTTTACGTTGGAGGACGTAAACTAAACAAAATCTAGATATAATTAAATAGTAAGTACACCTGTTTGTTGCATAATAATGCTCTTGAAATTCACGTAGTTTACTGCAAGATGGATTTAATTTTACAGTAATTTAAATAACTTAATTTAGTCATTCTATTAATGCTGATAGGTTTTTTGCAACTTAATTAAGCACTCATGGTATATTTCAAAAGATGTGGTAGAGAAAGTATATGTGAGTTTAAAAGAAAAACTGTTTGAACGATATCTGGCCGTGTCCTCACTCTGAAACTCTTGATTATGATTAGCTGGGTTAATTTCTCTTTTCACCCTCCTCTTACAAGATTTGAAAGAAGAAGTCGTTAAGCCATTAAAAATCCTATATCAAAATTCGTAATATTGTTTAGAAAATAACTACATACACGGAAACAAACTTAGATCTATCCTGTTCTGTCATCGGGTCCCAGGTCATATTGGAATATACGATACGAAATACCTAATCAAAGAATGAAGACCAATTTCATTTTAATCTGATGTCTCCAAAATAAACCAACAGTCAAAACGTCTTGTACCTATTATTTCTGAAACACTATGCTGCTTTTCATATCGTATAGAAATAAATAATTCATAAACGTTTCAGCAATTCGAATGATTTTTTAAAGCAGATATACCTTACTTGTAAAAATATAAATAAGTGATTAACTCTTTATACAATTTTCTATCCTGTATGCTGGTTGAACGTGTGGTGCTCGTAAGAACCAAAAATATTATTTTTCCATTTCTCGCGCAGAATAGTTATAATGCAGTGTTTATGTTGTAAGCACAGTTTATAAATATTTTTAATCCATTGGTGTCATGTGACCTCTAACTTCATGTAAGCACGTGCATTTCATAATGTGAACATTTAGCAATAACGAAGTATACTTGATATCACACACAACTAGCCCGCCTATGTAGCGTAGGCGGTAGCGTGTCTGCCTAACGTTCAAAAAGTCCCGAGTTCGACTTTCGATCAATGTGAATTAAAGAGCTCAAACAGGATGCACCTCATAATGTAAATACAGATATACTGATTAAATAAAATTATATTTATGCTCATGAACAGTGTTGAGAAAAGTATGTACTAAAAATCGGAAAATATACATGCAAAATATGCACTAAAAATGCCAAAATATGCACCCACATATGCACTATCAAATGGTGTTATACACTACACTATTGGAAACGTTTTACGATACCTAACCTAAGGATACAAAAACAATAGAGTAACTATTAATTCCACGTGACATGAATTATAATTTAATATATTAAATGTGCAATGTACTCTCTCCTTTTTACAAAATCTTACAGTGCACCAAACCATTATTGTAGCTTAGACATGGGTAATCCTGTATCTACTGTTTTTTTTTTTTTTTTTAATTTAAGTCCTGCAACGTTAAGTCATATCGGACGATGAATGAAATGGGTGAAATGCTGCTCAAATGAGTCTGGGGTCCATGGAGCTTAGAGCTACCCTACATTTGTCTTTCAGAATAAGGAAAAACCCCGGAAAAAGAAACCTCATCCAGATAACTCACCCTAACCGAAATTCGAACTCGGGACCTCTTGAACATGAGGTATACATCTACGCTACCGAGGCGGGCTGTATCTACTGTTATGTCAATGATATCTTATACATTTTCCCTTTGGAATTTTCTAAATGCCACTGCATACTATACCACAGCATAAAACTGAAGCAGAGCAGTTAACAGCTGGACAGTTCTGCAACCATTAAGTAGAATATGCGTTTGGAGATGTTGCCAAATGAAAGCATATGCCTTCTGGTCCCTTAATCCTCATTAATTCAAAGAAAAGAAAGAGAAAGAAGCTTTTATCCTCTGGTTATGTTTTTCTTAAGGTTTTATCTAAACCTACACAGGTAGATTTACACAAGCTCTTTGCACTGAGCCTAATGGTTCTACTGACAATATATTATAGAGGATTCAGAAAAGAGATCGTATTTTTCAAAAATGATGTTATCTAGGTGACCTTATACAAAATCTATAGATAGCTTTTACCCAAAAATCAAGAAATATGCCCAAAATATGCACTAACACCCAAAATATGCACAAATATGCAGAAACAGCCATGTTCAAATCTACATAATTTGACATCAAATGGATAACTACCAAGATACATTAAGATATGACCTGTCAATAAAGACATTCACTTCCGTATATTTCTCAACACTATTCATGTATTATAAATTCATTACATTTTCTTCTTCTTCCTTTTTCTCCTTTTAATTTACATCGTCCAAAGTTAAATCAAATCGGACGATGAATAAAATGGATGAAATGATCCTATAATAATCCCAGGCTCCATAGAGTTTAGAGTTACCCAAAATTCATCTTTCAGGCTAACGGAAAACCCTAGAAATGCCTTATCTAGATTACTCACCGTGACCGGGATTCGAACTTGTGACATCTTGAACGTGAGGCAGACACACTACCATCTACGCTCCAGAAACGGGCAGGTTTGCTATTTACCGCTTTTTCTTTTTTGAATTGTGCCATTCAGAGATGTACACATCCAATGGCATGCAGCTGTCCATTTTTTATGGGAGCTCAAGACGTATATTTCCAGTGGAAAAACAAATTAAATTGCGTACTTATTTAAGGTAGATAATTTGCTGGTGTGATTCTCAGCCCCTCATTTTATATTGGGTGTATAAATTTTTCCTCATAGGCCCCTTTATTAGATCTGAGGCTCCTCTGGGCGCCATAAAATTACGACCCCAGACCAGTGGCTTTACTTCCCTTCCGAAGAAAGTCGTGGCAATGATTTTTACGCTTTAAAATGTCCAGGGCCCTCCACTGAGTTCGAACTCGTGAACCAGGAACTGGCATGTTAACTCCATACCATGGGTACGACTATCTCTTCAGCTATATAAAGTAAAAATTACAATTTCAATAATCTGTTGACACAGTAAAAACGCTGGCCCAAAGTTGGGCGAACTGACGATGCTCTCACACACGCACGGCTGCAGTCGGGCACCCCTGGAATGCGACTCCGTGACATTGCGATCATCTCTGGTGATAAGAGATCATCAGCAGCGGGACGTGTGGTACTCTCGGCACACTTGCAGAAAACAATGCGCTTTTTGATATTTTTATGTTATCTCCACGTATGTACTTAAGCCGTCACAAAATAAGTACTGTGGGAAACGTTTCGTCTGGGTTTAAGTGCGTTCATTGCTCCATTGTTGTTTCGTACAGCAAACACAAGTCGGAAGGCAAACACAGATGAGTTTTGTTTGTCTCCATCTAGGGTAAATTCAAGTTAGTCCGTAATCTTCTATCACTGAGAAACTAACACTAGCAGTTCTATAATTCTTACAATAGCTGGCAGATAGATAAGCACGAGTGAATATCATCAATATTTTGAAAATGTTTCATAAAAGCCCTATTTATCACATCAATATGAACGCTTTTACCTTATAATAAAGCCTGGACTTTCTAGATGATGTTAAATGCTAATTTTTTGGATGACGAATTTTCTGTATACTTCCGTTTTCTTTTTTATTCCGAGCGGAAATTAATCCCAATCGCCCACAATTGGCATAGCGGACGAACCGGAATGGAAACACGATGGAACATTCAATTTCAGTACATAATGTAATCATAAGAACAAAATAATACATTTCTGAACTTGTATATTCATATCTTTAGTATCTCACACACATTTTCCACATATGAATTTCTTCTTTCCCACAGCGCCCACACAGATTTCGTTGTACCTTTCTCCGTTTTTCTGAGCTCATTTGAGCAGCATTTCACTCACTTCATATATCGTACGATGTGACTTAAAGCTGGAGAACGTAAAGAAGAAAGAAAAAATTGAATCCCTCGCCTTACGTCTGCTGTTGTAGCAATATTTATTTTTGCCCATTGGCAGCACTGATTAAGTAGCTATCATAACAGCAAGAAGGATTATGGATGTAAGAAAATTTGTATTTTCTTACTACAGAACTTTATGTTGCAATTTCACTGTACTTCCTTATAAATCTATCTTAAATGAACTTAAAATATAACAAAATACCCTAAATGGAGCAATTACATACCTCTTTTCCGGAAAAAACTCGATTTCTCACTTAAGCTGAAGAAACACAATCGTATTACACAATTAACTGTTTCAGGTAGTTAACTTCTTCGTTCCAACACAACAATAAACTACCGTCACCTAGGAAGCAGATTTAAAAAGCTACGAGGGCTGTTCAATAAAGAATGATCGTAATTTTTTTACGGTCATAATTTTTCGCACTAAAATTAAATCTTATATTCTGTTAGCTTAATGTGAAACAAACACGCCGTAGTAGTTTCATTGTTGGTATTCCTCGTTCCCGCCTGTGAGAACCAGGCAAGTTCAGACATGTTCAGTATCGCCTACAGCTGCAATGGAGGTAAGATGCAGTTAAAGTTGATGTTAGAGGAAGATGCAGAAGTTGTTTCAAACGTAATCACTGCTAATGAAACTTGGCTACATCATTTTGACCCAGAGAGCAAACAACAAAG
Source organism: Mantis religiosa (assembly GCA_030765055.1). Classification (NCBI taxonomy): domain Eukaryota; kingdom Metazoa; phylum Arthropoda; class Insecta; order Mantodea; family Mantidae; genus Mantis; species Mantis religiosa. Next base: position 99,350,245 of record CM060956.1, on the reverse strand, counting down.
CTCAGTGAGGAAATCTCCTTCATCAGCAATCCCAAAAAAGCAAAAGTGGTTGCTTCTGCTGGGAAAGTTCTGGTCATCTCATTCTTTGATATTCATGAAATGGTTTATCAGCATGTTGTACCTGCACACACATCAGTAACTGGACAATACTGCAAGGATGTCCTGAAAACATTGCAAGTCCATATCAGCCGCAGACCACATTTCCGGGGAGCAGGCTGTATGCTGCACCACGATAGTGCGCGGCTGCATATTACCAATGTTGTTGCTGAGTATCTTGCAAAAATCAACGTGAAGTGCATCCCTCGCCCTCCCTATAGTTCGGATTTAGCCCCATGTAACTCTTTTCTATTCCCTAACTTGAAGAAACGCCTTCGTGAGAGGCATTATCCATCATCAGAAGCAGTGGTGAAGGCTGGAAAGGCGATTTTGAAGAATCTCTCATAAAATAGTTTCCAGCGTGTCTTAGAAGACTGGCAGAAACACTGAGACAAGTGCATCGTATTCAGAGGAGACTATTTTGAGAAGGAACATCAATTATGAGGATGAGTAAAGGGGCGTTGTCAAAAAAAGTGATCATTCTTTATTGAAAAGCCCTCGTTATCCCAGTCACCCGCTAATCCGAATTGCCCGCGCTTATCTTACTGTATCAGTTTGACCACCGCTTTTGGGCTCTTGCTTTTCTTTTGTTTCATTGCAGCACTAGTAACAGGTGGTTGTACTTGTGCTATGTAGTACAACCTTTATGGTTTCAACTTTATTTGTGGACACTCGGGAACCTTTTAATTTCTGGGTATTTATCCATTTGACTTTAAATTTTTCCCATATCTCTTGTTGGTACACATGTTTCTGATGTATGTGTGTATGTTCAGCTGTTACGGATGTTATATTTATTGTTGACTGTCAAAAAGATCATACGGTTTTGGAGTCCTCGAAGCATTTTTACCTAATTTGCCATACCTATAGTTTGCTTGCAACATGGAATAATGTTCAGTAAAACATTTGAAATGTTGACTGTGTGAATTTACTATGATAAGTCTACGAGTGATATGAACGTTTCAAAGAGGATCGAGAAAACAACGACCGCGCTCTGGACGACCTCGTAAATCAATTACTGACGACAATGTGGATGAATTAAAGACAATAATTTTGGATAATCAACTAATCACCATCAGAAAGATTTGACTAGAATTATATCAAAACTACTTCTGGAAATTATATAACGATAATGCTCCAGCTCACAACTCAATGTTTTTTTTTTGTGATTTTTTTTTTTTTTTTTAAATTTTAAGCTGTCTGAGACATTGGACATGGCCCCCTGCGACTTCTTTCTATTCCCGAGACTGAAGAGAAACACGAAATGACGTCGTTTTGTCAACACTGGTGAGAAAAGACAGTATCGCCGAACACCATAACGTAGATTGAGTTCCAGAAGTACTTCCAGGATTGTAAAAAGTGAGTGTGCAAGTATAATATCTTAAGGGGATTACTTTGAAGTTGATGTTGATGAATAAATGAGATTCTTTAAAAAAAAAGAAAATTCCCTATTTTTCTTTTATCATTTGTCATATATCTTCGTTGAGTGATCAATTAATAATATTAACATTTTTTAAGAACTAGTATGTAATTACTTTTCAGACAGTGATGTACATATTGGTACACTGTGGCAGACTTACCACAATATCAGATGACACAGCAAAACTTTGGTAATCTACTTGAGGTACAGATTATTTTGGTACCGTAAGTTACGTCTGTTGCAGACCGATATTATTCCTATTATAGCCTTTATATCTATCAACGTTTCGAGCTGAACAGAATATTGCTTTGTGTGGTGTCGTGTGGTTTTCGTGTGCGCAGCTCCTTCTGGCAAGTTTTCGCTGCGTTACCTCTGTCTCAATTCAGGTTACATTTTTATGAACAAATATTTGAATTTAATTTTTTAAATTTATTGTTTTGATTTTTTTTTTTTTCAGAAAAATGTTGTCTTTTTCATTTTCAATATTCTCCAGTTTAGTGCCAACAATAGGTACACATGAAAGGATAGAGCCATACTAAAAAATTCAATGCCATAGCCGGGATTTGAACCACGGATCTTCTGGTTTCATAACGCACCTTTCATAGTGCGTCCTACACACGTCTAAAGTGAAAGAACAATTAATTTTCATTAATTGTACCTAATAGTGGTCCGAACTATAAAGCCCGGGTCTTAAAGTACTTACAGCATAGTAAGTCGCCATTAAGGTAGTTGTCTCATGTATTTATGAGAACTCCTAAGTGGTTTACCGGGAAAAACACGAGTCAGTTGGAGAATTTAATGTCATGTCGGCACGTTGGCCATAGTAGCTCAAATGGTTAGAGCGGCTGGACGGAAACCAGAAGATCCATGGTTTAAATCCCGGCTATGACATTGAATTTTTCAGTCTGGCTCTACCGTTTCATAGTGCGTCCTACACACGACTAGTGTGAAAGAACAATTAATCTCCAATAGGCATGTAGTTGTGTCAATTAAAATATCTAGTATGAGACTAACCTGAACCTTTGTAAATTTAATTTTAAGGTTTAATAATGTCATAACTCAGCGTAGGAAGGTCGTATGTTATTGGACGCCTTCGTTTTAACTCTAATCTTTATGCACCCTGGGCTCATTTGAGCATCATTTCATACATCGTCCGATATCACTTAACGTTGGAGGACGTAAATTAAAAAGAATGTAAAAAGGAGAAGATGAAGAAAACGGTGCAAGGCGTTCCATAGTTAAAGCTTTGCATTACATCTTAGCACAATTCTGCCCTGTGGATCGACGGGCCCCAAAACAACACACACTCACACTGCCCTGTGGAACTTCTATGCTTCAGAAAAGTTATGGGGCACCTATCTGGGGGATTCTTTTTTCTTTTTGTCACGGAGGTACTTATGAAGGATTGTTGAAACTCTAGGCGAACTAATATTTAATGTAACCTCAGCATCTTTTTAAGTTAGTATTTAGTCTAGGATCTTCCCAAATCACTTTTTTTCAGCTGCAAACTTTAAACTTTTTTTTCCTATTTGAAACATGCTAAGCTTTAAGAATGGCACTGCTACACGCACAGAACGCAGTTTGTTTGTGCAGAAAGGTAGCATTATTTAAGTGCGTGGGTTTTTTGGGCTGGGTCGCTAGCAGTAGAAGGTGAGGGACTTAAAGGCGATAAACATCACTGCCTTCCAAAATGGATACACTTTGTTACGTGGTGGAGAAAAGAAGCGAGTGAAGAGGAAATATGGCCCCAGCAGGGGGGCACAACGGGGAACGGGGCGCCCCAGCTTGTTTTTCCTCAACAACGTGATGGATCTATGCTCACTATGAATGAATCTATGGATCCTGAATGGTATCTATGGATTCATTTGTTTTCCACCTCAGAGCACGGCCGCCTGAAATTAATTTTCTTCCTCGGACTCCATTTGTTTGTCGCTAGGGTGCGTGTGAACGCGCGTGTCGCTGTTGTTTTGTTTAATTTCCTTACGGTTTATTGATTTCAATGTGGAGTGATTGAATTTAATGGAGAAAAGGAAAGACAGGACTTGTGTTTTGTTTATGACGCTAAATATATGTCACCGTTTCAGGATTCTACGAGTCTATATATCACCAAATTGAATACCACGTCAGTACCTATTTAAATTGAAAGTTTATCACATCCATCTATAGGTATTTATTACATAACGTGGTGAAATATATTATGCTCGAAATTGAGTTTTAAGCAACAACTAGGCTGATTTCTAAAAGAAGCTTAGCGGGAAACTTGTAACCCTACTTTATCTAAATATTAAATATACCTAACCTGAATTTGAAAATATTTCCGTGCAATACAACCTACAAATTTAAACGGAGATCTCGAGTCATATAATCGTTACCATCTTACTTCTTTTGTCTGTCTGATTCGTCGTTTAATACAAATGAGAAGTTTTGCACGTTAGCAACACAAGGGCGTATCTACGTTTGTGTCAGTTAGAGAAAACCAGAAAAAGCATGTTTCATAGATCTATAAAATGCATTTGCAATGCAAAATAAATACCTTGTCTTACAAAAACGCCTTTATACGCTGGTAGGGGTTGTATTTTGCAAGTAACATTCAGAGTTTATTTTAATAAATAATTTGTATTCATGAACTACCTTCTCATGTTTAGGTTTTTTTTTCCACATATTTCCATGCAGTGGAATATGAGAATACAATAGTCAAATGTTTTAAGAAGTGTCGCATTGTGATGCCTTTGTACTTCCGTTCTCTTTGAAAGACAGGGAGAAAAAATGGGACTGATAAATTCGCAGTTGAAAGTAAGATATTTGAGAGTCGAAACCTTTGAAGAAACATTTAATGTCCAACATGTATTTACTAACATAAAGCAATAAAATTTTTGTTTATTAAATTTTACTCACCTCTAGTGGTTTACTAGTTTAAAAGGATATTTTTAGAAGTTTCGAGATATATAATTTGTCATGAAGATATCTTAAACATATGGAATTTCAATCAAACTCGTTTGTTTAAACCTTGATCGTTTAAATTTTCCACACAAGACATGATAACTACTTCCCATGGACCAAAATATTTCAGAAAACAATTTTTTTTAAATTTAAATTTGTAACTTTGGATATATTTAGGGATGGGTCGGTATCAGTTTTTCTGGATACTCGGTAATTGATACCGATACCTACACGATATTTTACGCACTACTCGATACCATCATTTCTACTTCTAGTTTCAATATAATATGGAATGTTAGGAGAATTGTGTAATACCAATAAAATTAAACAGGTGTATATATTTAAAGACACAAAACTTAAAACCATGAGTGTTCTAATTTTTAAACTCTACATTAGACATTTAAAAGCAAAACAGTCCACTTTTATAAGCTTCTCTTCAAAAATACTAGCATGTTCATTATTTCGGGGTCAAGTCTACTTCCTTTTCTGTGTGCCCTGCTGTGCTAAATATCTTTCAGGGAAACCTGTTGCAGTTGGAATACTCAAATATTTAGTGGTTATTATTTTTTTGGAAGATAATTGTTCTTTCACACTAGCAGTGTGAAGGCTAAAGTATGGAAAGATAGAGTCAGGCTGAAAAATTCAATGCCATAGCCGGGATTTGAACCACGGATCTTCTGGTTTTCGTCCAGTCGCTCTAACCCTTGAGCTACTATGACCAACGTGCCGAAATGACATTAAATTCTCCAACTGACTCGTGTTCTCCCGATAAACCACTTAGGCGTTTTCATAAACACAAGAGGCAACTACCTTAATGGTGACTTACTATGGTGTAAGTACTTTAAGGCCCGGGTTTTATAGTTAACCACTATAGGTCAATTAATGTGAATTAATTGTCCTTTCATACTGGCCGTGTGTAGGCTAAAGTATGGAAAGATAGAGTCAGACTGGGAAATTCAAAGCCATAGCCGGGATTTGAACCACGGATCTTCTGGTCTCCGACCAGCCGCTCTAACCCTTGAGCTACTATGGCCAACGTGCCGACATGACATTAAATTGTCCAACTGACTCGTGTAGTTGTCTCATGTGTTTATGAGAACTCCTAGAACCGGAAAAAATACAAGTCAGTTGGAGAATTTAATGTCATGTTGGCACGTTGGCCATAGTAGCTTAAGGGTTATAGCGGCTGGACGGAAACCAGAAGATCCGTGGTTTAAATCCCGGCTATGGCATTGAATTTTTCAGTCTGACTCTATCTTTTCATATATTTTTTTTTTCCTGGAAATTTTGAATTTCTTTTCCAGTAGTCCAGTGCATAAGAAAGAAGAGGTGACAAATCGGCGTTGAGATATGCAGTGATTTCTTCCTGGGAACTGGTAACTGCTAGTGAATCTGACACATGATTATTTTCTTGCATAATATTACTGTACAGGTACCACAGTCCTGGCAATTTCTCAGGCTTTGCAATGTTGTAATTGCGACAATAATATATTGTGACTTTAAAATAAAAATTACAGAATCACCACCGAAGTAACTAAAAAGAATCGCGCAAATTTTCTAAAATATCGTTCGATATCGATACGGTGCAAGTGTAGTGTATATCGAGATATTACAAGTATCGATGTCCCATCCCTAGTTGTATTAAATATGTTTAGAAATTAATAGGAACTGAATTCTGAATTTGTATGAAATTTACGCTTTAAACCATAAAAAACTGAAAGACTTCGAGCTTTAATTTAAGTAAAAGTTTTTAATATAATTTTACATAACAATAGAAATATTAGGATGAAACGTAAAAAAAACTTGTATTTCTAAACAGACAAACATTATCACAGTATTTGCGTAATAAAGTTATATTATTAAGCTCGCTATTTTTAACTGAAACTTTCTTTCACAATAAATTCCACGACACTTGTCTTAACATAAAAAAGAGCTACCATTTCAAAGCAAAGCCATAAATTTCACAAATAGATGTTATCTTAAATGCTATGATTCCTGTTCATACTTTTTACAGTGAAAGCTTGCGCATGCGCGTAAGCAGGAACGTGAGATTAGTCACTTTGGTTGCCGTGACGACCGACAGGTGTCGGACCGATCGCTGAAAAGAATTCACAGATAAGGACGTGAGGAAATGTTTTGTGCTAGGATGAGGTGTTAACAGATCCTTTTGTCCTTTATCCACACCGACAGTGATTCTGTAAACAAATCAGAATTTACAACACAATTGCAGAAAAAATCTATCAAGACGCGGTGTCTGAATTCCTGGAGAATTGGAGATAGTAGTTGAATACCTTATTATTTAACAACAACAACAACAACAACAATAATAATAATAATAATAATAATAATAATAATAATAATAATAATAATAATAATAATAATAATAATAATAATAATAATAATAATAATAATAATAATAATAATAATAATAATAATAATAATAATAATAATAATAATAATAATAATAATAATAATAATAATAATAATAATAATAATAATAATAATAATAATAATAATAATAATAATAATAATAATAATAATAATAATAATAATAATAATAATAATAATAATAATAATAATAATAATAATAATAATAATAATAATAATAATAATAATAATAATAATAATAATAATAATAATAATATATTTTAGTAAAAATAATAAAATATAATCAATAAAATCACCTGATAACAGTACAACAAACCAAGTGTTAGCGTAGTGAAGTGGGACATCCAGAAAGGGAGTAAATTATTTATGGGCGCCGTTTAGATGCTGTTCTAAGCGTCTCATTCACAAGTGGGTAAATAAATCCGTTTAATTTTGCTCATAGGTCCCTTTATCATGTTTGAGGTACTTTTAAGTGGCATACACCTACAATAAGTGACCACCGGTATTACTTCCCTTTCGTATGAAGGCACGCTAGGTGCTTTTACACCTGAAAAAGAACCATTGTCCTCCACCAAATTTGATACGCGCAACCCCTAAATCAAGAAGGACCATCTAAGAGATATGATAAAGATATAATGGAAATTTTCTAATTTCTCTGGCTTTACACATCCCATTTACAAAACCTTTGTTTCTCTTGTTCATACACATGTTCCTGTTGTATGTTGGCATTTTCATCTATTTTGAATATTTGGTTTATTGTTGACTGTCGAAGAGGTTTTGAGTGCTTGGCCTATTTTTTAAAAAAATAGTATTACATTTTACTTCTAAAATGAAATAAGGTGCGGCACCATATCCGAAATGTTTATTGTAGCCTTTGATTAATTTACTATTGAGAAGGACAAGAGTTGACGAGTGGTAGAAACTTTTCAAAGAGGGCTGAGATGTCGACCGTTCTGGTCGACCTCGCATATCAATTAACGACAACAACGAGGAAGAAGTAAGGAAAATGGTTCTGGTAAATCACTGAATCACCATAAGAAACGTTTGAATAGAGTTATGTCAAAACTGCTCGTGGAAATTGTATCACGATAATGCTCCACCTCACACCTCAATGTTTGTGGCTTTTTTGTCAAAAAACAAAAAAAAAAAAAAAAACAGTTTTGCTGTCTCAGACACTGTATTTGCCGGACATGGCCCCCCTGTGACTTCTTTCTATTCCTGAGACTGAAGAGAACCATGAAAGGACGTCGTTTTGTTAACATTGATGAAATAAAAAAGAATCACTGAACACCATAATGAAAAGTGAGTTCTGGAAATACTTCCAAGTTTGGAAAAAGTGCTGGTACAATTATATCTGAGGGGGACTACTTTGAAGTTGATGATGAATAAATAAAAATGGTTTAAGTATGAAGACAATTCCCGTTTTTTATTTTTTGTTTTTTGTTTTATTTTGCTTCACCTCGATAGACAAGAATGAGTTTCATAAAACAACTAAAACTACATCAATGAATGGATCTTATACATGCATGCGTTAACAGAAACGTTAAGAACAAAGTACAAGCAGAAAAAAATACATGAGAAAAGAAATTACAGACTTTATGGATCAAAGTAAATGGAAGAAAAATAAAAATCTGTTGTAAAATGTTGCATGATTTAGTTAGAATGCATAATACAAAATTCCGCACGTAAAAGAAAGTTGTGAAAGGTCACTGACCTCTACGTTTTTGTATCAGAGAAATTATTTGTTTTATTTAATTGAAAAATGAGCAAAGAAATAACTATTTTCCATTTGAGAAAAGTAAAAGTACTTGACAATTCGTACCAATAAAAAGAATATTTCAGAAAAGATTAATTCAAAAAATAAAGAGAAAAATAAGGAAAGAAAGAACAAAAGAAAGCAAAACAAAAAAAAAATAGCATTAAGCGTGTACTTTAATGCGATTTTGTAAACTGCAAGATTTTGTCTGTCTGTTATAGTTTACCTATCAGTTAAGTCGTTCAAACTGAAGAGGCGTTGTCGAAAATTCAAGATATACATTTCGTTTTTCATTAAAATATGTTAAAGATACAGTGATTCTATAAAGTATTTGGGCCATTTTTGTTAAAATAAAGCTTTTCGAAAGAGATTTCTAAAGGCTAATTTGGGACGCTGAATTTAAATATCAGATTTTGTATTTAAATGACTTTACACGTTTTATTTATTCTGTTCACAAGTAGATAGACACATATAACTTTCAGTACGTTGTATAGAAGATAATAAATAAAATATATGCTACAGGTGTGCCATTAGACTACTGAGGTCATCTAGCATCATACAGTTAAACAGAGTTCGACGCATTCTCAATCATGCTCCTAGGGTTCTTTCACCTAATGCTGTGATATCCTGGCATGAACTTATTCTGCAAGAGTTAGTAGCTCCAATAGACAGCTGAACTGTTACGCTTTTCAATTGTTTATACTCTAACGCTCGCCTAGGAAAGGAAGTAAATGGCTACAGAATGTGTTAGTCATTGAACGTTAAATAGAAATGCAGTAATTGAGTTCTTAAAGAGTTATATAAATGATGTTGGTCCAAATATGACCATTACACAACACTTATTTAAAATATCAGAGAAAATATCCATAAAAATATCAATAGTCTCTAGAGGCTAGAAGAGATTATTCCTAACTTGAACTTGATGGAACTTAGATGTATGGATAGGGAAGTGAAAGACGTTAAATCATTCGGCAAAGTTATTATAAAAGTGTATTTCTAATTTTGTGTTTATTTTAAAACAACTGTACCAAGTTGTTAATTTTGGAAAACAGTACAGCTATCAGAAGATTTTAAATACAATATCTCATTTATTTTCTAATATCCAATCTTGAAAAATCTTTAGAGTTACGACATCTATCCGAGAAGAAACTCCATGCTAACTGCCTAGGCAATAACAATTACTTAAACATCTTTTTTTAAAGACCTTTTCGACAAAAACTTCAAACGGCGAGATGAAAACACACCTCCGCAACAGTTGCAAATGTCGCCGCAACGTGCAAAAAATTAATTCCATGAAGGATAAAGTTCTAAGCCTGTTGTAATGCCCACTTCAGTAGCGTGGATGGTAGCGTCTGCCTCACGCTCAAAAGATCCCGAGCTCGAATCTCTATCAAGGTGAGTTATTGATAAAGTTTTTACCGATATATTCTCCTGTCGTGAACGATGACTGTCTTCAGACTATAAGCTCTATGGACCGTGTACTCATTTTAGTATTATTTCATTCATATTTCGACATGAAAACGTTGCAGGACGTAATTCTTTATTTTAAAATTAACCTAAGTATAAAGAAGTTTCAAAAATGGTATATATAAAGCACGCGGAATTAAAACATCCCTGTACCTTTTAGGTGAATTCAGGAGTCCTTAGGGGAAAAATTAAAATTCAAATAACTTCGGTTCTGTTTATTTTCAAGGTTTACAAGGGCTGTTCAATAAAGAATGATAACAATTTTTACGGTCATAATTTTTCGCACTAAAATTCAAACTTATTATATTCAATTCAAGTTCAGACATGTTCAGTATCGCCTACCGCTGCAATGGAGGTAACATGCAGTTAAAGTTGATGTTAGATGTTTCTATCAAATGTAATCACTGCTGATGAAACTTGGCTACGTCATTTTGATCCTGAGAGCAAACAGCAAAGCTCAGTATGGAAATCTCCTTCAACACCAACCCCCCAAAAAGCAAAAGTGGTTGCTTGTGCTGGGAAAGTTACGGTCATCTCATTCTTTGATATTCATGGAATGGTTTATCAGCATGATGTACCTGCACACACATCAGTAACTGGACAATACTACAGGGATGTCCTGAAAACATTGCAAGTCCATATCAGGCGCAAAAGACCACATTTCCGTTAAGCAGGCTGGATGCCGCACCATGATAATGCGCGGCCGCATATTGCCAATGTTGTTGCTGAATATCTTGCAAAAATCAACGTGAAGTACATCCCTCACCCTCCCTATAGTCCGGATTTAGCCCCATGTGATATTTTCATATTCCCTAACATGAAGAAACGCCTTAGTGAGAGGCATTATCTATCATCAGAAGCAGTGGTGTAGGCTGCGGAGGCGATTTTAAAGGATCTCTCAAAACAGTTTCCAGCATGTCTTTGAAGACTAGCAGAAACGCTGGGACAAGTACATCGCATTCAGGGGAGACCATTTTGAGAAGGACCATGAAAATTATGAGGATGAGTATAGGTACGTTCTCAAAATAATTGTGATCATTCTTTATTGAACAGCCCAATCAAATTCATTTAGTGCCAAATTTCCTAGTGGTTCGAGTTCCTGCCACGGCATTAAATGTCTGGTTCAGTTTACCAAACTTAATATTACTATAAAGCAACTCAGAAGCTTGCTTTAATCAGATTCGTCGTCAGGTATGCTGTTATCAGCAGCCGAGTGAAGAGTCATTTCAACACCGTGGTACAGAAGTGATTCGCGCCGCTTCTGATACAGTTTCGGAGACAAGTTATATCATAAAGATGCTGTCGATCAGAGATAAGCTTCCCACGAGCCAACCGTTCCAATGGCAATATATTTCATGGGTCGCAATGTCGTATTCCTAGCAGGCCATGAATGAATATAATGTTATCTCTGATCTTTTCCTCACAACGCGATTAAATTCACTAAACGATTTCCACAGGAGCACCCGCAAACAATTAAACAGTTCGCCTCGCTATATTCGCAAGAGTTTAATGCTAATCGAAAAGATAATGCTTGAAAAAAGTCTTATATGTGACCCTCTAGATATTATAATTCGTTTTCGGTTTTACACGGACAGTTTTTTTTCTTTTATTCCTTTTTTACAATGCCTTTAGGTATAGAAATATTGTTTTTCAAATAATTTTGAATATGAATTTCACCGAAAATAAAAATTTTGGGGTCCCTTGAATACAGTCTAGAAAATGTCCTTTGCCCACCTCTAGGTGGACCTTTTTTATGTCTTTAAGTGATGCCACACAATACTTTTTATTGCATTCTGAACTTAACTTTTCCCTTCTAAAAATAAATATATTATTTTTATTAAACTCTCCTATTAAAAATTTCCCCCAAAAGATAAAAAATAAAACAAAAAGTAAATAAATTCACATTTTTATGACCTTCATTAAGGTATCCGAGAGGCTACAAGGATAAGTACAAAAACGCATATAAAATCAACTTCATTCCTTCGCAATCTTAAACAAATGAAAAAGAAAGAATTAATAGATAAATCTAGACAGAAAATAGTTCGACTCCATAATTTATACGCAGTAACCTTCCCTGACATTTCCTCCTCACTTTCAGAGGGTCACTACACGTCGACTTCCAAAAAGAAAAATAAATAAATAAATAAATGAATAATGAATAAATCATTGAATAAATAAATAAATAAATCATTGAATAAATAAATCATTGAATAAATAAATAAATTAATTAATAAGTAAATAAGTAAATAAATAAGTAATAATTTCAAGAACAATTTTAGAACTACTGAAAAAATCGAAATGATAGCAACAAATATTTGGGAAGTGGTTAGTACAATTCTTACCAAATAAATTTATTCGACGTAAACGGTTTTGTGCGGTACTCTGGTTGTTATCTTGTGGTTTAAAAGGTTTAAGATATGCAAAATTTTCAAAAAAAAAAAAAAAATAACAGAAAATTTCCCAGGCTTATACTGTTTTTTTTCTCGATAATCTGAACAGAAAGCGAGATGCTTTATTCTTTTTTTTTTTATTTTGCATATCCTTTAGCTAAAATATGTTGAGATGGACACCGTAGGTATACCGCATTTTGAAGTATATATACTTAAGGTATGTTCTAGGTAAATCATTTTCATAGTAATCGGTTTGGCATTCTTGCTTGAAAGTAAATTTACTAAGAATAATTTTCTAAAAGCCACAATTTTGACAAGTATCGCGCTTTCATCAATCTTTTTTTAAGAACAGCAAAGAAAATTTAAATTTAAGTAAAACTTAACTCGTTCTAAAACATTTTATATTTCAGTGAAAATTGTATGCATTTTCTAATATGACTGAAGTTTCTCAATTACATAAACATTTAACACGTGGTGGATTTTAAGTTATCATAATTTTATTTTTTTGCTTAGTATCATTTTTCGTAGCAGAGCTGTTCTAAATTACTAGCTAGTCTTTATTCCCGCATATCTTCACTCCCCTATTCGTATACCATAAAGGAAGGCACCTAGTTAGTTGAACCGAACACAAATCCAAGATTGTCAAAGCAAGTACCAATGCACTTGCGATAAAATCTGCCTTGTCTTCTCCGTAAGGAATGGTTACTTAGCAACGGACTCAGGACTCCGGCAGCACAGCTAATAAGAGTACGTATAACGATGCTGTTTTATTTGTGTACGCTATCTTAACATTGTGCAAGGCTGTAACGATCAAAAATGATCATACAATGAACTATGTGAACTTTTGTTTTAAATAAACCTCATCACTTTACTAAGATATTGGACAATTTTAAACTAAAATGTATTGTATTACATAAATTTAGTATTGGTAATTAAAAATCACATTAGTTATTACCTCAACGATGGTTCAGTTATTTTGTTTCTTCAGGGAAGCTGTAAAATGGAACCATCTAAAAATATATAAGATTTAAGACATTTAAACATATTGTAAATAATGTAATTTGGGTAGACGTGAAGACTATGTATAACTACTGCAATTTTATAAGGATTTGACATTTATTTATTTTAATACTGAAAGTAATAGAAGGGAGCTCTTAAAAGCAAAGTTAAGAGTAGATCGAATCTCTGAACAGCATACATAAGAAGTAATGTTGCATAAATATCAAACTATTTATTTTCAATATCTTCCAAAAAGTGGCAGCAAGATTTTGAAGAAAAGTCCTGAACCAAAAACTATCCCCATCCTAAAAAAGGTTCGTGCTTTATATTATATCAAAATAATGTAAAAATTGTGAATTAAAATATTACTTATTAAGATGTTTACATGAGCAAAGCCTATGAAAACTACTTTCAAAGGTCGACGATTTTATGTTTTTGTATACTTGAACCACAAACTTTAAATAATATATAAAAAACTTATTTCACAAAATGTTAACTATATTAAGAACACGGAATTTATTGCAAACAATTTTTTGTGGCAATAGCTATTTCAGGAATGTGTGTCTTTTGATACCGAAATTAAGAATTGCAATTTATAAAGAATCATGATGGATTTCAAAGGAATGTGGGTTCTTTGTTACAACACGTGCAAGGGTAGTTGAGTAGAATAGCAGTTGGGGGAGAATAGTTGTTATAGCAAAAGAAATGTAAGAAACAGTGTCCTTAGCAGACTTCTAAGGGATAGCACTTGACTTGTTGAATGAGGTATTCTTCGGTCCCTAATAATGACAAAAGATAAAATTAATACAAAGAGAATCTTTGGTTGAATGAAGAGGGCTTTTAGAAAGTGAAACTGACACTTACACCCACGCGCAGATGTGGAGTACGGTCTTCGGCGTCAGGCCGATTAGAGCACTTCGTGGCTGGCAAGCCATTGATACAGTCCGAGGCGTGAAGCCTATTAGGGCGGTCAACTTGTTTTGTCTTGGGCCAGGCATACCAGAAATGAGAGAAGATATTTTTCGGTTCATATATACGTGAGGAACGAATAAAGTTTATCGAGTAATAAACATTCCGCCTTCAGTAACTCTAAACAGGGATACTGGTAACCCTTAGTCGGCAACTTCAAGTTCGATGTTCTGAGAAAAAGAAGCAGTCAATAAATCAGTTTGAAACGGGCATTCCAGTGTCAATAAAACCCTCCTTCTCGCACATATCCACGCATACCCTGTGAGAAACCTCATTGCTTTACCCTGAGCTAAACATTATTGTATCAAACTGTAGCGCCAACATAGAACTCTTTGCTCGCCAATATATTTGCTTCAAATTGGCGTCCCAACGTGGAACTGTGCGCCCTTGTTCGCCAATCATTTTTGCTTCACTTTGTTGGCTAGAATTTTTCAAAGAGCTGTTATTCAAATTTTTCTTGCGATGAGATGGAAAGGGTATGGGATTTATAGTCAAAATATTTGACTATCTCGTCCTTTGTATTCCTTTTGTCCCTACGAGATGTGTAACGCAAACTAATTCTGCAAATTTTTACCTCGATTAATCTACAGCAGTCAGACTGTAAAACTTCAGTAATGACAGTTAAAAAGCAGAATAAAAATAAATGTAGGTGTAGAAACTTACCTGAATGTAAACCTTAGATTTTTTTTTACAAAAAATACAGTAGCACCGCGCTAAACCGAAGTAACGGTAGCAGAATCGTTTTGGATAACTGCTAACGGGAAAATAATTCTATTTCAAAAGTTCCTGTGTAGGTACTAATGTTTAATAAACCACATGATATTTACTCACATGTATTTCTCGTTATATGATGAAATTACATTCTCTTTGCATGACCAGGAAAACAAACAATAGCGACTTTCTTTTTGGAAAATTCAAACCGATAACAAAAATTACCTCGGAAATGTCTAACCATTGAAAAGCATAGTTGACATATACGAGCGTTCCTCCGTGAGATTTACATTTTTAATGTAGCAAGATTTTTAGGTAGAATGCAGAGTTCTACTTGCTGTAAATGCAACATAAAGAAAGCAAAATCTACAGCTGTACACAGTATTAAAATACTCTATGATTTACAGTCTTTACAAAGACTGTTCCGTAAATTCGGTAATTACTCTATGGAACGTTTTTCTCGGAAAGTTTAATAAGGACACCGAAATGTTCAAAAATCACAAAATCCCCGCAAAGTGCACACATTTTTCAAAATGAAAAAGGCAGTAGAATTATTAGTATTTAAAGGGTAACAAAATAAAAAATGGTTTTAAATGTGAGTAGTAAAATTAAATTATGTAAACGTACTATATTTTTTCGTTACTTATTTTGTTTTTCTCACTAGGGTTTCGGTTAATCGTCGTTCGGATAAGCCAGGTCTTACTGTACATATATTTGTTAGTAGATGAATTATCCGTCACTAAAGAAAAGCTGCCCAGCAAGTAGGACGGCCGATGTTCATTTCATATAAATGACCTGGCAACAGCAGAAGACATTTTCAGCATGGTGCCAAGTGTTATAGATGCAGATGAAGATCGTTGGAACAAAACCGGATCTTTGAATTTCAGAGCGTATTAATGCACTGCAACGAGACATTTTACATCTACCTGTCAATAGATTGCTTTAATCTCTGTCGGAAAAGCTTGGCAGAGGTTGTACGGTAGCATTTTAATATCATTGCGAGGTTATTTACCATAAATCTTTGACTTTATTTCTTGTAATTTTAATATAGTATAGCTCCAATTATACCTAATAATGGACAATACATGCTCGGATATTCACGCAACAGGATGTAAACATTATACCTCTCTCAAAGTTCTTTTATATTCTAAATAGTTCTTGGTGGTTATTTGTGACGTGTAAGATGAAAAGTAATACAAATTTAAAGTTTATATAAACATATGCTGACAAGAAATTATAAATAAGGTTATTTATTCTTAATTAACGTCCTCCAACTCAAGTCATATCGGACGATGAATAAAATGCTGCTCAAATGAGCCCGAGTCCATAGAGCTTAGAGTTACCAGACATTCATCTTTCAGGATAAGGGAAGACCTCCAACGTTAAGTCATATCGGACGATGAATGAAATAATGTGCAAATGAGTACAGAGTACATAGAGCTCAGAGTTAGCAGACATTCATCTTTTTGGATAAGGGAAAGCCCCGGAAAAACCTTATCCAGATAACTTAAGATTGGATTTTATTTATTTATTTATTTATTTATTTTTTTGTAATTTACGTCCTCCAAAGTTGTCGTATCGGACGGTGAATGAATTGGGGGAAATGATGCTCAATTGAGTCCAGGGTCCATGGAACTTAGAGTTACCCGACATTCGTCTTGAAGGATAATGGGAAACCCCGGAGAAAACCTTATCCAGGTAGCTAACCCTGACCGAGATTCGAACTCGGGAACTCTTGAACGTGAGGCAGACACGCTACGATCTACGCTACTGAGGCGTTAATCAAGATTGGAGTTCGGGACGTACCGAACGTGAGGCCGACGCGCTATCACCTACGCTACAGAAGCGGACTAGGTGAGGTGATGTCTAAGTAGATCGTAGTTCCATTTTCTCCCATTTGTTCTAACACCCCTGACGTGCAAGGTAATCGACAACTTTGTGGATGACAGTTTTTCTATGCGCTTTACTACCAGGTCATTGTTACCAACTGTAAGAAGAAAAGCGTATAATTTGTAGAAAAATTGCTTGCGAATAGCTGTCAAAATTTCTACCTTATCATTTAATAGAAAGCCCTCCTCTGTAGCGCGGTGGTAGCATGCCTGACTATGTTCAAGAGGTCCCGAGCTCGAATCTTGGTCGGCATAAGTTATAGTAGGCAAAGTCCCTGCAATTAAAGTAGCCTAGCTTAAAGGCGAGTCCCATCCAGCTCAGTGAAAGTGGTAGGAGGGTTGACGTTGGTACAATCTCACGTACCGAGCGGGATGTCCCAGGTGGTTTCGTATGTAGCCCGTATTCGGGAGGTCCAGGTTCGATTCCCGTGGCCGATCTACCTGACCCATGAGTTTTTTCAGGGGGTTTACCGGGTCGCTAAGCAAATGCTGGGTAGGTTAATTACATACGCTGAGTTTCCTGTCCCTCCATTTCATCTCCATTATCATTTCATGTCATCTCTCATCTGGTGGTCTCTTCAGGGTAGAAGTGTCGGCGGGAGTCTCGGTGGTGCATGGCAGGATGATATGCTCTGAGTGAACCACTTCTTCCTCCGGTATGTTGGGTGCCGGTCTCCGAACCGAATGCTGCGACTGTCTTCGAACCATTCCCGTAGGGGCAGGGGATCAGCTGCCGTGGTGCGGGCGCTGTGAACCCCTAGTACTCGTGGTACCTCTGACGTTACTAGAAAAACCTCGGGCCGAACATTCGAGCCCCTCCCTGAATGGGAGTTGTTCGGATTAGGTTGGATTTGAGGGGCGCAGTGGTTCCCGATACCCGTGGGAGATCAATTAAGTCTTTGGACAGGGTTAAAGGAAGCCATATATTCCCGCGTACTAGCCTGCATAGCTAGTAGAAGGTGTGCTAGATCACCAGGCGGCCCTACCGAGTATAATCGGTAGCCTTCCCCTTTGAGGTTGACGCACGTAAGTGGCGTATCCACTTCCATCCAGTCTTGAGTCCACAGGACCAGATGGGGGGAGGGGCTTGTTAGTCTCCAGATCATGCCCTATGGAAAGGCCCACGGAGGCATCGGGTGCCCTTTTGGGATAGCTCGGTAACTCCCTGGTCGTTAGAGCGGGGTCAGTCTTCACTCTGTGTGGATTTCCCTGGTAGATACCCCTGATATATGTATATAAACCACAGTATGGGGGAATTGACCTGGCCTGCCGGGGAGTTTTACATCCAAAGTAAAATGTAAGGAACCTGCCCTCTGCACTGTAGTGGCTTTTTGGGGCGGTGGCCATCTGTCTCCTCTCACCTCAACCTTCCTCCTGGGGACGCCCCACTTGGGGCATAGGTGCAATAGACCAAGTTTAGTCGCAGCGCCGAATCCCCCCCTCCCGACAAAAAAAAAACTCAGGTAATATTTTCTGTTTATACAAGTATTGTCTCACGTCACTAGCTTATCCCCCTTAGCTGACTTCCCCGCATCCCGCAAGCAATGAGCTTGCGCCCGCACAGTAGCTACTTAACTCGTCCTTAACCAACTTTCACACATACAGGTTTGCGCATGTAGCGGCTGGACGGAATCGCCACCCTTGTCAGGGAGTTTATGAAAGTAGGCTACTCTACCTGGTAAAGGGTTTTCCTTATGCTGAAGGATGAATGTCAAATGCCTCTAAGCTTTATGGACCCTGTACTCGTTTGATCATCATTTCACCCATTTCATCATCGTCCGATATGGCTTGACGTTAGAAGATGTTAAATAATAGTTGAAATGCCTGAAATAACCCCAAAACCTAACAGACCTGGTGATTAACCTGACTGCTAGCCTTAAGCACATATGCGTGTTATAATAAGCGCTAACGATCATCCAGTTGACACGTAGAAAGAAACTACAGATCCCCACTTACCGCGGTTTCTCAAATTATTCACGCTATTGAATGGGCACTGGCCTTATCTATGTACTGAAACTGGAGCATGTTACCATAATGCTTCTATTCTAAAAAATTAATTCTGGGTCAGTTTTATAAACTTAAGGAACTAGAAATTTATGTCAGTCTACGCGTTTGAGATTAATCTTAAAAGAAATGCTAATCTGCATCCAAAAACTATCGCTAGCAGAGCTGTTATGATGAATTATGGCGATATAAGCAAACTTAAATATAAAACATGTTACAATTTATTACATCTGTAAATTATTATAGTAAAATACCTATATTAAAGACGTCATTTAGGTAAACCTAGACTAAACGTGCAATAATTCCATCTAAGCAACCATCTAAAGTCTTTAATTTTGTTCAAAACACAATTATGTACTACGTAATTAATCTCGAGCAACCTGTTTAAGAAATTCATTTTTTTCGGGGGTGGAAGCCTATGACTAAGTATTAAAGAATTATAACGTACAGAAAAAATATTCCTTTTTTTTACTATATTTCAGTCATTGCTATAGTACAGGGTGTATATAAATGGATATCGGGGCTTTAACTCTTTATAATATTTATTACATTAAACTTAAGTTATAAATGATATTTTAAATGAAAAAGCAACTCAGTTTTGTTTGTTGGCCCCAGTGCGCATGTGCGTGCAATGTTTCTGCCGCAATCCGCAAGAAAGCACAGAAAGCGTTTTGTGTTTTGCAGTTTGCAAAGACCGAATCTGTAGTTACTGTGCAACGGGCGTTCCGCATTAACTTCGGTTGTGATCCCCCTAGTGATAATAACATTTGTAGATGGTATCATCAGTTTGAAGATACCGGCTGCTTTTGTAAAGGGAAGAGCACGGGACGACCAAGAGTAAGTGAAGAGACTGTTCAAGTCGTTCACCCGTAGCCCAAAGAAATCAGTCCGGAAGGCTAGTCGTGAATTACAAGTTCCTGTGTCGACTGTTTGGAAAGTTGTAAGAAAACGCTTATGGCTACGTCCTTACAGTTTATAGTTATTAAAGGCTCTAAAGCCGACAGACCACGGATTACGTGCCAACTTCGCAAACGACACGTTGTTTCATGACGATGACGATTTTATGGATCGTGTTGTCTTCAGTGATGAATCGACCTTTCACCTTAGTGGACATGTTAACATTCATAATGTGCGCATCTGGGGCTCAGAAAATCCTCACGAGATGGTTCAAACGCAGCGAGATTCTCCTAAAGTGAAAGTTTTATGTGCAGTATCCCGGCGAAAAGTTTATGGGCCTTTATTTTTTGGTGAAGCTATTATAACTGGCACTTCTTACCTTGATACACTAGAGCAATGGCTGTTTCCTCAGTTGGAGGAAAATGAGCCAGAGAACTTCATTTTCCAGCAAGATGGTGTGCCACCTCACTGGCATAACGAAGTACGCGATTGGTTGAACGTCACTGTACCCGAGCGCTGGATAGGCCGCAAGAGCCCCAATGAAAGGGCTTGCTATCCATGGCCTCCACGTTCTTCTGACCTAACACCATGCGATTTCCACATTTGGGGCTTCATCAAGGATCGTGTGTACGTGCCTCCGCTACCAGCTGACCTCCCTGAATTAAGAAACCGTATTGAAGCAGCCGTTTGCTACAATTACTGAATACACACTTATCAACGTTTGGGAAGAACTCGGCTATAGACTTGATGTGTGCCGTGTGACAAAAGGTAGTCACATTGAACATTTATATGGTTCTTGGTAAAAAGGTTTGAGTTGGTTTTTCATTTGACTTATCATTTATAACTTTAAGTTGAATGTAATAAATATTATAAAGATTTAAAACCCCGATATTCATTTAATACACCCTGTATTGAAAGCTGCTATAAGGAATACACCTGGAGATTTCAATTTACGTATAAGACACTAACAGGTTTTAAATATTCTTTAATCTGAAATTGTTTTTTCTTCTTCGGTTTTGTTTGCTTTTGTGTGTTTAGCCCCATCTAACACGTTTCAAATTCATTAAACTAATCTAGTTTATATAGAAAAAAGCGAACGACTACCGCAAAACATCTTTATTGCGGTTTTCCAAATCACTTCATAATTAAATCAAATAGTACTTAGGATATACAGATTTTAAACAAAACCATCAACATATTCGGTAAGCAATGGGTTTAGCGTTTACAAAGCAACTGTTCTCTAGTTCAACGTTCAACGTTGAAGGATGTGATGATTTTTATTAAAATAGCATATATCTAAGCTATTTTTATGGCAAATTACATGCACATCTTCAATTTCCTGTGAATACCTTTTAAAGTCCTCGTTACGAATGACCTCTGCGTAACTGCTAAGATATGACATCAATATTACAATAAAAGCAATATAATTGCTAATAAAGGGCGCACATTTTAGGTCAAATGCAATTTTTGTGAAGCTGAACCATTTCCTAGATATTCCTTGAAGTTTCCAATACTTCAACTTTTCTCAAATGAGAAGTCACTATTTACTCGCTTTGTTTATCTCTCCTTATATTATTATTATTATTATTATTATTATTATTATTATTATTATTATTATTATTATTATTATTATTATTATTATTATTATTATTATTATTATTATTATTATTATTATTATTATTATTATTATTATTATTATTATTATTATTATTATTATTATTATTATTATTATTATTATTATTATTATTATTATTATTATTATTATTATTATTATTATTATTATTATTATTATTATTATTATTATTATTATTATTATTATTATTATTATTATTATTATTATTATTATTATTATTATTATTATTATTATTATTATTATTATTATTATTATTATTATTATTATTATTATTATTATTATTATTATTATTATTATTATTATTATCATTATTATTATCATTATTATTATCATTATTATTATCATTATTATTATCATTATTATCATTATTATCATTATCATCATTATCATCATTATCATCATTATCATCATTATCATCATTATCATCATTATCATCATTATCATCATTATCATTATTATCATTATTATCATTATTATCATTATTATCATTATTATCATTATTATCATTATTATCATTATTATCATTATTATCATTATTATCATTATTATTATTATTATTATTATTATTATTATTATTATTATTATTATTATTATTATTATTATTATTATTATTATTATTATTATTATTATTATTATTATTATTATTATTATTATTATTATTATTATTATTATTATTATTATTATTATTATTATTATTATTATTATTATTATTATTATTATTATTATTATTATTATTATTATTATTATTATTATTATTATTATTATTATTATTATTATTATTATTATTATTATTATTATTATTATTATTATTATTATTATTATTATTATTATTATTATTATTATTATTATTATTATTATTGTTGTTGTTATTGTTGTTATTGTTGTTATTGTTGTTATTATTGTTATTATTGTTATTATTGTTATTGTTATTGTTATTGTTATTGTTATTGTTATTGTTATTATTATTATTATTATTATTATTATTATTATTATTATTATTATTATTATTATTATTATTATTATTATTATTATTATTATTGTTATTATTATTATTATTATTATTATTATTGTTATTATTATTGTTATTATTATTATTATTATTATTATTATTATTATTACTATTATTGCTATTATTACTATTATTATTATTACTATTACTATTATTATTATTATTATTATTACTATTATTACTATTACTATTATTATTATTATTACTATTATTATTATTACTATTATTATTATTACTATTATTATTATTATTACTATTATTATTATTATTACTATTATTATTATTATTATTATTATTATTATTATTATTATTATTATTATTATTATTATTATTATTATTATTATTATTATTATTATTATTATTATTATTATTATTATTATTATTATTATTATTATTATTATTATTATTATTATTATTATTATTATTATTATTATTATTATTATTATTATTATTATTATTATTATTATTATTATTATTATTATTATTATTATTATTATTATTATTATTATTATTATTATTATTATTATTATTATTATTATTATTATTATTATTATTATTATTATTATTATTATTATTATTATTATTATTATTATTATTATTATTATTATTATTATTATTATTATTATTATTATTATTATTATTATTATTATTATTATTATTATTATTATTATTATTATTATTATTATTATTATTATTATTATTATTAAATAACGTCCTCTAAAGTTAAGTCATATCGGAAGATAAATGAAATTATATTCAAATGAGTCCAGGGTCCATAGAGCTTAGAGTTAAGAAACATTCATCCTTTAGAACAGCGGTCACTAACTGGATCGATTTTGTGCTAGAGCAAATGACGCAGCACTGTGTACTGCCACGAGTGCAGTTTGAGAAATGCAATTGGACAGCAGTGTTGTCTCGTCTCTTGCGGTTTGTTTTCGTAACGATGTCGGTTGGCGAATGTAATGTAACACGTAGGAAATCTACTCCTACATTTATGCATTGCACGTGGTGCAATTAGAGCCAATTTTCCAAATATTTTCTGAGCCTTACTCTGTAGATGTTGATAATGTTCCATCTGAATTGCAACTTGAACTTATCGATTTACAATGCAATCGTCAAATGAAAAATAAATTCCAAAATAGAATTAATTTGAGTGATTTCTATTCACATTTTCCAAGAAATACGTTTCCTCCACTATATAGAAATGCCTCTCGTGCTCTGTGTATGTTCGGATCCACATATATATGCGAACAATTTGTTTGCTAATGAAATTAAACAAAAACCGCTGCAGAAGTCAATTTTCGGATCAGAACTTAAAATCTAAACTTAGACTAGCTACTGTACAAACATTGATATCTAATTTTGAAAAATTAGTGTGCCAAAAGAGCCAAAAAAAATCTAGAAAACTAGGTTCCACTTCTGAGTAATAAGTTGTGCTTATTGCTCTTCTTCGAGCTGTTATTTAATACTGGGGTATTGTAAGTAGATTGTCGATTATTTTCATTTTTGAACTATCAATAATTCATTTGATGTTGTTTTTCCATTAAAATAAGAGTACATAGTTGAATGATAATGAAAGAAATAAAAAAATTTATATAATAGTTATATCCTTCATATTACAATTCGATTATTATTGTTGCACAGTCAATTGTGCATTTAAATTGCAAGATCGGTATTCCGCCACTGCTCTGAAGGCTACGGAGTGCACGGTAGACTATTTCGGCGTGCGACGGGTAAACTTGCACGACCTACTGTGCACACCGTGGATTGAGATGGTGGCCTCTGCTTTAGAATAAGGAAAAATCTCGAAAAAAGAACCTTATCAGCTAACTCACCCTGACTCTGGCCCTCTTATACGTCAGGCAGACAGCCTACTATCACGCAATAGAAGGCCCACCTCCGTCAGGGTGAGTTATCTGGATAAGGTGTTCTCCGGGATATTTCTTTATCCGGAAAGAAGTGTCTGGTAACTGTAAGCTCTATGGAAACTGGACTCATTTGAACACCATTTCATTCATCATCCGATATGACGATGGGGCAGTAGTTTTATTATTTTTTTTTTTTAATTACTGTGTTGCATTGAATTTTGAATTCCTAAATATGCAGATGAAATAAAATCTAATGGTTTAGCCCACAATTGGACATTAGGTGCTTTTCTGCACCTACTTAAAACTCAAAAGGCCTGAGTCGCTGTAAAGAATGGACCGACCATATCTGCACCTTAATAAAACAAACCTTATTTCTTACAGGTGACTTTGCTGCATAACATTTATTCCAAGCATAAAGAAAGTAAGCGATGCCCTTGTTTCGGTAGGATCAGTCAATGCACCTTTTTAAATATTTTACCCAGTTTTTTCCCCTGCTTCTGAATCTGACAGCGTCTTGAATTAGACTATAAAATCAAATCCCTCTCCTTGATGGCACAACTAAAACACCGACAGCTATTATTTAGGCCGGCACAGCTGTTTGCTTACTTGCCTGGTATAAAACACAATGTCTGTTTCGCAGCAAAAACACAGAAAAATGCGTCAGAATCATAAACATTAAAGAGAAACTGTGTAATTATATATTTCATTTTCACCTTCCCTATATTCTTATGCAACTATAAAGTTAGTTCATTTAAACATTTCGCTGCCTATTACCAGACAATTTTCCTACTTCCTTGGATAAAGTAAATATTTTTCTGAGTTTCTGCAGTACAAAAGTATACTTGACTTTCACAGAACTTATCTTTTCTTTCCTCAAAAATCCCTTATCCATTTTCATCGATACGTTTTAAACAAAGAATGAAGTGAACTTCCTACTCTCCCAGAAACTAATGGAATTAGGTTAGATTTTCTGGGGTGAATTTTAATTAGGTATATGTAATGACTTATATGTCAAATCGCCCTTACACAACGTCGCGTTGGGTCTTCTCGAAATCTTTAAGATATAAAAGAGGGAGCTATATGCACACAATGCAACATGATAGTACAAATAAGTTTCAAAGACTGCATAACCTCGCATGATACGTCTTTTGTTAATAAAACATTCGGGATATATAACCATTTCGAAAATAAATATTACGAAGTAAAGTAAACGAAAATTTTAAGAATTGGTCTCGGGAAGTAAACTTTTGTAAACATAAAATTTGTAAGTTAGAACGGAGTGAGAGCAAACAAGAATAAGCAGCAAAATGTGAAAATAGTGTTGAGTTATCGAGAGGTGATTTCAGAATCCCTTATTCTGCTTCTTTTTCTTTAAAAATTAGGAGTTATCATCTACTTCTCTCATCTGTCGACTGTTTACGAGTTAAGTCTTCCCTTTTTCGAATCTCAGTCAGGGTAAGTTATCTGGATAAAGCTTTCTCAGGGTTCTCCGTTATCCTGAAAAATGATTTTCCGGTAACTCTAAGTTCTATGTATCCTCTACTCATTTGGAAATCATTTCATTCATCGTCCGATATGACATAACGTTGTAGGTTTTCCCTTATTCTGAAACTTAAATGTCTAGTAGCTCTAAGCTCTATGTACCCTGTACTCATTTGGACATCATTTCATTCATCGTCCGATGTGACTTAGCGTTGGAGATTTTCTCTTATCCTGAAAGCTAAGTGTCTCGTAGCTCTAAGCTCTATGTACCCTGTACTTATTTGAACATCATTTCATTCATTGTCCGATATGTCTTAACGTTGGAGGTTTTGTCTTATCCTGAAAGATGAATGTCTGGCAACCCTAAGATCTATGGACCCTGTACTCATGTTCCACAAAACGCCTTAAATCTATTAATGTTCTTGTCATATTTAAAATTAAGGTACTCTAAGGAATTAAAGTGGAATACTTGTAATTTTTTTTTTCAATTTATCATCATATTTATCTTACTGAATTCTAGGCTTTCTCTTTCTGTTTGTAGATTAAGTTAATCCGTAGTACATTGCATTTTGACTTAATGTAGAAATGTACTGAACTTCTTAGGTTATCTTCTGTTTCCTGTCTACTTATTAGCCAGTTTATTAAGATTTCGTCTGGCGACTTACAAACATAGTTGAATTTTATGCAACCGTACTTCATTTTACGATTGTGCATTGATACTCTAAAGATGTAGCCCGAAGTATTTAACATACAATTATTTTAATTTAGGCAACGAAATGTTTGTGATTACAGTATGTGTTATCGAAGATTCTAATTCAGGCTTTCATATAACTATTTATCAGTAAAAATATGTATCTAATTTTGTTTACTGTAACTTAAATTTTAAGAAGGAAACCACAACAAAAAGATAAACCTCAAAGCATAAATACCCTTAAATTAAACAACTCTTATCATTTTTTAGACTAAAAATTTTTAAATAATTTATGTTACTTACCTGAAATGTATTAAGATATTTACTTTGGAAATTTAAGAGGGTTAATTTCTAATGAATTTCAGTAAAGAAAGTATAAAATCAAGGAAAACGATGCCTCAGCATTCTTAGTGCTTCAGGGTATCTGTAGAAAAATGTTTATTATTATATGCTTATTGTTAAAAGCTTAAAATATAATTAAATAAACTATTGGTGGTCTTACAATTGTTTTCGATTTACTTAAGCAATTATGATAAATACCAACAGAAACGTTTGAATTATATTTTGGAACGATACTGGGGAATTTTTAGAACAGAGTCGAAAAGGCAGTAAATAAGCGCGGGTGAATTGCTTCAATATTTTGAAATTCTTTGTCAAAAGCCCTATTTGTTACGTAAATATGAAAGCTTTTAGCTTATAATGAGGCCTGGACAGTCTACATTTATGTTAAATAGTACCTAAGTTTGTCGATGAAGAATTTTCTGTTTATTTCAGTTTTCATTTTGATTTCCAGTGGAAACTAATCCCAATCACCCGGAATTGGAGGACGAATAGGACTGGCATTGCGGACGAATCGGAATGGAAAGAAAAACGGTGGAACATTCAGTTTCAGAACATAATGTAATCATGGGAATAAAATAACACTTTCTACACTTGTAAGTATATTCATATCTTTATGTATCTCATACACATTTTCCAATATGAATTGCTTCTTTCCCACAGGATCCACACACATAGTGGTGCCATTCTACATTTTTTGACTCATTTGAACATCATTTTACCCATTTCATTCATCGTTTGATATAACTTAATGTTGGAGAACGTAAATAAAAGAAAATGTGAATCACCCGCCTTCCTTCATCTGCTTTGGCCGCTGTTGTACGAGTATTTATTTTTGCACATTGGCAGCACTGACTAGGTAAGCATGATAACAACTAGGAGGATTATGGATTACGAATTTGTGTAGTTTGTTGTTGTACAAGTTTCTGAAGCAATTTCAATGAACATTCAGTATAAATCTATGTTAAACGAACTTAAAAAGGCACAAATTGCCGGAAATGGAGCATTACATATCTCCTTTCCGGAAAAAAAAGCTTGATTTCTCACTTAGACTGAAGAAACACAATTGTATTACACACTCAACTGTCTCAGATAGTTAAGTTCTTCGTTCCAACACAACAATACACTACCGTCACCTAGGGAACACACTTTTTAAAAAAATTATTTAAATTGCTGAGCACAGGTGGTGCTAAACAAATTATGGAGCTATATACATAATAAAATTAAAGTATACAAGGATAGAGGATACCCATATTAGAGTCCTCAAGCAAACTGGTCTGATTAGTGTGAGTATAAATTAAATAACTTCTTCATTACAGAATAAATAAACATTATAGAAATAAAATGTCCTGTAGCAAGCGTGCCTTCAGTCTTGGTGCAGGATCAAGGCGACGTCCCAGTTGGAAGAATAAAGCACCTGATACATAAGGAAGGTGAGCAAAGAATCTACTTGTCGTTGTAGAGATGTACTCATTAATGCTATGTCCAATTCTCTATGCAGCTGTGCATTCCGGGTGTACCACGGGGCATTCACAGACAGGGAACAGATTTTGAAAAACTAATCCCAGTCACCCGCCAATCCGAATCACCCGCGCTTACCTTAGTAAATAAATAAATTTAAAATAATATTCCAGCCATGAGCTCATAAAAAGAAAAGCGTGGACGAAATTTAAAAGGTAAGATTAAAATTAAATATTTTTGGGAAGGATTCATGTCATGAAGAAAGCTATTTGTCATAAGTTGGCAAAATGTACCTTTTTTTAATTTTATGGGGTTTTGCAACAACTTTTGAAGTGCAATGTACTCACATGTGGTCTGTCATAATTTCCTTAATAGAATTTTTGCGGAAAAAGCAAAATAGATGACAGTGAATCTGTAACACATTCTGGCCTTCCTAAACAAATATATGTACGAAATATTGAACCTATTAGTCTACAGGAGCGTTTTAAGTCAAAATGTTGTTATGCTGGGTGTTACAGCTAGCCCCGTCCTGGTTTCTTGTAGCACATGGCCGTTAGCATAATGCCCCTCGAAATATTACAGGAGGCCGCACAAAAACCCGTCACCGAAGGCGGCGAGGTATCTTCCTTCTTTATATATTCCCGATGTGTGTTGGAATTCAGAAAAACAATGACAAATTATACGGACAGATTGTTTTAAACGATAAGCGAGTTTCTGAAGAACAACTCGCCGACTGCTTGACCAGTCAGATGACTGCTCATGACGGCGATTGTGGCCCACAAATTTGGATTATGTCCCGCGCAGAGAATTTTATGATCTCGAGCCCATTCGTTCCCTTCAAGACAATGGAGACAAGGAACATATGTAAAGTTCTCCTCCTTCAGAGGGTTGTCTACTTCAAATATAATAAGTTAAACCACTGCAGCATCGTCACTTTTAATCTCTGTAAGTCCTGTTTCATCACACATAACCTAGACTCCTGTATCAGGACACATACTCTTTTAATTTCTATGCATAATTAGTTCTATATAACGGGAATATTATTTTATTCAACATTTAAATTATCTCTTTTTTATTAAAGAAATTAGCCAAACACTAACTTTTTTCCTTTGTAATTTACGTCCTCCAACGTTAAGTTATATCGGACGCTGAATGGAATGGGTGAAATGATGCTCAAATTAGCCCAGGGTCCATAGAGCTTAGAGTTACCTGACATTCGTCTTTCAGGATAAGGGAAAAATCCGGAAAAAGTCTTATACAGGTAACTCACCCTGACCGAGATTCGAACTCGGGACCTCTTGAGCGTGAGGCAGACATGCTACCACCACGCTACCGAGGCAGGCTAAATGAAATGATGCTCCAATGAGTCAAGGGTTTTTAGATCTTGGAGTTACCCGACATTCATCTTTTAGGATAAGGGGAAATCCTGGAAGAAAACCTTATCCAGGTAACTCACCCTGACCGAGATTCGAACTCGGGACCTCTTGAGCGAGAGACAGACATGCTACCACCACGCTACCGAGGCGGGCTAAACAAAACACTAACTTAATTTGAAATTTAAAAATGTAAACAATTGATTAAGGTTTCGCGGGTGATCAGCCGCGTCAAATTTAAGAACATCGAGCTTTCGGCCATTTTACACTCTATGGAGCGAAGCCTTAATCCATAACGCTCTCCGCGAAGGCTTCAAGTCTTACAATTCATTTTTAGTAAACTAAAAAGTATACTAATATCCAGGTATAAATAGCACGTGAACAAAAATATTGTAAGAAGCGTAACTTTAGCAATATATTCGTTCTTCAATAGTCTGGTGAGAAATAAATGTTTGGGTCAACAATATTGTAACAAAGACCCAATGTTCACATCAAAACTTGTCACTAATTCATTAGCTAATGCTGACGTACAATCAGCCTTTCTTTTACATAAATGAACATTTCGAAACATTTTACAATATTTCTTTAAGTCTCTTTTCACGTACCCTTTGTGTTGCTATAATCTTTCTGATATACACACAGGTCCACCTTAACAAGGAGCTACACACAACTCCAATATTAACAAGTAAACGCTCGGCGATCCCTCACCCGTGATCTGCTTCCTACAATATCTCAGGCCTGCCGACTCCTTACCGCGGAGCTTGTAACACTACTCAATGTACAGCTCACTTACACTGGCCAACTCACTACTGACTGTCAGCCTTGCATCGGTTGATCTTTCTGAAATTGGAAGCCTCTGGAATTAAAGTCGCAACAAGTCTTTTTGCGCAGTAACAACAACACTTTCTGAGCTCTGCTGCCTTGAAACCCAAGTTTATATCTCATGGCAACTGGCATACTCCTTCTGAAGTCAGCTAGTAGCTGGTCTTGAACGCATGTTTATTTCTCACGGTGGACTTTTGCGATTGCCTATTTGACAATATCAATTTCTTAAGATAAGCAATTTTCTCTCCCTCTCCAATGACACCATTATTCTTGAAGATGTTCACATGTTCTTTCTGGCAATTATTAATGAGATGGTTCCCCTCTAAGTTACAGCTGGTTTAGGCCATTTAACATAATACTGAACATGATCTTGGACTTATTTATCAGGGAAGCCAATTATCTAAATTTATCAAATCTAACCAAACAGGCGAAAAATTTAAATTTAACCCGGGCCTAAGAATAACAAACTGACCTAATATTCATTTTGACATTGCGTTTACAGAACTCTTACGTATTTGGGAGTGATAACTTTTATTTCAGAATTCCGGTGCCATTATTATACAGAAACATTCACCAACAGAAATGAAAACAACTTCATACAGGAAATGTAATTCAACTTTCATTTGTTTTCAAGCTCTAACTTGTTTTCAGAAAGGTTCATGTAAGTATTAGCATGCCCCTTCTGCTTGGAGACATCAACGCACGTATAAGACACATTCAGTAAGGGCAACTTCAAGTGGCGATTGAGTTTACATTTCTTCTGAAAAGAAAAATATGTTATGTAGACATAACTATAATTTGAGGACTGGTTTCACAACGTTCAACTGCAAATTTATATAAAAAAACAGGTAGAGAAGCATTACAAACAAAATTTTATTTGTGAATCTTAAGAAAAATTTTCCACATAATATTAGATTCAAGTAATGCAAATTTATATTTTTAAAAATATTCGGTCGTATCGGTGCTTTAGATTCAAAATCCGAATCTACTTTATATGTAAATACGTTTCTATAATTCATCCTCAATATCTGTAACGTTTGAAGTAATAGTTGAAGAAGTTGAAGAACTTTTCGGACAAGGGAAATTATTGAAAAAAGAAAACCTTATCCAGATAATTCACAGTGACCGACATTAAAACTCGGTACCTCTTCAACGTGAGGCAGACACACTACTAGCACGCCAAAGAGGTGGGCTAATGGTCAGAAATAGAAATACTAACCAGCATCAGCAAACGATATAGGTAATAATATAATATCTAAATCATTTAAAGGAGGTTTGAAATTAGTTTTATTCATACTACAAGAAAAAAAAACTGAACACTAACTTTGCATTTTATAATTAAAAAACAAGCGAAAATGGTCAACACCAAGAAATATTTTGTATAATTTTGTTATTGAGAGTTTACAAGTTATAAAATATTTATTAAGAATAAAGAGAATTTCATGAGCTGCTTCCAGGAATTTCAAGATATACAACATTTTAACTTGTAATACCATAAAAATGTGGTATTTTAATAAAAAATAAAGCAGCCCTCTGTGGCGTAGGATGTAGCATATCCGCCTTACGTTCAAGAGGTCCCAAGTTCGAACCTCGGTCAGGGTAAGTTATCTGGATAACATGATCTTTTCCGCGGTTTTCTCTTATGCTGAAAGCTTAATGTCGAGTAAGTCTAACCTCTATAGACCTCTAACCTATATCCCGTATTCATTCGAGCATAATTTCATTCTTCGTCCGTTATGACTTAACGTTGGAGGTTTTCCGTTATCCTGAAAGATGAAGTAAGTCCAAGCTCTATGGACCCCGTACTCATTTGAGCATCATTTCATGCATCTTAACGTCAAGATCGGACGATGAATGAAATTGTGTTCAAATGAGTACAGGGTACATAGGGCTTAGCGTTACCTGGCAATCATCTTTCAGGATAAGGGAAAACCTATATCTATAAGGGAAAACCATTTATCCTGAAAGATGATTGGTAACGTTAAGCTCTGTGTACCCTGTACTCATTTGAACATTATTTCATTCATTGTTCGGTATGACTTAATTTTGGAGGTTTTTTCTTATCCTGAAAGATGAATGTCTGTTAACTCTAAGCTCTACGTACCCTGTACTCATTTGAACATCATTCCATTCACCGCCCGATGTGACTTAACGTTGGAGGTTTTCTCTTATACTGAAAGATGAATATCTGGTAACTCTAAGCTCTATGTACCCTGTACTCATTTGAACATCATTTCATTCATTGTCCGATATAACTTAAGGTAGAGCACATAAACTTATGAAATTTAACCAAAAATTTTAGAAAATACGAAATATCGAAAGTTTGTTCATGTGAAGGTAAAAACTAATTTGATCACTGATAATAATGTCTATTTTCATTTAACCAAGAAATTATTTTTGAGTTATATACAAAAGGACATATTTTTTAATGAAGGTGATGTTTTTGGGAGAGTGAAAATCTGATGTTCGACCGAACTCTGTATGTCGTATTTTTTTAATGGACTACATTTTTCTACTTATTATAAACGAGCAGTAGGAGAGATAAAAGGTTATATAGCTGGATACATTTCTACACATTCTGTGGATGTCGAACAATACACTGGTTTAAAAAGTGTTGTCGGTTGCATTTACATTTCTGGATTGCCAATTTAGTAATCACGAGTGTCAGCAGATGTCAACAGTTGACAGTGACATCACATCAGTAAGGCACTCAGCAAGTTGAAGACCGTTACGGGAGGTGACCTTCGGTATTAATTCATCTCGCTTCCCCTATCACTTTTTTCATTAAAAGGTGGTTCGCGCGTAGAATGCAAAGTGCCTTAGGTTTGTTAAGAAGCGGCTTGTGACAAAGATTCATCTTCCGACAAAGGTGGCATGCATCCGGACACTTTGGCAGGTTCCTGTGGAACGCAGTGCATCATGGGACTCGCTGACATACTTGTGACACTCTTTTCGGAAATGTTGGGAGCATTCCATGGGCTCATTCGAGCGTCACTGGGAATCGAGTTTTACATTGGAATCGCTGCCAAAACACGAAACTGTGCGCCAAATGATTACAAATGGGATTTTAAGTGCTGAAGCGTTTGGCTGGCTTTAAAACCAAAGATTATGTCTCGCGGGCGTTTGAAATGCCGTCTGGCACTAAAAATGAACAAATGAAAGTGAATACTTTCACATACTGGT
The DNA here is from genome assembly GCA_030765055.1 of Mantis religiosa. Lineage (NCBI taxonomy): Eukaryota > Metazoa > Arthropoda > Insecta > Mantodea > Mantidae > Mantis > Mantis religiosa. The sequence goes on along the minus strand of CM060956.1, from coordinate 99,316,458 downwards.
AAAATAAGTCTCAAAGTATGACGAAATGTCACAAAACTATCTGAAACTGGGTGTGCTATGACGTTTCAAAACTTTCCCTAACACATCATACAGTAAATGTCAATTTGGTTAAAAGCTATTGGAACTTCCTTCATTAACATTCATTATACCTTATTCTGAAATATTAAAGTCGAGTAGCTCTAAGGTTTATAGATCCTCGGCTAATTGAGCATCATTTAATTCATCATCCGATATGACTTAAAATTAGAGAACGTGTATTAAAAATAACGTATTCTTGCTATTGTTTCAACATCTACCTGAGAGGAAAGGAATCACATCGTAGTTTTGTTTAAAAGTTTAGTTTCGTGCGGATATATTTCATGGAAATTTTAACACTCGAACTGTCAACTGAATTTGTTTTGGCAACACTGACCGGAACTCCTAGATTGTCAACAGGTATATATTTTTTTTTATTTACGTCCTCCAACGTTAAGTCATATCGGACGATGAATGAAATGATGTTCAAATGAGTACAGGGTGCATAGAGCTTAAAGTTATCAGACATTCATCTTTCATGATAAGGGAAAACCTCCAACGTTAAGTCAAATCGGACGATGAACGAAATGATGTTCAAATGAGTAGAGGGTATGTAGAGCTTAGTTACCAGACATTCATCTTTCATGATAAGGGAAACGCGGAAGAAACCTTATACATATAAGTCATTCTGATCGAAATTTGAACTTGGAAACTCTTAAAGGTGAGGCATATAAAATACTACCTACATAACAGAGGCGGGCTGCAGGGTTTAAAGGCAATATATTTTGATTAATCTACGTTTGGCAGTGCAATTAGTTTGTTTTTCTGGTAGTACTTATATTTTCTACTTTATTTTATTACTTCTTAATATCAGTAAAACTTGTAAACAAGGAAAACTTACAACCAATTTCAGGAAAAATTGAGTTTAAGTGCCAAAAAATGTTTTTTGTTTCATCGTCGGTCGCAAAATAGAGTTTGTAGGTAAGGTATTCGTAAGTGATATTTATTGTAGTCATGGAAACAGCAGCGTGATAAATAAAATCCAGATTGCAGTGCTCATCGTACCAACTTAAACAGGTTTCTAAACAAAATATTTAATCATAAACAGGAAAAAGTAAACCTAGTTGTAGCAGAACTTCTACAAAATGTTCTCCACTTAAAAACAAATATAAATTAACATCATTTAATTGTTTGTCATAAAGGTTAGTATTTATTTCGCAACATAGAAGTAAAAATTGCAGTTTTTAGCAGTCTTACACCAGTAAAATGAAATATTTGCTTTCTCATATTGCTAACCAGATTTTGCCAATCAGATTAAAATTTTCTTTGGATTTTCACCCCTATTTTCATCCACAAGCTTGTTGTTTAGTAGCAAGAATAAACGCTGTCGTGTGCATCCGCATCTCGTATTAGAGCAGAGGAGGGTATTATGGAATAGTCAGTTTGTTGCTGCTGTCATGTGGAGTGCCATTAAGTAGTCAAGAAGGTCTCCCATGATGCACTGCAGTGAGAGTTGATGACAGCTTGTCATTTCTCTCGCTACAAAATAAAGTGTGTTTTGTGATATTCAAAAGTTTTTGCAGGCAAATTTTCAAGCATTTTAACCAACTAGTACGAATGTGACTTGAATATTGATGTTAAGTGTAAGGCACACAAAAAGAATTGTAGTTTGTTACATTGTGGTCCTTTTATAGCTAGGAATGTTTTATCTATTGTTTAAAGGTTGGTTGTCCAAGATGCCGTGATACCAGGTATTTCTTAATAACCGACGTAAAAGTGCAATTTCCATATAACCGTACAAAATATACTGAACAGAAATAAAGTTAAAATGAGTTTTGGGTAGTGGCTAAACGATTTTTATTGGTTATATGTTTAAAAAAAATAAATTCATTTAAATGCAAACAGAAAATATTTCTTCTGTTATTTCAGATTTGCTGTATGGTCTGAGCCTATAAATATTTGTTTATAGATTTGTTTCCTGTTTTAAACCAATCAAGTTTCATGTTTTAGGATTTCGAATTAACATTTCTGGGTTTCAAATCACCCATTCCTCAATACTATTTCATATTAACCTCCATAGGTAACATTTTAAATACATTGTTTTATAATAACAAAATGAATAACAGCATTTCTTACAAGTGACAGTTCATCACAATTAGTTATAGTGTGTACTCATGATGATTTGGCATTTTTATTTAAAAATCAGTTATTTTTGTAAATGTGAATAGTATTCCATAATATCTTCACCTCATCTATTACTGCCAATATTTGCGCAGTACTTATATTACGTTTACGGTTTATTTAATGTAATTTAGAGAGGTTTTATGATAAAGTACTGTACCCGCTAGCGTACATGCCGATTGCCTTCGATGGAACTTAGATAAACGAGTTTCTACCTTATAAAAGTTTAAACTTCTCCCTTAAGATCAACATGTGGAGTGATTCTGCCAGATAGCGACCTGATAGAGAGGTAGAGTCTTTGAAAATCGCCACCTCTGATGAGAGTACACGTGCAAGAGGCACACACCCAAGTACGTATTGACCGCTGGCCTGACCGGTTTCAACGTGATATTGATGATGCTACCGTAGTCAAGACAACATGACTGACAGATTGACAACTGAACAATAGCCCAGTCTCATTAAAACCAGTCTGAAATTAATTACTGCATTCAGTTGACAATGGGACTGTGTGGGTGCACGGACATGATCCTGCGCTCTGATTGGGTGGGTGCAGTTTGTAAATCTCCACTTGAAGACTTATTCTATCATCGTTGGAATAAATATTAAACAGACGTTGTGACTGTCTGCGTAAGTCACAGATGTAATCAAATGTGGTAGTAAAGTCCGGATTTGGAAGATGTACGTGATATTTACCTCTTACTCTGAATCATTCGAGTGGATACACGTACAGCAGCCGTCTCAAGTCTGTGTGTCATCTTTTGTTCATGAAGTAGTCGTCGATCCTTTCAACTACATTGCTATATTTTACTTCGTTGTCCATCTTACCCTGATGTAACCGCAAGTTGCAGTCTTTCAGAACATTCCAATCTGAGGTAGAATTCTCTCCAGTTTTTTTTTTAATTACCTGCACTACGTAAGCACTTGTGCCTGTGTGTATATAAATTACTCTTAAATGCCATGGATTGCATTAGCACATTCAGGCTGACAGCTTCTACGCATGCGCAGTATTAATAAAGTATTTTATTGACATTCAGCGACGTATTTGGTACATGAAGGTGTGTTAAAAAGGCAAGTCGGGTTATTTAGGACTTTTAAAGTGTTTGCAACTCCTCGTAAGCACCGTGATATGTGAATTTTCGTTCCTTAAATCTTGATTCTTCAAGCTTTTATTCATGAAACCCTTACCATGTTGGTTTTCGTATATATACGATTAAAATAGATTAAATTTTTAGTGGTACATTCAACTTGCAACAAATATTTTAATCTTAGGCATAAAATTAAACAATAGTAACAGAAATGGCAGAAAACTGCCAAGCCAATTCTAGCCAGTTTCTGTACATATATGATAAGGGTGTCTGCCTCACGTTCAAGAAAGACGTCCAAAATTCTAATGGTCAGGGTGAGGTTTCTGGAGAAGGTATTTTTCGGGGCTTTGCTTATTCTGAAGGATGAATGTCTGTACTTCAAGCTCTATGGATCCTGTGCTCATATGAACATCATTTCATTCATCGTCCAAAATGACTTAACTTTGGAGGTTCTCCATTATCCTGAAAGACGAAAGTCTGGTAGCTATAAACTCTATTGATCCTGTAGTCAGTTCAACATCATTTCATTCATACTCCGATATGACTTATCGTTGGAGGATGTAAATTGAACATAAGAAGTAGAAGAAGGAAGATGTGGTGAAATGCATAACCGATGTAAGAATATTAATTGGTATTTTGACGGACCCATGCACTCTTCAGACATGCCAGCTGTCGTTTTCTTTTATCTAGAACTGTTATGGGTCGTTTGATAAGTTTCTTTTCAGTCAACTCATGTCGCAAAGAATCCACCAATGAAGTATCATAGAATCCAGTTATGGTTCTGCCTTTTTCCAAGTAGTCTTTGAAGATTATACCTTGAGAATCCCCCTAAAAAACATCGGTCATCACCTTACCAACTGACAAAATGATGCTTTCATCTTTGGTGCACTTTCACCAGCCTTTGTCCATTGTTTTGACTGCTGTTTTGACTCTGGGGAGTAATTATTGATCCAGGTTTCATCCACGGTCACAAATTTCCCAAAAGGTCTTGCGGATTGCGATTAAACATCACCAGACACTCGGTAAAGATGTTTTTCCGGATACGCTTTTGGTCGACTGAGAGCAATCGCGGCACTCCTCTTGTACACAGTTTTTTCATTGCCAACTTTTCATGCAGGATATTGTGCGCTCAATCAGTTGAGATGCCTACAGCTACAGTAATCTACAGCTTCAGTCCACAGCCTCATCAACCGCAATGATTCGGCGGTCTTGCATAACCAGATCCTGGACTTTTTCAATGGTGTCCTGTGTGGTGACCTGAAATCGGCGACCGGAGTGCGATTCATCTTCGGTGCTTCTACGATCACGTTTAAATTCATTGATCCGAAAGTAAATGGCCTTCAATGTTTTTGCAGAGCCTTTTAAATGAGAATGTTTAGTAATAGCACGAAACTTTATTTTATTCCATTTTGAATCGCAGCTATCACATGACCAGTTCAGATGGCTGTCAACAAAAAACTGTATATTGTAGCAGATTCAAATTTTCTGTACAATCTTTTGAATAATCAAGCTTAACACCCACAAAGCGGTAACAAGAAATTTCCATCTCTTCATGGAAATTTACCAGACGTGTCAAACAACATTTAGTAAATAACTGTTTGTCACATAGTTGCTGCTGGATATTTGTCAACCAAAATTTTGTTCTGCGGATGACTTAATGGTAGGATCTATAACGATAGTAGGATTGCAGAAGGCAATAAATGAAATCCAGAAATTTTGGAAAGAGTAGGGAATTAAGATAAATACAAATAAGTCGAAAGTTATGGTCTTCAAGAAGGGATTTAAACTAAAAAATATATGAAAAGTGGGTACTGAATGTCAAAAGGGTAGAAGTAGTCAATGAATTTGAATACTTAGGAGTAAGGTTGAATAACAATGGAAATTGCGGAGCACACAGGAGAAAAATTGAAGCAAAAGGAAGGGCGGCAATGAATGGAATAAGAATATGCAAATATAAACTAGAAATGACAACCAAATGGTTAGAAAGAATGTACGAAGCACTAGTTGAATCCAAAATGTTGTATGCAGTGGAGATCTGGGGGGCACAGAGGTAAACAAAACGGTGGACCAAAACTTCAGAAGGTTTTGTAAAGAGCTACTAGGCTTGCCAAGGTCAGCACCTAGGGAAGTAGCTTTAGTAGAATTAGGAAAGACAAGAAGAAATGGAATAATAATGGAAAGAATAATAACATTTTGGCATACGTGTTTGGTTAAAGAAGAAGGGGAAATTATGAAATTATGCATGAGACAGCAAAAAAGATTAGAGAACTCAAATAGTTGGTGAGTAGAGATAGGAGGAATTATGAAAAAAAATAGGAATGGGAGATATATGGAGATTAGAGGAAAGGAATACATGCAATGTGGGTAAATTAGTAAAATGCAGAATAGAAGATATAGAGACAGGAAATATGGAGAAATCTAGAAAATATGAAATCATTATAATTTTACAAGCAACTAAAAAGTAATTGAGGACGAGATGCATTTGTAGATTACTGCAATAGGTAAGAGAGAGAAGGGTTAGCATGGATGAGAACAGGAATAATATTTCTAAGAGGGATAAGAGGTGGGGAAATGGGAATTTGTGAATTGTGTGGGGGAAAAGAAAGCATAGAACACTATGTAACAGAATGCGAGGAGGTTGCAATGTGGAGAGAAAAAGGTTTGGGAAGAAAAATGGGAGAAAGTGGAGAAGAGGATAGTAGCTATAAAAATGTTAACGGGCAGGGAGGAAAAGAAGGTAAGAAATATTGCTGAGTTCTTGCAGAAAGTAAAAGAAAAATGGGCCAGAAATGTAAACAATATAAGAAAGGAAGAGGAGGGGTAAGAAAGGGACTAATTAAGTAATCAAGGGGGTATGGAGGTTAAGAGCTACCTGGCAGAGCAAAAGACCAGAGTGTCATGCAAGCCAAGGTAGCAACAAGGTAACGACAAATAAATGTAGCCAAAAGTTGTAAATTGTAAAATTTTGGAATATGCACAATAAATATATCATATCATACCATGTATTAATATTAGGCTGTCGCGTTTAAAAATACTGTTTAATCTCATCGTCTACAACCTTGTTTATAGAAAAATATCACTCAAAGAAATATTTATTTATTTGCATTTAATTTACATCCTCCAGCGTTAAGTTATAGGTATTGGGCGATGAATGAAATGGTGCTCAAATGAATATAGGGTACATAGATATTAGAGTTAGGAGACATTACACTTTCAGTATAAGGGAAACCCCGGAAAAAACTATTTCGAGATAACCCACGGTGACAGAGAATCGAAAGTGAGGTAGACACTTGACCAGTTACGCTACAGAGGTGGTATCGAAATAAAATTGCTACCATCTAAGTGCTATTAATGAAATAAGTACTTGATCTAAATTGATGGATCAAGCAAGTATGCAGATTCCATGATGACGGTAAAGGCAGTGTGCAAGGTTGAACATCCAGTATGCTCTACCAGACGTTGTGTTGTCTAAGGACAATAAAGGTTATTGTATCTTTAACTGTTCATTGTTTGTCTACCCTCCAGGTATATTCAACGTATTTCGACCAGAAAACAATCAGTAATATATTTTTCGATAGATGTTTATCAGGTTGTGTATACCCACAAATTCCTGGACCACGACAATAGCCTGTATTTTAGCTGTATAAGATTCAATACTTTGGACCTCAGTCTTCTATTGGTGGTCCCAGTGAGTTTTTCATAGTGTTCCCTGGTCAGCTAACATGATCATGATTCCTTTTTCACCATTTCCTCTTTTATTTCTTTTCCTTCACATCTGTTATATGTTATTTTCTTGCTTCAAATCTATCTTCCATTAAGATAAAAGTCATTTCGTTTAAAAATGTTGATCTGTGTAAAACTTTATTTAAGTTTAATTTAGCACAAACAAAGAACAGATAAATTTTGACCTAAATGGGACGGTTTAAACTAGTTTCATTAGCATATCAGGTTCTGCATTCAAAGTTTATAACTCCAGACACCTTTAATCGTGATTTACTTCGTTAATTGTTTTGCTCCGGGGGGGGGAGGGTTCCCTTATCCTTAAAGATGAATGTAAGGTAACTCTAAGCTCTATAGACCCTGTACTCATTTGAGCATCATTTCATTCATAATATGACTTAACTTTGGCGTACATAAATTAAAAAAGATGTTAAATGTGTCAAAACGACTAAAAGTATTTTTCAGTGGGTCTGTTTGCCAAAACTTACATTTTTGTATCTTCAAATACTCCTTTTTCCTTAAAAAAGATAAAATATTAATATTAATAAAGTAGATAATATCATAACATCATAACGAAATTGTCTGGTTTTAAGGAATTTTGAACTGATAATTTATAAATGCGTAGATTTTAATAAGTTGCACCTTCAGATTTCAGAATTCTTCAACATTTGGGTAATAAAATATTATAAAATCTCTAGTATAATATAGCTTTTCCAGACTAGGTCAAAAAATACAGTTATGACTAGGGCTAGGAAGTTGAGGACCTATAAATTGTCTGAAAATGACCTTAAAATTTCATAAAGATATTAAAAAAAAAGGACCCAAAAATTGAAAAAAAGAACAGAAAGATGTTTACTAGACATAGTTTTTGGCATGTTTGTGGGCAGGATTTCTGCTACAAACTGAAATAACAGTGAAACCAATCTATGGACTCCTTTCCCTTTAGTTGAGGTTACTGTCACGATGATGGTAAAACATAACTAGATAGAGAGGGTTTACTAGGTTCTCTGCCGTTGCTAATGACTTCAATACAACAAACAGGGCCCTCTCTCCTCTCACCAGCTGTACCATCTCTTGTAGAACAGGAAAAGGATAGTGAAAAGAACTTAAAGTTGAAAAAAAAGTCATAAAAAATAAAAGTAAATACAATTTAAAAAGGGTTTTTAAACGAAGCAAAAGTGTTACAAAAAGTACTTTTAAATAAAAATAACTAAAAAACAAAAAGGACAAATAAAAATTGAAAAAATAAGACCTTTAAATAAAAACAAGAAATAGCTAGAAAGGCAAAGGACAAACAAAATCCGGCATTTTCTGGGCTATAGTGACCCATAATTAATATACCTCTTTACACATATTTAACACAAAAAAAAAATAAAAAAAAAACCTACCAGAAACAAAGTTCACTTCGGAAAACTTCGGAAGCATTCGATGACGCTGTGTTCACAATATACGCTTTAATACCACTCTGGCTTCATTTCAAAGCTTTGAGGCTTGGCCGTAGCCGAGCGGTAAAACGTATGCATCTTGTAAGTAGACCAACATGAGTTCCAATCTTTGATATCCTTTTTTATTATTGTTACTTTTCCAACAATGCCTTGTGTTTTTCTTGCAGAAGATAAAGGTTAATACTATTTTAAACACATACATTTATAAAAACACAAATAACACATTCTATTTTTTTTTCACAAAAAATAACAATAAATAAATAACATTTTATTTCGACAATATCTACATAAATAACCGCATTGTCATCTTGTCAAATACACATTAATATTAAAATTACAAGGTTTATAATTAAAATATTCCTGATTGGAATAAAACTTGGTACCATGCACAAAATTTATAAAGTATGAGTTAAATGGAATCCTAGGTGTGCTGTTACTAGATTTTCTGGATTAGTTTGTTAAATACCAGACTATTTTGCTTCTGTTAGTTACATTTTATACCAAATTAATTTCACTCAACATTCTAGTCTCTTCAATCTTATGTCTGAAAAACTGTCTACGTAAATAGAATTATTTCTTTGCCAACTCAGAGTCTGTTTCTTTGTATACATCATAAAAATCCTAAGTCTGATTCTGAGCTACAGTAACTCATCAGAAAATTTAACCTTATTACCAGAGCTAGCATTCTTGCATACTGGCAGATATATTTTTAATTGACTTAGGCCTTATGAAAGGCTGACTAAGTGTTATGATTTATTTACAAGATCGATGGCTGTCTGTCAGCGGTTTGGGTTCATGGCACGAGTGGATTACGTTAAATAATAATAATAATCTAGTAGTAGGGAGGGAACATCTGTCATTCGGATCGCGTGACAACACGTGTGCCTGCACATGGAGGTGAGGCTCTGCTATTGGTCGATACTGTGGCACGGAGGTTGGACCGATCGCTATTGGCCATCACGATCACGGTTGGGCGGGGTTCGAAGTTGACAAGGCACAACACAACGGAAAAAAAAAACATAAGAGGAGGGGGTACATTAAGGAGAGCACACACACTATCTTGTTAAACTTTTGTACCTTCTGTTTGTGACGGGTGTTAACAGGGGAGAGAGGAGAGAGAAAGGAGAATGACACAAAGAAGAAGAAAAGAGAGAATAAACACGAAGAAAGGAGAGTAAGATAAAAGAGGGGTATGGAGAAGATGAAGGAGAAGTTATGGTCGAAACCAAAGAGAAGAAGTAAAAACAATAATACAATTAGCTATTTTTTATGTCGTCCCACCTTAAGTTATATCGGACGATGAATGAAATGTTACTAAAATGAGTATAGGATACATAGAGCTTAGAGTTATCAGACATTCGTCTTTCAGGATGAGGGAAAACCCTCAAGCAAACTTATCCAGATAACTCACCCTAATCGAGATTTAAACTCGGGACCTCTTGAACGTGAAGCAGACACGATTCCAACTAATTTAATGCAGGTCTCTTTTGTCTTTGTGTTTTGACATTTTGAATAGCCTGACAAAAGTGTTACAGCTCCGTGTATTAGATATTTACTTTTGTTGTCATTATTGTTTAATTGATGCTATTATATTTATACTTGAATGTCCCATCGTCCTTAGAGTCTGGTGTGACCCAGGTCTGTCCTATAAACAAATATGCAGGAGGCCTAATTACAGAGAAGGTCCTCACCAGTTTTATGGGCCTGGTCGGCAAGATTAACATCTTGTTGCTCACGCGCGTTTGTTTTGGTTGGGGGAGGTGTTAAAACAAGGATTAGGCAAAGCGAGGCAATTGTTTCGTGCAGTACAAAACAAAACAATACTAAATCTCTTGAAATACCTACCTTGAGACATAGAACTTTAAGAAATAATAAAAATAAAAAAAAAAATAAAAATAAAAAAAAAAAAGCTTAGATAGAACATTAGATTTACTGGCAGCTGAAAAACTCTTGCGGGACAAAATTCTGGTACACTGGCGGCATTGATATTATTCTATTTAATTCTCACTCGGTATGTTAACTTTTCAGGTCTCATCCCTGTGTTTGGTTCGCCATGTTCGCTTAGTGCAAGACAACCGCATATTTGCTTCTGTAAAGGGCAGATGACACTTTCCACAGAGACCTTAGTGCTAGACAACCGCATGTAAAACATATAGGTATATTGAATTTTCCGTGAATGTCCTCTTCATTTTGGATAGTACCGTAACGGATCACAAAAAAAATGTAGATTCTTATTAAAAGATACAGTTTTTTTTTAAGATAAATTTATTTAATGTTGCCTAACAACGATGGTCTTATAGCGACAGCTGTGTAGTTAGTAGGAATAACTTTGTATCGTTTATACTATTTTGTATCAGTTATACTAAGGATTAAGTTACGGTACAGTAGAAACATATAAGTTTAGTTAATTGATGGAAATTAAACATTTCTTCACACTAGCCGTATATAGGCTAAGGTTTTTGATAGAGTCAACATGAAAAATTCAATGCCATGGCCGGGATTTGAACCACGGATAGTAAGTCGCCACAAATGGTGTATCTCGGATGCGAGAGCCCCTAGTGGTCTACCGGGGAAATATATGAGTCAAATGAAGAATTTAATGTCAGGACGGCACGTTGGCCCAAAGGTTAAGAGCGACTGGACGGAAACCAGGAGATCCATGGTTCAAATCCCGGCCAAGGCATTGAATTTTTCATGTTGACTCTATCTATCAGAAACATATTTCACATAAGTTATATATTCACAAAGAACTGAAGAATCGATATTGCACAGCACTATGTTAATGCTTGTATGGAATGTATTGTGTATGAATTACAGCTCTCACCTAGATCAGGTAATGGTGAACAGATTTTCATATTGATGAAGTTAATTTACATTCTTGTAGAAATAAATACAACGATTGTAAGCTCTTTGGTTCACCTAGCAGAGAATGAAGCTCTGTAGAAATTTGATGAATGGTACTATAGGTTGAGTAGTGGGAATGTTCGTTTATAATAGGATTTACTGACTGGTTGGTTGCATGGTGCACAGTGTGGAGGTAATCATGTGTAAGTTTTGTATGTCCAATTCTAAGTCTGGAGAGTGATATTTGTTGTTTTCGACTTGTATGTTTATAAAGATACTCAATAAAAGATGTGTTTAGTTTCACTTTTCGGAGTTTAATATGTACATTGGTTTCTAGCCAATGATGTGTCTAGTCTTGAATTGTTTTCCTTTTGGTATGATTTATAACATTTTCAAGTGGAATAGGTATTGGAGGTCATACCGGTGTTTGTTTTGTTGCTTCTTTAGCAGCTTCATCGGCCTTTTCATTTCCGGCTATTCCTTAGTGGGATGGTATCCACGTCAACAGAATTGCTTTGTCTTCTAAAATAAGTTTATTGTACAGATTTTGTATCTATATCTTTAATTATCAATTTATTGGACTAGAAATCCTCTAGGGACGATAAAGCACAGGACAAATCTGAGTAAATGACACATTATGTGTGCATTGCACATTGTATCACTTCTTGGGACTTTTTTATGCATTTAAGTCACTAGACACTATTGTGTAGAGTTCTGGTAGTTTATGGCATTGAAACTTCTTGGCATACAACAGCACAGCCATTTCAAAACTGAGAATGGGAACCCCGGTATAAATTTCTATGTATCCAAGATTATGTGTGACATTTATTTCTTTGAATAGCTTCTAGTACACCGTTTTGTCCATTTGACCTTTAATATATTCAGACATTTTCAAATTTATCTTTAAAACCGAAAGTCTCCATGAAGGAATTTCATTGTTACCATTTCTGCATATTAGCAAGAGAAGATCTAGTCTTAGTTGTTTCAAGTAACAGGAAATTCTCTGTGTATACGGAACTGTAAATATTTGCCATCTTTCATCTGTTCGAGTGTATCTGACATCAACGACTTTAGATGAATTAATAAATGCAATTAATCTTAACAGGTATGTAGGTACCTAAGGCTTATCTGTTTTCTTCTTACTTGAAGTGGTGGTTCATGTGCTGAAAAGACACAGTTAATAACTATTTATTAGGTTTCTCAAACGGGAACCCTTTGTTCAACTGTTTATTCCTTGGCCATGCAAAGGGAATAGAACTTCAAAGACATCAACATAGCAACCAGTTTTAGAACATTTGACTGTCAATTAAGGCTACTGCATTCCCGTAATTCCTTGCACTTAGCAACAAGATAATGTTTATCCTGAAGTAGATAAAGGAATAACAGCTTACACAAGAGTAGAGAAAGTCATGTGATGGCAACACATCAGATTTTTAAATTCCTGTCATGTAAAGATTTAACGGGAAATACCTATACGTTTTTGGTATTTCGGGCTATTTGTCCGGAAAGATCTTACTGAAAAGCAAAAATACATTTTGTTTATTTCAGCATTTTTCAAGGATACGTCACAAACATTTTCAGTTATTTTCAGTTATTATTTTGGCGGAAAATATTCTGTTATTGTTACTTTCATTTTCAAAACCGTCTCTAAAGATGCTGACTAAAATGTCAAATTAAAATATTTTTAAAATATTTCCACGACAATTAAAATTTATATCTTCAATTTTGTGGGAATAATCTGTGGATTCCACTTCATTCTGAATTACTTGTTTATAATTGATAAATGGTAAGAGATACGAGGGCTGTTCAACAAAGAATGATCACAATTTATTTTGACAACGTACCTTTACTCATCCTCATAATTTTGATGGTCCTTCTCACAAAAGTCTCCCCTGAATGCGATGCACTTGTCCCAGCGTTTCTGCCAGTCTTCAAAGACATGCTGGAAACCATATTTTGAGAGATCCTTCAAAATCACCTCCGCAGCCTTCACCACTGCTTCTGATGATGGAGAATGCCTCCCACGAAGGCATTTCTTCAAGTTAGAAAATAGAAGAGTCACATGGGCCTAAATCCTGACTATAGGGAAGGTGTCGGATGCACTTCACGTTGATTTTTGCAAGATATTCAGCAACAGTATTGGCAATATGCGGCCGCGCATTATCGTAGTGCAGCATCCAGCCTGCTTAACGGAAATGTGGTCTTTTGCGCCTGATATGGACTTGCAATGTTTTCAGGACATACCTGTAGTATTGTCCAGTTACTGATGTGTGTGTGTGTGTGTCTGTGTGTGTGTGTGTGTGTGTGTGTGTGTGTGTGTGTGTGTGTGTGCAGGTACAGCATGCTGATAAATCATTCCATTAATATCAAAGAATGAGATGAACATATCTTTCCCAGCGAAGTAACCACCTTTCTGGTAGTTGGTGATTAAGATTTCCACACTGAGCATTGCTGTTTGTTCTCAGGATCAAAATTATGTAGCCAAGTTTCATCAGCAGTGATTATGTTTGAAAGAAACTCCGGATCATCCTCTAACATCAACTTTAACTGCATGTTACCTCCATTGTAGCGGTAGGCGAAACTGAACATGTCTGAACTTGCCTGGTTCTCACAGGCGGGAGCCAGGAATACCAACAATGAAACTACTACGGCGTGTTTGTTTTACATTAAGCTAACAGAATATAATAAGACTGAATTTTACTGCGAAGAATTATGACCGTAAAAAAATTATGATCATTCTTTATTGAACAGCCCTCGTAAGAAAAAAAAAAAAACCCTACCTATAGCACACAAGTAGAAGCACAAAATTTGTCCTATGGAATTGTCTGTGCTATTTCTTAGGCATTTCTTGCTGTTGGTTTGACGTTTCCAGTTTCAAATCACATACCAACCCAGTTTTAGAACATATGATTATCGTTTTTCCTACTTTATCCTACATAGAAATGAGTAAAGCTGCATTGAATACATACACAAATGAATAAGGTTCTTTCTTCTCTTTCTTTCTGTAAGAGCAGCTTTTTCGAAAAGTGAATATAGAGCACGCCATTCAGTTGTTGTATTTAACGTTCTGTATTTGACAGTTATGTTCTATACCTATATTCCTAAACGGTGGCTGTAGGGGCTTCAATTAGTATTTGAGGAAAAAACCTTCACAGTACAGATCTCGAGCATTTTGAGGAGATATACAAACATATGTATTGATTATGCTAAAATTATTTTACATTGATTTGTCAATTAGAAACGTGTTTATTTGGTTATTTCCATACTCACATTTTGCACTCCCCTTAAAGCCATTATGTTGTTAAAGCAGCTGAAAAGTTTCCTAGACTTGGCAAAGAAAACCGCTTCTTCATTTTATTGACGATAAATTGGGAAATTTAGTGGAAGCCATGCCTTTAAGTAAAGCTAAAGGTTTTTATTACTGGCATTTATTATCCCACTGCATTAGTGTTTATTAAATCAAAGAGATTTTTTTTTTTTTTTTTTTTTTTTTTTTGTTCAAACATGTGTCGCTGCAGTTCACGGCGTTTCACACAAAGATAAAACAAAATCTAACAAAGATTGTTATCAACAGCAACAAGGTAAAACATTTGACGGCTGTGCTGTCTACTGTGCATGCATGTGCCTCGGCTGGTAGAAAAGTAATTAACTAGCCACCCTATGATCTAACGGCACGTTTATTACATACAAGGACTGTTCAATAAAGAATAATCATAATTTGTTTACGGACATAATTTTTCGTACTGAAATTCAATCTTGTTATATTCTATTAGCTTAATGTGAAATAAACATGCCGTAGTAGTTTCATTGGTGGTACTCCTGGTTCCCGCCTGTGAGAACCAGGCAAATTCAGACATGTTCAGTATCACCTACCGCTGCAATGGAGGTAACATGCAGTTAAAGTTAATGTTAGAGGAAGATCCGGAGTTTCTTACAAATGCTGATGAAACTTAGCTACATCATTTTGATCCTTAGAGAGAACAGCAAAGCTCACTGTGGAAATCTCCTTCATCACCAACCCCCCAAAAAGTAAATGTGGTTGCTTCTGCTGGTAAAGTTATTGTCATCTCATTCTTTGATATTAATGGAATGGTTTATCAGCATGTTGTACCTGCACACACATCAGTAACTGAACAATACTACAGGGTTGTTCTGAAAACATTGCAAGTCCATATCAGGTGCAAAAGACCACATTTCCATGAAGGAGGCTTTCTTTTTTTGTAGTTTACATCCTCCAATGTTAAGTCATATCGGACGATGAATGGAATGGGTGAAATGATGCTCAAATGAACCCGGGGTCCATAGAGCTTAGAGTTACCCAACATTCGTCTTTCAGGATAAGGGAAAACCCCAAAAAAACCTTATCCAAGTAACTCACCCTGACCGAGATTTGAAATCGGGACCTCTTGAACGTGAGGCAGACATGCTACCACCACGCTACCGAGGCGGGCAAGGAGGCTGGATGCTGCACCACAATAATGCGCGGCCGCATATTACCAATGTTATTGCTGAATATCTTGCAAACATCAACGTGAAGTGCATCTCTCACCCTCCCTATAGTCCGGATTTAGCCTCATGTGACTTTTTTCTATTCCCTAACTTGAAGAAACGCCTTCGTGGGAGGCATTAACCATCATCAGAAGCAGTGGTGAAGGCTGCGGAGGCGATTTTGAAGGATCTGTCAAAAATGGTTCCAGGTTTTGAAGTCTGGCAGAAACACTGAGACAAGTACATCGCATTCAGGAGAGACTATTTTGAGAAGGACCATTAAAATTATGAGGATGAGTAAAGGTACGTTGTAAAAAAAAAAAAAAAAAAAAAAAAAAAATGTGATCATTCTTTATTGAGCAACTCTCGTATTTGTAATTGCAACTGTACGTTGACGTCTTCAAGAGCTCATTCTTTGTTGAACCTGCTATCGGCTGCTACTGTTGTGTGCTGTGGGACCTTATTTCCATATTTTTAACTCATACGTTGCAAAGAATTAAAATAATATTGAAGCCTCATCCAGCATGCCTAATGTTTTGTGCTGCACAGCAAGTTTAGCGTATACTATGCATTGTTTATTTTTGTATAAACATAACGTATAAATGAGTAAGTAAATTATGTTTAATACATGAGAATCATAAAAAATATGACTTATTAATGAGAAAAATTACCGAAATCAGCAAAATGGGGATAGGAAAAGTATTCGATTTCAGAATAGTTTAACATACGGTGGAAACATTTATCTATGGAAAACGCAGAAGCGAGTTCATTGCAAATTGAATTCATACTGAATTCATTTGAATGAATTTAAACGATTTACATTAAGAAACTTTAAATTATGAAAGCTTTTACCTGTCATAATGAAAGTTTCACAACTTTTCTTGTAGGGCGCAAAGCCGAAACTAAATTTTAATATATATTTTATGAAATCATAATAACTCACTCACTTTTAGGGAAAGGTTGATTTCTGATTGTGAATAGAATAACTTAAAAACAAAACCTAGATATTTTCGATCTGTAAAATGAGATATTAAGATTTTCAGAAATTCCTGCATATAAAATTACCCTTTGCTACAAAAAAAGCTGCCAGTAATTTTATTAGAATTTATTAATTTGCATTAAAATAAATATAGGTTTATTTTGAATTCCGTGATCAAACTGTAAACACCTTTTCAATCTATGTTAATGTTATATAATTATTTATATTCTGACTTTGTGGGTTCGTGAAATTAAACGTCCTGGTTACAAATAGTAAGAATTGCTCTTTATTTCCGTAGAAACACACTTTGGTCAACCTGACAGTCCAGAATTACGTCACATACACAATACAATAAGGTCATCGACCACAAACTAAGTTCACACAGCTGTTCGCGCACACGAGTTCAATCAATAACTGTCCCCCAGTCACGGGAGACGGTTTCTTTTATTGCTTACTCACTATTCCGGAATGTTCTCAAACAATCAAGACGGCGCTAGAAGCAACCTCTTATCTCCACACTGCACTGCCAGTCTCTTTGAACTCGTAGGCCACGCCGCCTCGCCTCAACAATGCGTTCGTGATAATAATCCCAAGAGAGACTTGAACATATTACCAAAAACAAAACAAAAAATGTAGTACTTACGTCAAAAGGATATTTCGTAGCACCAAACATTCCGAAAATTTTTGTTATTCTTTTGAATTTTCAAATCTTGTAGAACATTTAAATGTGGTATTCGCTATTAAAGTTGTCTCACTTTTAAAGCATTTGACTACGTATCAGCCTCCTATATATCCTTATTAAATTTGCAATAGAAGCATTTCTGGAAGCGTCTTTTTTTTCTTCTCGTTGAAATTTTTTGTTTCCATCTCCATATTAATTAAAATACAGAAGGGATCATGCCTGCCTTTGTAGCCTAGGCGGCAGAGTGTGATACAAAAAATATATTGGCGAGCAAAGAGTCCCACGTTGGCTCTACAGTTTGATGCAAAAAAGTTGGGTGACACACAGCTCCACTTTCCACTACAGTTTGATACAATAATGTTTAGCTCAGGGTAAAGCAATGAGGTTTCTCCCAGGGTATGCGTGAGTATGTATGAGAAGGATAGTTTTAGTGACACTGGAATGCCCGTATCAAACTGGTTTAATGACTGCTTCTTTTTATTAGAACATCAAACTTGAAGTTGCCGACCAAGGGTTACCAATATTACTCGATAAAACTTAATTCGTTCTTCGCGTATATATATATATATATATATATATATATATATATATATATATATATGAACCGAAAAATATCTTTTCTCATCCCTTCTGGTCTGCCTTCGACCAAGACAGAACCAGATAACTGCCCTAATCGGCTTCACGCCGCGGAATGCTGTCCACAGCTGTGCGTGGGTGTATGTGTGACTTTCACTTTCTAGAAGCCCTCTTTATTCAACCAAAGATTCCCTTTGTGACTACTTTGTCATGCCATTATGAAGGGTCCGAAGAATGACTATTCGAACAGTCAAGTGCTAGCCTTTAGAACTCTGCTAAGGACACTGTTTCTTACATTTCTTTTGTTAAAACAACTATTCACCCCAACTTCTATTTGACTCAACTGCCCCTGCACGCGTTGTAACAAAGAACCAACATTCCTTTGAAATCCATCATGATTCTTTACTTATGGCAATCCTTTAATTTCGGTATCAAGTGTCTGCCTCAGGTTCAAGAGATCCTGGCCTCAAATCTCGGTCAGGGTGAGTTATCTGTATAAGGTTTCTTCCGGAATTTTCCTCGTCCTGAAATATGAATGTCTGTTAACTCTCAGCTCTATGTACCTTGTGCCCATCATGTGCATCATTTCATTCATCGTACGATATAAGTTGAAGGACTGGACTGAACTGGACTACGTTACGGAGGGGATTCGGCACGGATGTCCAAATTTGGTCTATTGTACCTATGAGCCCAAGGTACAACTCATCTTTCCTTCCAACTCCGGAAGGAAAGATGAGCTGAGAGGAGACAGAGGGCGACTGCCCCAAGGAGCCATGACAGTTCAGATGGCAGGATCCCTACACTTTACCAGTTTGGAACTCCACAGCGGGCCAGTACAACCAGCATCCTACCCTACTGTGGTCTGCAAACGGTCCACAGACCGGGTTTGGAGACCAGAGACCATCCTACCTGAAGAGGAAGAGCATAACAAGAGCATATCATCCTGCCATGTAACGCCGAGACTACCGCCAACATTTGTACCCCGAAAGAGACCACAGATGAGAGATGATGTGAAATGATAATGGAGATGAAATTGAGTGACAGGAAATTAGGGGGATGTGATTTAACTACCCAACATTCCCCTGGCGACAAGGGGAAACCCCTGAAAAAACACATTGATCAGTAGCTTGGCCATGGTTAACGTTGGAGGACGTTAAATTAAAACACACACACACACACACACACACACACACACACACACACACACACACACACACACACACACACACACACACACACACACACACACACACACACACAAATATTGCTTTCTTACTAACACTTCTGTCATACCCAATTTCTGAGATGGGCCTGGAATTGAAGAAAGAACTAATAAAGTACGAAAAACTTATAGATATTCCAAATTTTAATCAAACATTTCAAATACACACTGAAGCGGGAAAAAGAGATTTTCATAGGAACTAAAGAAGCTGAAAAAAGTCGGCACATAACCATAAAACATCATTTTAGTCTTTGTGAAATTTACCAGAAACAAACAGAAACTCCAAATACTATAAAAATGATAGGACTAAATACGCAAATTAAATGCCCTGAAGGAGAATGGATGTATTGGAAGCTGATATATGCCAGTGTTTCTTTTCTTAAAAAATGTTTCAAAAATTACAAATATAATTTGCACTGTTCATAAATAGCTGTCTATTGGCTATGAAAATGCACAGTCATTGTCACTTTTTCAGATTTTAGTGCTGCAATATTGCATTAACAATACCTCAAGACTAAAAAGTCGAAAATAAATAATTTCAAAGAGATATAGCGATTTAAAAATGAGCATAGTTTTCAAAGGAATTCCTTCATCTTGTGAACTCAAAAACTCTCCTGAATATCCTGAATCTCTTAAGGAACCAGATATAAAGTAAAATACAACTAAACGAAGTACTGGAATCAACAAAACGTATCATTGGGAAGAAAATTGGATTTGTACCTACCTCTCTAACTTATCTATGATACAATAAGGAAGAAATAAATGAATAACATTGATTAATTTATGACTAGTTTACGTGTTCATACATAACCTCTTAATATTAGGAAGCAAGAAGTAGAATGGTTCTGTTGGTGAACTTGAGCATAAGCTATACACTTGCTTCTAAAAATGTACACATTTATTCAAGTGGTCCATAAAAATACTATGTTTGTCAAAACCTCGAAGTAATTCTTTTATGCAAAGCAATATTTCCTGAAACTAATGAATTAAAGTAAAAATGTTGCGAGATGTCTTGTACTCAGTATAAGTTATTGTGCATTACAATGTAGTTAAATACAATCTGCTTTATTCATTGCGGTAGAATGCATATATTGGAGCAGTAACAACCTATTCCTGGAATTAAAGTGACTGTTGATAAGCGGGCTGGCTGCAAATGTCATAGAGCAGTGTTTCTCAAACTCTTCTGCCTCAAGGACCCCTTTATCATTTAACAACTTGTTCGCGGACCCCCATAGTTTGACAACTCAATTTATACGAACGAGTCAACTTTTGGTTGAATTTTATAATTGGAATTTAAATTACGTAAAAAATAAAGCTAGTTACAGTGAAGTAACGAATACTACACAAATATAACTATTTACAACAAATATTTTTCAACAAATATATTTTCAACATTATAACTTGACTTAAGGGACCCCATCGCGGACCCCTTGACAGCCCTTGCGGACCCCCGGGGTCCATGGACCACGCTTTGAGAAACTCTGCCATAGAGTAAATAGGAGCTGTAGTTACTCCGCAAATTGGTTTACAGATAAATATGGAGAGAACTAAAATGTTGATACAGACACGTAAGCCTCACTTGAACAATAACAGACAGCAGATAGACCTAATAAAAGTAAATGCAATTCAAGAATTTACATATTTAGGGACAATAATCAGTAATGATAATAATGGAATATATGAGATAAAGAATAGGCAGTCAACGGCAAATAAAGCACATTTCACATTATTGCCAATATTCAGGTCTAAAGACATACACAAACAAAAATACGATTGTATAAAACAATAAGAGCAATATTGACATACGGATGTGAAGTATGGGTAATGAAAAAGAAAATGGAAAATATATTATGTGTCTTTGAAAGAAAGATTTTGAGAAGAATCTTAGGCCCAGTGAATGATAATGGATTATGGAGACATAGATATAACAGCGAAATATATGACATACATATATAAAGAGCCAGATATAACAAGAATAGTTAAATTAAGAAGACTTCAGTGAGCTGGTCATGTATTACGAATGAATGACCAAAGTATACCCTTAAACGCGTTAAAAGGCAAAATGTTTGGGAATATAGCAGTTGGCAGATCAAGGGAGAGATGGTTTGATGGGTTGAGAATATATGCAAGAAACTTACTGAATAGCAGGAATCTGGAAAGAGATGCAAAAATAGGGAAGAATGGAGGCAACGCTTAAGAGAAGCCAAGGCTCAAGTTGGGCTGTAGCGCTGCGGAAGAAGAAGATCATAGATGCCCACAATTTAGCCATCAAAACGCAATGAAACAAAACAAAATTGAAAATTAAAACTGTACGATATATATGCAATACTAATAATAGCGCTAGTGAAAGAAAGTTTTACTTCGTTATTAGTTTGCACTAAATAATTATGTGAAGAAACAATTAACCAATATTTTAATTAGTATTTCGGAATATTATATTTATCTAGGATCGTACGTTATATTTCTTTTCCAAATAGTGTAACTTGGTGGCCCGGGAGTGGAAAGTTTCATTCATCTGCTTCACTTCTGTTTCGTTGTACAGGTGTATTATAGTATAAATAATTATTGTATAAAATATGTAGCTTTATGTTATTAAACAACTGTGGAATCAAATAGATTTAAAATGTGACTAACTGTGATTATTTAAAAAAGATATTCGACCATATAGATTAGTGTTTGTTCCATTACCAAAGTGTAATCATAGGGTATACAAGTTTTTCGGGACACTCCCCGGGTGAAAGTTAGGGAAGTTAGGCGTTCCAGCGATGTTTTAATACCGGACATTTTTCTTCTATTCTTAGGTACAACCTCGACTGCATGGAATTAGAACTATAACAGTAAATGGGAGCATTTACCATGCAAATTGATAGCAGTAAAGATTAATAGTTTTATAAATTAATTATAGATAAGGTAAATTAATTACATCATGAATTTCTATGTTAAAATGCATGCTATACTAAATGCAGACAGCGAAAATTAACAGTTAAGTGGATCATTGGCGTGTTATGTGTTAAAAACAATTAAGGCAGCGTTAGCAAAGAGACCAGCTAGCTCAATGTATACTTGGAAATCAGTTACTGTTCCGAGTGGTAAGGTTCGATACAGTTTAATTCTTCATTCTCAAACAGTGACAACTCGCTTTAAATTAATCATTATACACTAGGCCCGCCTCTGTGGTGTATGTGGTAGCGTGTCTGCCTGACGTTCAAGAAGTCACCAGTTCTAATCTCGTTCATAGTTATCTGGATAAGGTTTTTCCTGGTTTCCCTTACACTGAATGATAAGCGTATGGTAACTCTAAGCTCGATGGACCCTGAGTTCACTTGAGCATTATTTCACCCATTTCATGCCCGCTTCTGTAGCCTGTGGCAGCGAATCTGCCTCTTGTTCAAGGGGTGACTAGTTCGAATCTTGATCAGGGTGAATTACCTGGATTAGACTTTTTCCGGGCTTATCCTGAAATATGAGTGTCTGATAACTAAGCTAGATGGACTCTGGACTCATTTGAGCATCATTTCATTCCTCGTCCGATATGACTTAACGTTGGAAGACGTTCATTAAAAAATAAAGTGATCTACGTTTACCTATTGTAAATCTATACCTGCAAAAATATCTCATGGGGCAGCCGGCAGCATACTCTTCGAAAACCAAGATATTAGAACTTTGTGCAATAATTTCATGAGGGAACGGATGAGTGTAGTGAAATTAATTAATAATATACTAAGTATATAAATAATATATGTATATGGATAGTGTTGTTAACTGTATGAAAGTGGCATTGTGTGTACATTGAAACAGCGCTAGGTAATCCGCCGTTTTATTGTTCTCTTCTCCTTCATGTTTACATTACCTCGTCCGATAATCTCCGATCAAGCCCATTACTACCCTGGCCAACACATTTAGGAATGCGGGCATTTGCTGCGAGATGCAGGCAGATTAAGACCAAGAAACAAAACGTGATCGGCAACTCCAGTGTTCGTACATCATCCTAACTAATAATGGTAGGTTCCATTATAATTTGAAACTTGGGAAAATTTCTGACAAGCGAAATAACCATAATTTAACTATTAATTGGTAGTTGGTATTGATGCAGCGGCTTGCGTGTTTTGTTCTTATTGTTGGGCAAGTGTAACGTCAGATAAAGTGGGGAATTCTCACTTCTTTTGTTTTACAAGGTAGGCGATACCGTAGTTTTGTTTGTTGGATAAATAACACGTTTAGTGTTAATTGGGGTCATTCAGATTTGAGTAAATAGTCTTTCAAAACGTCGAAGCATTTATCATGTTCCTAAACTGGTACGATCTAAGTAAACCTACAGAAGTCAAAGCGCCATTTCCTATTTATTTATTTTCATGACTATTATAAATATTTCTGCAAAAAGGCCTTCTAGATATAATTGAAGCTCGCCTCTGTAGTATAGGTGGTAGCGTGTCTGCCTCACGTTCAAGCGGTGCCGAGTTCGAATCTCGTTCAATGTGAACTACCTGCATAAGGTTTTATCAGGGTTTTTCCTTATCCTGAAGGATGAATGTCTGCTAACTCTAAGCTCTGTGGCCCTGGGCTCAATTGAACATTATTTCATTCGTCGCCCGATATGATTTAACGTTGAAGGACGCTAATTTAAAAAAAAAAGGTTTATGCTCTTTAATATGCCAAAACATTTCTCAAAATAATATTTCAGTACAAATCTTTGATATATTTTCGAATGAATAAAAAAATTACTCCATTTACCACAAAGAAATAACAATAAGGAAATATTAGATGTCATAAAAATCTTTACCGTGTTATTTATGTAAAAAACTGAAGCTGCTGACAGTGAAGTAAACTAAGTATTAAGAATAACAAAACACTATTATAACACTTCACTATAAAGTATAAAAGATAAGTATAGTGAAGTGTTACAATAGTGTTTTGTTATTCTTATCTTTACAGTGTATTCAAAGAAAAATTGCTAAGTATTAAATTTAGTGCCTCTTCCCTTTATTTGAGTCACACTATTCTTGTTTTTAAACTAAAAGACCGTTGGTGAAATATACACCAGCCATTCAGGGACCATGATAAAGAAAAAAGTTTTTTTATCATTATTTTATTTCTCCCCTATGTG
Source organism: Mantis religiosa (assembly GCA_030765055.1). Classification (NCBI taxonomy): domain Eukaryota; kingdom Metazoa; phylum Arthropoda; class Insecta; order Mantodea; family Mantidae; genus Mantis; species Mantis religiosa. The sequence goes on along the minus strand of CM060956.1, from coordinate 99,292,117 downwards.
CTTAATGTAGAAAATTGAAGCGTTTTGATTATATCAATAATTTGATAACAAAATATAAGTTTTGGGACTCCTTTAATAAATACAAAATCATTTTTGGAGAAATATGCTTGCGCGTGCGTGCGTCTATCCCTGAACGGTTTAATTTAAAAAAATTGCTCTTACCTCAAAGCACTCTTTATATGGAAAATTTTTCAAAACTCTAGATTTTTTAAAAATTCTAACCAGCTTTATTAAAATGACGTATATTTTAAGAGATTTTCAGAACAAATGAAATATTCATATCTATATACAATTTTCTGAGAATGTCTATTGCAGATCTCATTAAAATACGTAAATTTCGTTGAATACTTTATTTTTGTAAAATTATCCATGTCCGAAATATTCCTGGTTATTAGTTTAATGTCAAATATATTTTTGTAGAACTAATATTTCTCAGGTATTCGTTATAAAGGGTTTAAATTTACCAATACCAAATTTACCAATAAATTTAAATTTCTGAAGTAGATGATCGTTATTAACCTTTTATGCCCTGCTCATGCGAACAGAATATTGTAAAGTCAAAGATTTGTTTAAAGGTAAACATTCCTGACTTTTAGTATTGGACTTTTAGTTGGGTATAGCAACTGAATTTTAAAAAGGGCTGCATCTGAGTGACGTTGTTTTAATATTGTGGATGCTATTTTGACACATTTCCTACACTTTTAGCTGCATTAGAATGTGACCCCCAGTTATGCGCAGAGGATCTACCCAAAAGTTCGAAGACCCTGGCCTCCTTCTACCCTGGAGCGATGGATAACTCCGGGGCTCTTTCCATAGGGCAATACCTGATTTCTTAAAAAGCCCACCCCCCCCCCATCGACAACAAAGTCAAGACGGGATGGAAGTGGATACGCCACTTACGCTTGTCAACCCCGCAGGGAAGACTACCGAAAACCTCGGCGGGGCCGCCTGGTGATCTAGCACACCTTCTACTAGCTCTGCAGGCTAGTACCCAGGACTTATGAGGCAACCCTCTACCCCCTCCGGGCGGCTGTAGCCTTGCCGAAGGTACCCAATTTCCCGTGGGTGTCGGGAACACACTACCCCCTCGAGTCCAACCCAATCCGAACAACTACCTGACGGGAGGGGCTCGACAGTTCGGCTCGAGGTTCCTCTAGTAACGTCAGAGGTACCACGAATGCTAGGGGTCCGCAGCGCTCGCACCACAGCAGCTGAAGGGGATGGATCCCCTCCCCTTCGGGAAATGTGATGCCTCAGTATCGTAGATACGTCTGCCTCGCATTCAAGAGCTCTAGAGTTTGAATCTTGGTCAGGGTGAGTTATCTGGATAACGTTCTACCTTATCCTGAAGGATGACTGTCTAGTAACTAAAATCTATAGACTCTGGTCTCATTTGAGCATCATTTCATTCATCGTCCGATATGACTTAACTTTGGAGGACATAAATTAAACAGAAAATTATATGTTCATCGTAGTAGCATTTTCTGGGGCTAAAACCAGTGCCCCTTCTGAAGTACAATGCACGCAGGCAGGCCTTTTTTTACTGTGGTGTTAATAAACAGAGTAAATGTCATGTAAGTTTCGGCACTAATGTCTCCGGATTCTTCTACGTTATCACTAAGTTCCAATTCCAGTGGCTACATAAGGATCAATTGACTGCAGGAATATGTTTAAACACTGAACAAAGATGTACGTACAAATATGCATTAAATTACAATCGAGAATAAAATAAACATTACTGAAAAAGGTTCTCTATGTGTGAAAATATTATATTTGAGATACCTTGACAAGAGGATATTCTAAAAGAATTCCCTTCTACGGAAAAAAATCGAAAATTTTGTTTTTACCAAAATTTGCTCTAACCAATTTGATTAAAACGCCAGTTTCTAACACATTTTCTTGACAAATTATTGTATTTTCTGGTAATGACCTCAGAATTCAGAAAGAGATAGACAAAATGTTACTCTACAGTAAGTTTTGATCTGATTAAAGCAGGCAATAATTTATGTAGAACATAATTTTTGTGGGTAAAAAATTTCCAAAATATTCCATATTGTTCGATTAAATCTTTAGATACTTAAACTTTTCTCAAATATGAAGTCGCTGTTAGTTTTTGTTTATATTTTGTTGAATTGGTAGAGAAACTCATATGAATGTAAATTTTTTTCGTCAAGTAACTGCTTGTGGTAGCTGTTCCGGTGGTCCAGAGCCTAACACCACGCTGACAGATCCATCTTCCCACGCCCGCCGACGTGCAATGATTGAGTATTCACAGCTCTTGTCCTGTACAATGCAACCTGATTTTATCGGCCGGCTAAACTCCTACAAAATGAACAACATTTAAATATCAGAGAGGGCCATGGAATCCTGCTTGCCTGCCTTCCAAGTATCGATACACATCTGCGGCAGGAGGCGACACTCGCTTGTTCTCGGCTATGGCGCCCCTTTATTTCACTATTATTGAGCATATCTATGAATAATGGAATATTTATCCTTCCAGCGGTTATGTCGGTATGTATTGTTGCTACACCACAACAATGGGTACGTTTCGTGAAGGTAATGTAAACAAATGAAATCTTTGTAATTAAAACAAACAAATGATTATCACTTTTTAACATAGGTATACCGTAGTTACGTATTTTTTTATTTTTTTAGGTTATGTACGAAGAAGGCTCAAAACAATAAGCTTAAATAAAGATCTAATTAATATTCTTAGTAAGTATATATTATAAAGAACAAAATATATATAAACAAACACAGCATAGTTTGCGTTGAGAAGCAGTGTTAGTTATCGAGTACTCGTGTTAGAAATGGAGATGCTTATTTTTTAAAGATAAAATTATTTCTCAAAATAGTCTACTTTCATATTCTTGCCATTTGTTAATACTCTCACTCTCTCAAAAGAATAAAATAAAAAAATTATTTGTCAAACTCGGTTAAATACATTGATAAAGACCTCATTTGATCTAAATTTTCTTCCCGCGAGCCATTTCGTTATGTTTAGGAACAAGGGAGCTAAGTCAGGTGAGTATGGGAGCTGCGACAGCAATTATTCAGAATGGTGGCGACAGGGGTGGATGCATGTATTACTGCATTGTCGTGGTGAAGCTACACCAAGGCAGAAGGTAACTTACTGTCGTATTGTCCAGTAAACATATTTTTTTCCAAGAATGTGGCACCCTGCGAATCCCAAACATTTGTCATCATCATTTTGCTGGGAGATGAAACCGTCTTTGCATCTTCTTTGGAGAAGTACTACAGTTGTTTTGATTGTTGCTTGGTTAAGGAGTAAAATAATTAATTCAGATGATAGTAACAATTTGACCAAAAAGGTTCTTCAGCGGCACAAATCGGCCCGAATTTTTTAATCGCAGCAGTCTTTCAGTGTGTCCTTTATTAAACACAAAACAGTTATGTATATGAACATTTACATAACCTTTACACTTAAGTACGTACTTAAAGTTAAGAAAACGTGACATTTCCCAGCCTTTGTTTAGATTATGATGAGTCAGTACTTAGATTTTTTTTCATTTCTATTATGAAATATTAATTTTAAGTGGTAGAAATATGTAACATACAAAATATAAGTATACATCTGTTTTTAAGATCCAGATGCTCCAAGACTATGCGACTAATTGCACTAAAGTATCCATACATTTTCTTTAGGAAAATTATTGAACTCAAACAGGCTTCGCCAGACAGTAGGATTTTCCTTTGCAATTAATTTTAATGCCCCCATGATATTATTTATTTATTATCCAATTTTTTATTCCTATTTTACCCAAGGGTATATTAGGAACATAGTTTACAAATTTATGAATATAATACAATTTACAAAAAACATAACAAATTCAGTATCAAGCTGACAAACAGTAAACATCAAGATGAATCATTTAGCTTAAGAAATATTTTGTTTAAGAAAGCCATGAAATATTGATTAGTTTTATAATTCATCAGAATATGTGTAAGTGGTTTTGAGAAAGTGTAACCTAAGGATTGAAGCAATAATTCAAGTTCGTATCTTTCAAAACAGAAAAACGGGCAATAAAATAAAATGTGAGGGACATCTTGAAGATTATTTCCACAAATACAATGAGATGTGGATTTGATTTTGAATCGAAATAAGTAAGCTGAAAATTTGCCATACCCAGTTAAGAATTGAGTGAGAACAAAGGATTAACGAATTTACATTTATGTCTGTCAGAAACTGTTGGGAAATATAAATCCTTAGTCAAAGCACCACAATCACTTTTTAACCAGTATTCATTACAGTCGTTGATGATAATCTCCTTTAATGTTTGCCTCACATAAGAAATGGGGCATAGAGTGTATGTCTCTGGAAGATCTGAAGACGCAGCTCTCTTTGCAAGCTCATCTGCACGTTCATTTCCGGCAATCCCCACGTGCCCTCTGACCAATTTTTATTGTTTTTTTATATATTTGAATTCGTGGAACATTACCACGATATCGGTATGATAATGAAATACACAGATATGAACTACATAATAATTGACTTCTTATTTCAGGTGCAATAGGACTGCTGTTTTTGGTATCTTTCAAAGCTGCAATTGCTGCTTGTGAGCCCTATGATATTAGGACCAGTGGTTGTAAATAAAGCTTTATTGATTCAGATCTTTCTTGTTTTTCCTTTCCTTCCTCTTTATTTTTCCCTTTGCTAAAGAAGGGACTTACCGAACGAAAACACACTTTGAAGTGAACGTGGAAATAACTTACGTTAATATTACCCTAAGGAAAATTCAAAATGAAGTACTGTAGCCGGGATTCTAATCTCCATTCGCTGAACTTTTAAATCCTTCTGTTTAATGCTTCAGTAAGCATATAGGTGTGCCCTTCTCTGGAGAGACATACACGACGTTGCAGTTCTCTGCGAAATAGGTGGGGTCACTTTACTATCTAATATCGGATTAATCATTTTATAAATAAAAATATGAAGGTAAATATATATTTGCAATAACGGTTTCCATATTTTAAATTAATATACAATGCAAGGTGCCAGAGGAGAAACTTTGTCATAGGAATGAGTCATTAGGAAGTTACGTCATGAGGAAAATGCGATAATTATAGGGTTCTTCATTTAAAACCTAACGGTTATATTAATTTATAATATCTTTTACATATAACAATGCGTTGCTCTAGAGTCAAGCGCCCATTCATATTTGTGGCCGGTACAACACTGCCGAGTGGAGTACACACCGCTAGCCCGCACGCACAACGGCAGCCGGTACTGGGGTTCGCGCGTGAGGCGAAACGGTGTGTGCTCTGTTAGGTTTTAAATGAAGAAGCCTATAGTTACTGAAATAGTTATTTTAAACCGTAGAGTATTGATATTTTAACCGTTAGCAGCTATAACACCTACTTCAGTAGTACAATATCTAAGTATTAAGCTTTAGAAATACTGAAACATTTGCTTAAACAGCTCAGTTATTAAATGTATCAACCAAGTTAATTGGTGTTAATAGTAACACTCATTTAATCCTCCTGAGTGTTTTTATTTTATTTTTTGTTTATGTCCTCAAACTTTAAGTCATAGCAGACAATGGATGAAATGATACTCAAATGAGTACAGGGTACATAGAGTTTAGAGTTACCAGACATTCATCTTTCAGGATAAGCGGAAAACCCCCAATGTTAAGTCATATCGGACGATGAATGAAATGATGTTCAAATGAGTACAGGGTAAATAGAGCTTAGATTTACCAGACATTCATCTTTCAGGATAAGAGAAAACCTCCAACGTTGTCATATCGGACGATGAATGAAATGGTGTTCAAATGAGTACAGGGTACATAGAGCTTAGAGTTACCAGACATTCATCTTTCAGGATAAGAGAAAACCTCCAACGTTGTCATATCGGACGATGAATGAAATGGTGTTCAAATGAGTACAGGGTAAATAGAGCTTAGATTTACCAGACATTCATCTTTCAGGATAAGAGAAAACCTCCAACGTTGTCATATCGGACGATGAATGAAATGGTGTTCAAATGAGTCCACCATACACAGAGCTTAGTGTTACCAGACATTCATCTTTTAGGATAAGGGGAAAAAAAGTATGCATATAACTCATGCTCGTTATCGGACTCGGGACCCTTTGAACGTGAAGCAGAAACGCTACCAGCACGCTACAGACCGGGGTCCCTTATGTGCGCGTGCGCACCAATAGTCCTCAACTCTATCTGGAGCTTGTAGTATCAAAATGCCCGGACCTTCCACAAGATAAGACGTTTTGGTCCATGCCATTGTTGTTCTTGATCAGAACAACAAGTGTCACTCTCGAGACAAAACAAACAAAGACCGTTAAAAACCCATCATCCCGGTGGAATTCCTGGAAAAGATAGATGCAGCCGTAATCTTCCTTTTTCCCCCATCGACATTCTAACAAGCAGTACAGATAATTCCGGAGGAGGGGAAGGTGGTTTTCGATCCGTTCGATAAAGAAGCAGCTACAACCGTCCCCATTAAGAGAAACTCGACCTGACGATACCATCCCCTGTGTTGTAAATTTACCGTGATTAATGTCACACTTAGCTTTCCCACGATCTAGTAATTTTTCAATCGCCAATGCCCTCCCCCCTTCTCACTTGGGATAGTTATCTGCGTACTGCACTGCTCCCGGGTCATTAGCGAAACAAAACAATGGCACGGTGGTAAGTATATGACACAGCAAAACATTTGTACACTCGCCTCAAAAGGAATCAGCATTACCATAGTTACTCGTGGTTGAGGTTCTTAAAGTGATCCTTCTTCTACTGATTCATACAAATTTTCAGTGAATCTTGATCTTTCCCTAAGTCGCTTATACAAATATTTTAACGCTCTTTTCATAATTATTCCCTTTTTCTCTGTTCTTTCCAATTATACTAACGCAGCTTCTCCTGATGCTCCTTAATCCCAATGATTCACCCTAAGAATTTAATAATACATTTAATATAGTTTCTGTCAAGAAAATATCGGGAATTGGTCGTATAAAAATGTCCTATAAGGTGGGATTCAAAATTATTGTTGTCGGTAAGGAGGTACATAATTCCTCTATACCCACGCTGAGTTTGATTGCCATCTGCCATCTAGTTTGTTTTCAGGGTGCCATTTTGTTAGTTCATCTCAAAGGTGTGTTGGGATTTTATAATGAATTCTTCTATTAACAGAAAACGGTTGTCTCCAAAGGGTAACTTGAGTTTTAGAAATAGAAAGAAGTCAGCTGTCGCCAGATCAGATGAGCAAGCTGGTTTATCGATGACATTTGTTGAGTTTCTAGCCATAAATTCGTTCACAGTGATAGCCTTGTAAGCTGGGGTGTTTGACAACGCCATGCACCTGGAAATTTACGGTAGGTATAATGGCTGCTGTATATAAACCATGTCCACCAAAAGTCTCATGCGGGATAGAACTGCAACGCCCAAAACAGAAGTCTGGAAAGTACCCGCAAGTGTCGACCACTTGCAGGTAGCTGCCGGACATCCCTCGTCAGCTCTGTGCATGGTGGAGGAACGGAGCTCCTTGCTTTTGCCATGCGTAGGCCACTACCCGTCAGCGGTAAACAGTCCCTCCCGTACAATGCTGTGTCAATATGTCTATGTGTTACTATGTATTCTGACTCATTTTCGAGTACTTCCAGTTAAACTGCGCACCCGAGTATTGGCACACGAGTCCCACATAGAGCAGAGATATGCCATCAAACTCTCAAGCGAGTGCAGACATCACCATTGTGATAGTTCCCTTGTGAGTTAGGCTGGAGAATTTCGTACCGTCTAGCAGACTTCCACAATACCAGCACGAGGAGACACTACTGTTGGAACTGACGCTGCATAAACAAGCAATTTCAAATGTCTTCTTCTTCTTCTTCTTCTTCTTCTTCTTCTTCTTCTTCTTCTTCTTCTTCTTCTTCTTCTTCTTCTTCTTCTTCTTCTTCTTCTTCTTCTTCTTCTTCTTCTTCTTCTTCTTCTTCTTCTTCTTCTTCTTCTTCTTCTTCTTCTTCTTCTTCTTCTTCTTCTTCTTCTTCTTCTTCTTCTTCTTCTTCTTCTTCTTCTTCTTCTTCTTCTTCTTCTTCTTCTTCTTCTTCTTCTTCTTCTTCTTCTTCTTCTTCTTCTTCTTCTTCTTCTTCTTCTTCTTCTTCTTCTTCTTCTTCTTCTTCTTCTTCTTCTTCTTCTTCTTCTTCTTCTTCTTCTTCTTCTTCTTCTTCTTCTTCTTCTTCTTCTTCTTCTTCTTCTTCTTCTTCTTCTTCTTCTTCTTCTTCTTCTTCTTCTTCTTCTTCTTCTTCTTCTTCTTCTCTTCTTCTTCTTCTTCTTCTTCTTCTTCTTCTTCTTCTTCTTCTTCTTCTTCTTCTTCTTCTTCTTCTTCTTCTTCTTCTTCTTCTTCTTCTTCTTCACTCATGGTTTGGGCATATCGCCCGTTCCGGCTTCATAGATCTCTCCAGCGTTTCCTGGGTCGTCCCTCTGTTCTATGAAGCTTTTGACTAGTAGAATTTATACAAGGTTGGATTACCGGTCCAACGCTCAACCACCATTCCTGTTGAGCCCGGCTTTACTTTGGAGTTTCCTCTCCTAGATGAGTTGTTTTCCATAACTCACGACTCTCATCTACCCGGGGTGTTTAGATATTTAGATGTCTCTTCCGCCTCTTTGGCCGTTTAGAAACTTCCTTCTTCCGCCCTTTGAGCCGTTGGACATCTTTCGTAGTTGATGGTCACCTATCCATCTCCCACGTTGGGACTATTCTTAGTTCCCCTCGCATCTTACCAGCCGTCTAGTTCATTGGGTACTAAGCTCTCCCACCGCGACAAGGTGATAGCCCTTCGGGAGAGAATTTCAAATGTACCCACAAATAAAATTAAAATGGATTTAAGTCAGGCAAGCGTGGATGCCACGGAATTGGTCCATCTGTTCCTATCCGGCTACCAGAAAATCTTCTATTCAGAAATCAACGGACAGAAAGCCTGAAATGAGGAGGAGCTCCATCGTGCATGAAATGAATACCAGTGCCCAACACATGTACTGTAGCACAGTGGCAACAACGGCGAAATCCATCACACCCACCCAGTCTAAACAGATGTAAAAGCTAATGTTTACTACTATATTATTAAACCACTGTTCTGTTGTGGAATTATGGCCACGGGACAGTTACTTATTACACATCTCACCGTGTAAGCAGAGTTATAGAAAACGAGCTCTAACATGGAAATAAATAATTTCATATAACATGCTTTTATCATCTATTAGTCATATTAGTCATGTATTAGTCATATCCTGTATATTTCAGGAAAGTAAACATTCTTTCTCGAAATTTAGTTTCCCAGTAATCATTTCATGTATCATCACTACCACAGCTATTTCCGCTTCATTTTTATGGGCGCTTTTTATTAGGTATTGGGTCCCATTTTATATTGGGACTGAACGATTACTTGTTTACTCGGAGGCCTCCATATCTCGCCTGAGGTTTTCACGTGTGGTAAAACTAGCACTTCCCTTCTAAAGGAAACCATGATAAACATATCTGTGCACCCGCGATCTCTACAGTAAGGTCATGGAGGACGACTTCACCTTTTGTGGTAACAACAGATATACGAGGCTGTTCAATAAAGAATGATCACAATTTTTTTTGGCCACATACCTTTACTCATCCTCATAATTTTGATGGTCCTTCTGAAAATAGTCTCCTCTGAATGCGATGCACTTGTCCCAGAGTTTCTGCCAGTCTTCAAAGACATGCTGGAAACCATGTTTTGAGAGATCCATCAAAATCGCCTCCGCAGCCTTCACCACTGCTTCTGATGATGGATAATGCCTCCCACGAAGACGTTTCTTCAAGTTAGGGAATAGCAAAAGGTCACATGGGGCTAAATCCCGACAAAGGGGGGATGAGGGATGCACTTCATGTTGATTTTTGCAAGATATTCAGCAACAACTGTGGCAATATGCGGCCGCGCATTATCGTGGTGCAGCATCCAGCCTGCTTCATGGAAATGTGATCTTTAGCGCTTGATATGGACTTGCAATGTTCTCAGGACACCCCTGTAGTATTGTCCAGTTACTGATGTGTGTGCAGGTACAACATGCTGATAAACCATTCCATGAATATCAAAGAATGAGATGGCTATAACTTATCCAGTAGAAGCAACCACTTTTGCTTTTCTGGGGGTTGATGATGAAGGAGATTTCCACACTGAGATTTGCTGTTTGCTCTCAGGATCAAAATGATGTGGCCAAGTTTCATCAGCAGTGATTACGTTTAATAGAAACTCCGGATCTTCCTCTAACATCAACTTTAACTGCGTGTTACCTCCATTGTAGCGGTAGGTGATACTGAACATATCTGAACTTGCCTGGTTCTCACAGGCGGAAACCAGGAGTACCAATAATGAAACTACTACGGCGTGTTTGTTTCACATTAAGCTAACAGAATATAACAAGATTGAATTTTAGTGCGAGAAATTATGTCAGTAAAAAGATTATGATCATTCTTTACTGAACAGCCCTCGTATTTTTTTTCTTCACTATTTCCTTACAATCATTCCATTTCCTTCTCATGTTCCAATTGTTTTTCATTATTATTAACCTCTTCCATCGCGTATCGGACGATGAATGAAATAAAGTTCAAATGAGCCCAGGTTCCATAGAACTTAGAGTTACCAGACATTCGTCTGTCAGTAAAAGAAAAACTCTGGAAGCAAGCCTTATCCAGATAACTCACCCTGACTGAGATTCGAAGTCGGGACCTCTTGAACGTGAGGTAGATTCGCTGTTAAACAATATCTAAAACATTTAATACGTTGCACTTATACAGCTATTCATTCTGTTGTTACAAAGGGTCATTACTTTATCTACTTTATGTTGATTAAGACATATATCTTAACGAACGTTCCCTCTTAATTACTAGTCAAGCGACTGTTAAATACTTCAAGTGTAGGTCACTACATAGGGCAATGAAATTGCCATACGTTTGCATAGCCACGTACAAACAGAAAGAGAGCAAAAGAAACAGAAAATAATTATAATTATTGCTTTTGGGAAAAGATGAGTAGTTAAAGATGCAAATCAAAAACAAAGGATATCCCGAATAACGCCACAATAAAAATCTACTTGACATAAATGGTTTGCCGTAACGAAATCCGCATTTTTTATACTATAATTATGAAAAGTTTGTATATCTGTTAACGATTTGCCAGTTGTCGAAAATCATTCAGAATAAAGAGGATTTCAATGGCTATTCTCAAAAAATTCACGATATACATTTCATTAACCATGAGCATATATGCGTATATTTTTCTAAGTCCACATCGTTTCCACGGCCGGTTCACAATGGTGTCACTGAACGCGTCTCTTAGCTTCGTCTTACTGAATTCTCACATAATTGAGATTCAGTTAATAAACGTACACTGACAGCCGAGTGGTTAAAGAAAACTCTATAGCACTGAACCTACAAACGTTCGAATCTAAACATCATTTTGATTTTTTTTATTGAAGAAATAGAATTGTGGATTCCGCACATTGTAATATAATTTACAATTGCTAAGATTTATTTGATTTTATGGGATTTGTGCTCACACACAAAAACTGTAACACTCTACTCTGTTTTTAAACTAACTGAAATAAATAAATAAGTAAATAAATAAATAAATAAATAAATAAATAAATAAATAAATAAATAGATAAATAGATAGATAGATAGATAGACAGACAGACAGACAGACAACAGACAGACAGACAGACAGACAGACAGACAGACAGACAGACAGATAGATAGATAGACAGACGGATAGACAGATAGATAGACAGACGGATAGACAGATAGATAGATAGACAGACAGACAGACAGACAGACAGACAGACAGACAGATAGACAGACAGACAGACAGACAGACAGACCGATAGACAGACAGACAGACAGGCAGACAGACAGACAGACAGACAGACAGACAGACAGACCGACAGACAGACAGATAGATAGACATGTAGATTGATTGATTGATTGATTGATTAATAAATACATACATACATACATACATACATACATACATACATACATACATACATACATACATACATACATACATACATACATACATACATACATACATACATACATACATACATACATACATACATACACTATTACATACATACATACATACACTGTTACATTATTACATACATACACTATTACATACATTATTACATACATTCATACATTAATTAATTAATTAATGAACGGACGAGGCAGGCAAATAAATAAATAAATGTTTTATTCTCATATGTAAAAACAAATAAAATGAAAATTAACTTAGTATCGGATGTGTAAACCCTCTGTTTCTATGGCCGTGCCGTGGCTCAGTGGTTAGATCGCTTGGCTCTGACCAAGGCGGCCCGGGTTCGATCCCAGGTGACTGCAAAGTGAGACTTGTGGTGGACAACACGGCACTGGGGCGGGCTTTCTCTGGGGCCTCCGGTTTCCCCCACCATCTCATTCCACCCGTGCTCCATCTTCATCTCATGTATCATCAGTGTCACCGCCTGCGGTGCCGTATGTAGTAAAAGCGGGCGTTAAGCACTACACATTTCTGTTTCCATTACTGTGGGACATGGATGAGACCAAATGCCTAGTGAAATATTCAAGAGACGATACTTCGCATTATATGCCAGCACCATTAACATATGAATGAGTCCGAGTGTTTACACAACCAATATTATGGCAATTTTCAAATAACGTTTCATTTTTTAAAATGATAAAATTATGCTATTTGGGTGTTTATAAATGAATTTGTTTATCTTCTGCAAGAAACAAACAAAAGACATTGCTATTAAAGTAACAATAATAAACCGAAGCTCGAGCATCAATCATTCGAACTCATGCTGGTCTACTTACGAGAAACATGCGTTTTACCGTTCGGCTACCACGCATACGGCCAAGCCGCCAACCATCTCCCTATCTATCGCATAGCTTGGAAACGAAGATAGAGAGGTATTAAAACGCATATTGTGAACGCAGCGTCATCAAATGCTTCCGATGTTTTCCGATCGAACTTTGTTTCCGTGGCTGCTTTTCTCCGCTTTATTTTTTCCCCTAAGGCTGAAATTTTATCCTAAAGCTTTATTGTTTTCCGAGAAAATCAAAATAAAAAAAAAAACGTTTTACGTTGAGGGAAGCTTGGGGAGGACGATGCTCTTGTAAATCATCCTGGATTGGAATCAAAGTTGATTTTCAGTTATGCTACTCTATCTCTACCGCGCACAAAGAGAAACGCAATTTTTTTCTAAAATAATTGTTTTGGGAGGAGGGTTTTAGAGCTGCTTGAGATACATTTCCAAGGAAATATTGACATCAAGTTTAGGGTGAAATACAATGCATCCAGTACTTACTATGCGTACCAAAGAAAGTAAAAAGAGTGCACATCATTAGCGAAACAATACAATTGCGCGATAGTACGTGTATGACAGCGCATTCCTGCTAGGAATGTACACTCACTTTTCAACAAATCTTGTCCTCTTTTGTAGCGTAGTGGTAGCGTGTGTTCCTTACGTTCAAGAAGTCCCGCGTTCCAATCTGGGTCACAAGGCTTATCTGGGTACGGGTTTTTCCGGAGTTTTCTCTTATCCTACAAGATGAATCTCTGGTAACTCTAAGTTCTATGGAGCCTAGGTTCATTTGAGAATAATTTCATTCATCGTCTGATGCGACTTAACGTTAGGTTACGTAAATTAAAAAACCATTGTTGTAAACCACAACAATAGGCATTTGCTGTTTAGAGCTTACGAAATGTCAAATTCCCCTGCTTTTTGTACCCAATAAAAATTTCAGCCTACCTTCATCTGGAACTTTCTTTTTCTTGATAAATGGCAGTAACGATTTCAATTAATATACTATGTGTTTAAGACATTTTCAACTTCAAATAAAATTTGTATTTTTAATTTTCAGAAATGCTCTTGGAAGTTTTCTTAATTATCAGTAACTTTTGCGTAGCAGGTAAAAGGATAACAAACAATTACGTGCTCACCTCGTAGCGAAAGTGTAGCGCCTCTGCCTGACATCCGAATCTGGTCAGGGTGAGTTATTTGGATAAGGTTTCTTCCCCGCGATTATCTCTTATCCTGAAAGATGCGGTTAACTCTAAGCTCTAATTACTCTGTACTCACTTGAACATCATTTCATTCATCGTCCGATATGATTTAATTTTGAAGGACGTTAACTATAAAAAGTTACGTCAAAAATATCTGTTGTATTAGAGATTTTATCATATTTTCTGCAAAAACAGAATTTCATATACAAGTTTATCATTCTCAAGCAAGAATGAAGCTAACATAATAATGTATTCTTGATTTAATATACCAAAAGACAAAAGTATGTATTCTAATTAACAAGACTGTAAAAATATTATAAAGGAATTACATACGCCAATAAAAACCGGTTTAGTGCACGAATGCTAGAAACAGTACTGCATAGATTAGTCTCATATCTTAGTGCAGTAACAATGTCTTGGTTTCTTTGTTTTTGTAATTTACGTCCTCCAACGTATGTCATTTCGAACGATAAATGAAAGGATGTTCAAATGAGTATAGGAAACATAGAGCTTAGAGTTACCAGACATTCATCTTTTAGTATAAAAGAGAACCTCCAACGTTAAGCCACATCTGTCGATGTATGAACTGATGTTAAAATGAGTACAGGGTACATAGAGCTTAGAGTTACCGGATATTCATCTTTCAGTATAAGAGAAATCCTCCAACGTTAAGTCATCGGACGATGAATGAAATGATGTTCAAATGAGTACAGGACACACAGAGCTTAGAATAACCAGACATTCATCTTTTAGTATAAAAGAGAACCTCCAACGTTAAGCCACATCTGTCGATGTATGAACTGATGTTAAAATGAGTACAGGGTACATAGAGCTTAGAGTTACCGGATATTCATCTTTCAGTATAAGAGAAATCCTCCAACGTTAAGTCATCGGACGATGAATGAAATGATGTTCAAATGAGTACAGGACACACAGAGCTTAGAATAACCAGACATTCATCTTTTAGTATAAAAGAGAACCTCCAACGTTAAGCCATATCTGTCGATGTATGAAATAATGTTAAAATGAGTACAGGGTACATAGAGCTTAGGGTTACCAGATATTCATCTTTCAGTATAAGAGAAAACCTCCAACGTTAAGTCATATCGGGCGATGAATGACATGCTCCTCAAAGGAGTACAGGATATATAGAGCTTAGAGTTACTAGAGGACAAGGGAAATCCTCCAACTTTAAGTCATCGGATGATGAATGAAATGATGTTCAAATAATTACAGGGTACATAAAGTTTAGAATAACCAGACATTTATCTTTCAGGATAACGGAAAACCTCCAACGTTAAGTCATATTGAACGATGAATGAACTGATGTTCAAATGAGTACAGGGTACATAGAGCTTAGGGTTACCATTCATCTTTCAGGATAAGGGAAAACCTGGAGGAAACCTTATCCAAATAATTTATGCTGAGTGAGATTTGAACTCGGGTCCTCGCTTAGGATGAGTAATTTGGATAATATTTTTTTCCTGGGGATTTTAGTAATATAAATACCAGAGTAATCTTTAAATTTGGTAATGTGGTTGTTTTTCATTGAATTTATGATGATTTTTAATTATTTTATTTAATTTTAAACATTTAGTACTAACCATACTTGGTTAGTACATATCTATGTGATGGTAATTTTAATGTGTCTGAACCTTTCAAAGGCTTTTTCCCATTTTTTCTTTAAAATACAAAATGTTGCTAACGTTCTCTGTGCAATATGTACGTGGTAGAATAAAGTAATTGGAAAGTAACATAGCAGATTGTTATTAAAATAAGAGCGAGGTATTTGTGTTTCCAATCGCACTGGACTTGGTATTTCACCGCAGCCGGTGGAGGTAGAGGGAGGGGGAGATATGTAGGCAGATGATTGAAAACGCCTCGCGAGAAAATGATGAATGGACGTGGTGTCTAATGAGAGGTCAAACACATGATGATGGACCGAGAACTACCGCTGCTTCTGGATTGGATGACGATGATGCTGATGATAGCTGAAAATAATGACCACAATATAAATGAAACAATATTAGGTGTTTCCTATGAAGTTTCAGAACAGACCACAGGGCGTTCCAAATTATCTCCAACATGCCTCGAAACCGTCAGTGAATTGTAGTTGAATTTAAGACCTTGTATCGGGATAATTGTAAGGCCTTGGACATTTCATCCACAGGGTCATCGAAAAATGTGACAGCAGTTTCAAAGTATCACAGCTCAGGAAGTATTTGAGATACTAAAGCAAGTATTGTTTTGTTCAATTCATCAACTCAAAGGCGTATCAGGTGCCAAAATCCATCAAACTTCATCAATAGTCCCTTGTCTAACAGGACCATGTCACGTGCAAGCTCAATGTTGTCAACAGTGTGGCCGTAGCTGGTCGCCGAGCTCCTTCCTCGTGTCTAACGCTTGTGTGAACATTTCTGAATTTGTCAATCCATTTGTAGACACTCCGCTGTTGCAAGACACTATTCCCGTATTCTGCCTGGTGTCTTTGATGGATTTTGGCTTCCTTCCGACCACAAAAATCGGATTACTGATCATTGCTCCTTTTTGTTGAATACTCCTAATGGAGTGGCCATGATTTATCTACAACACAAGAAAGTCAAATACCGGAATGACTATTAAACTTTCATAGCACGACCGAACTATCAGAACAAATACCCCAAGACAGAATTCAGAATTCAGTATGTCCACTGTCAGAATCGTTATAGTTACGCTGCGGATAATTTTTTACTTACCCTCGTAGATCCGAATTTTGCAGGCCCCCTAGTTAAACTCTTTGGAAAATACATACACACACACACACATCCATTCTACTATCCAACAATCTTCGTATATTTCTTAATTAAAATAATGTTAAAAATTCTTTTATATCAGATTCTTTGTTTTGTTTATACAATTGCTTAACATGCCCTTCCAGTAAAATTGATTTCAGAATCAATTAATAAGATCAATACAGCTTGATAATCAAGTTAAGCAGCTACGTTTCTTTGACACAGTTTTCTATACTCACGCCATCTCCTGACCTGGCATTTAATTTACTGAAAACAGTATTTTGTTCAGTAATGCGAGTTTTGATAGTGTTTTGTCTTTGTTTACAGTTGTGTTATATCCAGTATTTCATTTCTGGTTATAACATTTTATAAATATCTGATGACGGGAGAGATGCACACTCCCGAATCGTTGATGTCTACGAGGGCTGTTCAATAAAGAATGATCACAAGTTTTTTTTGACAACGTACCTTTACTCATCCTCATAATTTTGATGGTCCTTCTCAAAATAGTCTCCCCTGAATGCAGTGCACTTTTCCCAGCGATTATGCCAGTCTTCAAAGACATGCTGGAAACCATTTTTGAGAGATCCTTCAAAATCGCCTCCTCAGCCTTCACCACTTCTTCTGATGATGGATAATGCATCCCATGAAGGCTTCTCCTCAAGTCAGGGAATAGAAAAAAGTCACATGGGGCTAAATCTGGACTATAGGGAGGGTGAGGATTGCACTTCACGTTGATTTTTGCAAGATATTCAGCAACAACATTGGCAATATGCGCCCGCGCATTATCGTGGTGCAGTATCCAACCTGCTACATGGAAATGTGGCCTTTTGCGCCTGACATGGACTTGCAATGTTTTCAGGACATCCCTGTAGTATTGTCCAGTTACTGATGTGTGTGTAGGTACAACATGATGATAAACCATTCCATGAATATCAAAGAACGAGATGACCATAACTTTCCCAGCAGAAGCAACCACTTTTTCTTTTCTGGGGGTTGGTGATGAAGGAGATTTCCACACTGAGCTTTGCTGTTTGCTCTCAGGATCAAAATGATGTAGCTAAATTTCATCAGCAGTGATTAAGTTTGAAAGAAACTCCGGATATTCCTCTAACATCAACTTTAACTGCATGTTACCTCCATTGCAACGGTAGGCGATACTGAACATGTCTGAAGTTGCCTGGTTCTCACAGGCGGGAGCCAGGAGTACCAACAATGAAACTAGTACGCCGTGTTTGTTTTACATTAAGCTAACAGAATATAATAAGATTTAATTTTAGTGCGAAAAATTATGACCATAAAATATTATGATCATTCTTTATTGAACAGCCAGCGTAATCATCTTTTCACCTGGCTGGCTGCCCGAGAAGAAAGTGAGTGCATTCTTCGCCAGGAAAGCTTCAGATCTTATTGATTTCAGAAGTTTGTATTAAAATACTTTTACTATTTTTCAACCATGCGTAAAAGGCCGTTATAAAAATATAGATTCTGTTTTCTTTTACTGATTGTTAATTGCTAAATTGTGACCATATACAATTCCTGGAATCGTATACTGGCTAGTTACATTTTCTTTTGTTGTTCAAATGTGTTTTTATTCAAGTAATAAATCGTTTAAAATCCTTTATTAATATTTTGATTAATATCCTTTATTAATATTCTCTGAAACACCAGCAAAGGAACAGAACATTTTGTTTTCAAAATACAAATTTATAAATCTGCATTAATTGTGTATTTTTCATAATAATTGTATGTTCTTGAGCCCTGAATAGATTATAAGCAGTAAGTTGGGAGATCTGCTCGCTAGAGTACGTAGTATCTTCAGCATTTTGAATACCGGCTCCCAAAGATAAAGCTCTCGCACAAGTAGGCCAGTATCTCTCCAACACATATACTTATACATGTTCTATGTCACATATCACATACGATTTCAGTTTTGAAAATATCTGTATATGTATGATTTGTTAACGAAAGAGACTTCCAAAGAGTGAATGCCCGCCTCGGTAGAGTGGTGGTAGAGTGTCTGCCTCACGTTCAAGAGGTCCCGAATTCGAATCCCGGTCAGGACGAGTTACCTGGATAAGGTTTTTCCGGGGTTTTCCGTTAAGTGAAAGACGAATGTTGGGTATCTCTAAGCTCTATGGACCTTGTGCTCATTTGAGCATCATTTCACCCATTTCATTCTTCGTCCGATGTGGCTTAACGTTGGAGGACGTAAATTTAAAAAAAAAAAAAAAAAAAAAAAAAACAATATTTTATTTTTGTTAGCACATTTCAGTTCAGGAGAATTTTTTAATCTTAAATAAAAATCATAAGACGATAGCAAGTCTGTCTCTGAAGGTGCTCTCTATAAGAACAAAAAGTCATACTTTTTTTAGTACAAAAGAGAAGGCTTTCCATAGGATGTAGTTTTTCAGTTATCGACTCTTATCTATACTTTATATTTTATGGAATAATACGAAAAGTTTCTTTTCAATAAACATACAGGACGAAACGCCAAAATTGAGTCTTCCAGAAATAAGTCTAATCATAGGACGAAATTTGATTGTAAAATTTGAAATCATTTAACGCAAGTAAACAATATTTGTGATAAAATAATTTGTATATTCTTATTTGCAACTTCATATGGTAAATAAGCAGTTATGAAATAACTTTCCTAGCATTTAGTTAAGACGTAAAAGTAACGGGTTCAGAAATTAATAAATTTGAAAAAAAAAAAAAAAAAAAAAAATTTTGCTTTATTTAATTTACCCTGGAAATTAATTGTTCTTTCACACTGGCCGTGTTTAGGCTAAATTATGGAAACATAGAGTCAGACTGAAAAATTCTATGCCATAGCTGGGATTTGAACCACGGATCTTCTAGTCTCCGTCCAGCCGCTCTAACCATTTAGCTACTATGGCCAACGTAACGATATCACATTAAATTCTCGAACAACTCCTAAGTGGTTTACCGGGAAAATTACGACTCAGTTGCAGAATTTAATGTCATATCGGCACGTTGGCCATAGTAGCTCAATGGTTAGAGCAGCTGGACGTAGACCAGAAGATCCGTGGTTCAAATCCCGGCTATGGCATTGAATTTTTCAGTCTGACTCTACGTTTGCTTAATTTACACTGTTTTTGGGTCCTTTTTATACATTCATATCCTTTAATACAGGAGACTTTAATTTTGCTGAATCACTTTATGGTAAATTGTTTCATTTTTAAATATACTTTAGGGATCTATTTCGTAGACAAGCGAAATTTTGTTAACCTTTTACGTGCCCGCTTCGGTTGCATGTCTGCATCGCTTTGAAGAGATCCTGAGTTCGAATCTCAGTCAGGGTGAGTCATCTGGGTAAAGCTTTTCCGTGGTTTATCTTGAAAGATGAATGTCTGGCAACTTTAGGCTCTATGGACCCTGGGCTTATTTGAACGTCATTTCATTCATCGTACAATATGAATTAGCGCTGGAGGACGCTAAATAAGAGAAACCCTTTAATATACCAATACGTTTAATACACCTTAGTGACAAGAACGGTTTCTTATGTTCGTTTTAACATTATACAACTTCATAATGTCCAAATATGTTGATTTATATTCTTTGTTATACAAACAACATTGTCAAAGTATAATGAAAATAATATATTGGTAGTTAAACTGATGTTGCGTTACTATACAAATGTAATAATTTGTGGCATGACACTTCATTTATCTTAAAAGAAAATGAAAATGTTCTGTTAAGATAAGTGAAGTTTTATGTTACACATTATTATATTTGTGTAATATTTGTTGCTTCACTGTAACGAGATTCATATTTTATGTATTTGATGTTACGTTGTTTCTCGTTTCGAAAGTTACTTAACTTGTTGAACAATAATAAGATTGTCAATTGGCTTACATTTTATGTAACAAAATAATCAAGAAGGAAAGACAAATATACTTAAAGCAAATTTTACTGAACGACTATATCTATACAATCTCTTGAGTAAGATATGCTAAAACATTATCATTTAAAAAGGTGTATCAATAATTGGAAGAAGTGACTAGCACAGTATAATACTTCAAGAGGTAAAAACCTGTTTTACTTATTACGAACTGATATTTTTCTTAATTTATAACCTCCAAAGTCAAGTCTTATCTCACGGTGAAGTAAATGATGCTGAAATAAGTCCAGGATCCATAGAGCTTAGAGAACCTAATATTTATATTTCAGGATAAGGGAAACCCTGGAAAAAAACTTATCCAGATAAATTACCCTGACCAAGATTCGTACTCGCGACCGCTTGAGGTTGAGGCAGACTCGATACTACCTGCGCTACAGAGCTGGACTTTAAATGTTTTTTTTTTTTTATTTTAACACGAAAAAATTATACAATCTATAAGCCAAGAATTTACAAGGTGAAAACAGGAAAATGCTACGAAGT
Organism: Mantis religiosa; assembly: GCA_030765055.1. NCBI lineage: Eukaryota > Metazoa > Arthropoda > Insecta > Mantodea > Mantidae > Mantis > Mantis religiosa. The sequence goes on along the minus strand of CM060956.1, from coordinate 99,270,871 downwards.
GGCAATGGCATAGCACTATTTGATATGTATTGAATATCTTAAAAAAGAAAGAAGAAATAGGAGTGACATCAGTTGAGGGTGTAGCGGATATGTTATTAGATAACGGTTTCTAGAGAAATACTAATTCGATATGTTACAGAATTCTGCCTGTATTTATTGTTTACACTAATTTGCAACATTTGCTGCGATATGACGCATTGAGTTTGCCAGGTTTTCCTTTGCAGTTAAGATAGTTTGTGGGCACCGTGTGGACTCCCAGGGGCTAGTAGAATGATGCTTCTGGCCAGGGTATTGTCTGCGTCCTGGACGTCCATTTCATCCTTCAGCTTCCCCGCTGGGCCCCCAGGGTCGGGCACAATGGGGCCCCGCTGGGCTAGCGTTTTTGGTTTAGTCACGGCGAGGAATTAGCTGGGCCCATAGGGGTTCCGTCATCGGGTCCGGGTTCGATCTTCATTACCATTCATTTCTGTTACGCTTCTCGGTAAACGGTTCACATTCCAAGTGGTCATCGACCACTGGCCACCCCTGCTTGAAGGTTATCCCTATTGCATTTAAAACATTTGATTGCAACTGTGGTATTGTGGTAGCGTATCACGCTCAAGAGGTGCCGAGTTCAATTCTTGGTCAGGGTGAGTTAGTTGATAAGGGTTTTTTCCGGTGTTTTTCCTAATCGTGAAAGCTGAATGTCTGGTATCTCTAAGCTCTATAGGTCCTTGGCTTATTTGAGCACCATTTCACCCATTTCATTTCGATATGACTTAATATTGGAGGACGTAAATTAAAGGGGAAATATATTATATTAACTACAACCCTTTTTGAACTAATGAGGAAGAAAAACAATTTAAAGTTTCACTATGTAACTAATCATATGGAAATGTTTACTTAATTTGTAAATTTATGGTTTCCCATCAGTGGAAAGTGGTCAAAAATTCAATCTGCAGGTGTTTACTGTATTTGTACTTTTGTATTTGTACTTCTCGCTTCATAGTTTGAAGAACTGTTGAACAGAGATGATTTGGACTTTCTAGACCATGCATATGTTTGGGCAATTAAATGTTTATGTAGCAGTTCAAACTCGAGCAAAATCTAGCGATAAATATTTAACAATGTGTTCAGTCAAAGTATTGAATCCCAAAACTAATACTTTATCATTACACGAATTGAGTTTGGAACCACAATTGTGTAATTTTCTACGAAGGTAAATAAAAAAATACAAATGTAAATACGAGTGCTGTTCAATAAAGAATTATCACAATTTTTTTGACAACGTATCTTTACTCATCCTCATAATTTTAATGGTACTTCTCAAAATAGTCTCCCCTGAATACGATGGACTTGTCCCAGCGTTTCTGCCAGTCTTCAAAGACATTTTTGAGAGATCCTTCAAAATCGCCTCCGCAGCCTTCACCACTGCTTCTGATGATGGATAATGCCTCCCACGAAGGCGTTTCTTCAAGTTAGGGAATAGAATAAGGTCACATGGGACTATAGCGAGGGTGAGGGATGCATTTCATGTTGATTTTTGCAAGATATTCAGCAACAACATTGACAATATACGACCGCGCATTATCGTGGTGCAGCATCCTGCCTCCTTCGCGGAAATGTGGCACCCAATGAAATGTTCAGTATTTCAGAAAGTGATCTTAAGGTAATTCGTTGATCCTCTGTCACAATGGCAGCAGCAGTGTTGATGTTTTCTACCGTACGAGCAGCAACTGGAGCACCAGGTCAACTTTACTTTGAAATTGATTGGCTCCCCTCTTTAACCATTTTAAACCACCTTCTAGCTGTGCTGTATAGTAGAAAAGGCTCTCCATAGGCCTCCTGTAACATTGAATAGGCCTCAACTGAAGATTTGTTGAGTTGAAAGCAGAATTTCAAAGCCGCATATTGTTCCTCGCATGTTACCTCCATTGCAGCGGTAGGCGATACTGAACATGTCTGAATTTACCTTCTTCTCACAGGCGCGGACCAGGAGTATCAACAATGAAACTACTACGGCATGTTTGTTTCACATTAAGCTAACAGAATATAATAAGATTGAATTTTATTGCGAACAATTATGAACACTGTTTATTGAACAGCCCTCGTATTTAGAGTTAAAATGAATAGATACAGCTCCTAGGCTAAATTACAAATGATGTGAAGATGTTGTGGTGACATGTACAGCTCAGCAGAGTCCGTACTACTCCTATCCTTACGGATAAATTAGGGCAAAATGTCGTCTGCAAGGAAAGAAATATTTTCTTGAAACTAGAAAATTCATGGCAGTATATGTATAGGCAGTTCAGTTCTGCAGAAAAAATTCTGCCAGTCCAACGGTAATTCTAAATTGCAACCCAACGTTGTTTATGAGTAACTTTGAAATGTTTTGGTACTGGTATGACATAAGAGATAGTTTTTTTTTCAGCATAGTCCGGCATAAGAGGTACACGTGTTGTAGTGGTGCCACATGCAGATGCAATACGATATCCCTCACAGAAGCATGTTGGTCATTACACAGTGTTTAGGTTTACCAACTTGATTGATGAAGACAAATGAGAGCAATCAGTTTGGAACGAACAGTTTCACCTGTTGGTCTTAGGTGTGTTTACGGTTTACTAGAGTTTCGTTTCAATATATGAATATATAAAGAATTAGGAGTGTTCGTTCTTGATGGTGAAGCAACGGCGTGTTTATGTCAAACAATTGCAAATGATTTTCACATCTAAGTCAATATAAAAATCTCAGATGTTTACTCATATGCCTTTCTCTACCCATCTTATATTAATTATTGTTCTTAAAGCTGTTATTCTTTTATAATTTTATATAATGAAATTTACATCTCTGTAACCTACCTTTGTAGCATGGTGGTAGAGTGTCTGCTTCACATTCAAGAGGCCCCGAATCAGGGTGAGTTTTCTGGTAAAGGAATTTTTCCCGGTATTTTCTCTAAACCCCAAAGATGAATGTCTGGTAGCTCTAAGCTCTATGTAACCTGTATTCATTTGAACATCATTTATTCATCGTCCGATATGACTTAACTTTGGAGGTTTTCTCTTATCGTGAAAGATGAATTTCTAGTAATTCTGAGCTCTATGTATCCCGTACTCATATGAACATCATTCATTCATCTTCCTATATGAATTAACGTTGGAGGTTTTCTCTTATCCTGAAAGATGAATGTCTGGTAACTCTTAAGCTCTATGTAGTCTGTATTCATTTCTGCATTATTCATTCATCGTCCGATATGAATTAACGTTGGAGGTTTTCTCTTATCCTGAAAGATGAATGTCTGGTAACTCTTAAGCTCTATGTAGCCTGTATTCATTTCAGCATTATTCATTCATCGTCCGATGTGAATTAACGTTGGAGTATTTCTATTATCCTGAAAGATGAATGTCTGGTAACTCTTAAGCTCTATGTAGCCTGTATTCATTTCTGAATTATTCATTAATCGTCCGATATGACTTAACGTTGGAGGTTTTCTCTTATCCTGAAAGATGAATGTCTGGTAACTCTTAAGCTCTATGTAGTCTGTATTCATTTCTGAATTATTCATTCATCGTCTGATATGAATTAACGTTGGAGGTTTTCTCTTATCCTGAAAGATGAATGTCTGGTAACTCTTAAGCTCTATGTAGCCTGTATTCATTTCTGCATTATTCATTCATCGTCGGATATGAATTAACGTTGGAGGTTTTCTCTTATCCTGAAAGATGAATGTCTGGTAACTCTTAAGCTCTATATAGCCTGTATTCATTTCAGCATTATTCATTCATCGTCCGATGTGAATTAACGTTGGAGTATTTCTATTATCCTGAAAGATGAATGTCTGGTAACTCTTAAGCTCTATGTAGCCTGTATTCATTTCAGCATTATTCATTCATCGTCCGATGTGACTTAACGTTGGAGTATTTCTCTTATCCTGAAAGATGAATGTCTGGTAACTCTAAGCTCTATGTACCCTGTACTCATTTGAACATCATTTCATTCATCGTCCGATATGACTTAACGTTGGAGGTTTTATCTTATCCTGAAACATGAATGTCTAGTAATTCTGAGCTCTTATGTGCCCTGCACTCATTTGAGCATCATTTTATTCATTATTCGATATGACTTATTATTGGAGGGTGAAAATTAAACAAAATGATGTATAAAGTTTTAGTTTTTTATTTAATACATTAAAATCACTACTAGGTAAGTATTTTTAATACGCCTATCAAAATATATAATTCGAATGATTTGTAATAATTGTGGTAACAACATGATTTTTAACCCGTATCGGTAGCGTAGATGGTAGCACGTCTGCCTCACGTTCGAATCTCGGTCAGGGTGAGTTACATGGATAAGTTTATTTCCGAGGTTTTCCCTGATCCTAAAAAGACGAATGTGAGGTAACTCTAAGCTCCATGGACCCTGGGCCTATTTGAACATCATTTCACCCATTCCATTCATCGTCCGATATGACTTAAAAAGTTAAAGGACGTAAATTACGACTAAAAATGGTTTTTAAAGTCCTGCATTTCTTTTTCACCAAAATTTGGAAGTACAATTTTAGAAAAATTACAAATTTTAGTCTTTTTCCTTAAGACATATTATCTAGTAAATAATAATGAACAAAATTTTAAAAAAGCATCTGTTATATCCACCTCCGATTCTTTGTTCACTTTTTGTAGCTTTTACAGATTAAAGAAGTATTTGTTTTAATTTACTTAACGTCATTTGAAATAAAACTCAGCTGGCTAATTAGAATGGATAAGCAGATCTTGCATATGTTAAACAAACATTTTAATAAACTTTTTTAAAACCAAAAATAAGGAAAGCTTTTAAAAATGCATTTAATAAACACTCGACGCAATATCTGTCTTTTTCACAATGTAATTCATTGACCAATATTTCTTGCAATATTTTTGCACTAATAGTTCATATTTTTATGCTATAATTACATAAATTTGTAGTTCATATTTTGTGCTGTTTATCATCAAAAATGATCCAAGGTATTTATTAGTCACAACAAATCTATATTTTTATCTGACATACTTCAGATCTGAAGACGTGTTTTGACAGATGCCAATATGTTAATGCGAACTAATTGGTCTTCGTGCAAACTCCATCGCAATAATGAGGTTTTCATAGGACTTTCACGAATTTTCAAAATTTTATTTGTTTATAAAATTAAACTTAACAAGTTATATTTTAATCAAATTATCCTTTTTTGATTAAAAAAATTTTCGAAAAATATCCATGCGTATAGAGGATCTAATTAACAGGCCATCGAGCATCTTAATTACTATAACAGCCAAGTTATAGTACGATCTCAGTTCGAACACTATTATGTTACCATTCTACGGATTCGTGCCGTTTGGAATCTGGCACGTAGTTAGTTACCTGTTTCTGCACAATGACTAAGGACCTTAGCGGGAAGTGGTGCGGCGAAGTGGTAGAAGAAATCCGTGCCGGTTAGTTGCTGGCACGCCTATCGTTGGCAGCACATGCCAATCAGTTGCACCAATAGTACTCCCACAGACACTAATATGCTTACTTAAAAAATGTTACATAACTACTTATCAATAAGTGTAATAGTGTGCAATGTAAAAGTTAGTTTAAAAGTGTGCTTTTTTCTCACATTCGTAATTTTCTCTTGCTCATACTTAAAATTAAATTAATTTTTGTTTTCTAATGTTACCTACATTGTAAAGCAGACAATTAAGAAAAGTTGATTTCTGCTAGGAAAGCTAAAAGCTCTGAAGTGTATGAGAAATCTGATTTAATGTTTTATTTATTTCACCTTAAATAGTAAATCCTTTTAAACAAAGTAGCCCGTTTTCTACATCATAGTTAGTAGGCAACGTAAAACTTAAATGCATTGAAACACTCTCTCCTGATTTGCACACAAATAAATAAGGAAAGTAAGCGAGTTGCACACGAATTAAATAGCACTTGGGTACCCTAAATCGATATGTTCGTTAATGTATTTGTAAATAAATTGTAGCTTGCTTGAGGAAATAGTCGGCTAAACTCCCGAGTCCAACGGATGTAATTAGTTCTACCTTTTCGTTGTAGGTGCTGCTTAGTGCCATTCGATATGCTGTGAAAAAATAGTTGATGTACGTGTTACGTCACATAACTGAATATCATATCAACATTTCTTTCATTCATTGTCAGATATCTTCTACTCTAACCGTTTGTTAACACTTGTACACATGACAATTATTTGGTTTTATTTCTTCCCAACAAAGTAATGTATAACATCTAATTATTGCACTTTTCTATATAAAACCAACAAATTATGTTAATTCTGCATAACTTGGTAGTCAGACGAGGTGGACCGAAAGGTTACTGCAATTAAATTGTGAAACTTATTGAATTAAAATGCTCTGCGTAGCATTTAGTGTTCCGAATTATCACATTTGACCACTGTTTCCGCATGTTGCATCACTATTTTCGAATTTAAAAGCTTTTATAAGTAAATATTACTCATTAACTGCTTGAAATTTCGTTAAATAATTTCTCAGCTCAGAAGTCGGGCGTTTAATTCCCGATTGCAGCAGGAAAATGTTCGTTTTGTTGTAAATTTCCCCTGCTCTCAATAGAATCTGGAATTCCGGGTCCCCTGCCTGGCTTGCGGGCATCCGAGGTAACCACGGAGCAATTCCAGCAGCAGCAAAAGCTGCGCTCCCATAATCTACCAGGAGTTGTTGGTCTCAAAATTTAACATAAATGAGTTGAAAATTATAATAAATCCTTCAACGTCAGGGTGCTAAAGGAGATCATTCTATCCTTCTAGAGGAGTTATACACTACCTCGTAATCAATCCACCATCCTCAAGCAAAAACAGCCATCCTAAAAACCCGAAAATAAAATTCTATCTGTGGTTAAACCCTATCCTGGGTGGGCACACAGCAACAATCTTCGGGCTAACACAGCCTGTCAGTACCTGCGAAGCGAAGAATCTGGAACTAAGCATGTAGGAGTGAATGTGTTTAATGTTAAAACAGATACCTATAGTCAACAAATTGTTTTCTTAGTCAAAGGCTCCATGTGACCATAAAAGTTAAAGTAGACTATAGAAATGGAAAGATATACCTATTTAAGAAATACTATTACGAAATCAGTGTTGCAAGATTAAGAAGGAATAGCCATTTGTGGCTTTGAATTATATTTCGTTGATATTTAACGGAGTTACAATTGAAAACGAAAAAGAAATAAGTTTTCTACAAGAAAAATATTAAAAAATAAAAACAGTTAAAATATTTAAACTGCAATAGTTTTCTATAAAAATATACCATGAAATTAAGATAATTCTTTGATGTTATATTTTTTCAGTGACGGTGTATACATGTATGAATAGCCTATAAAATAAAGAAAATATACCGGGAAAAATACGAACCAGTTGTAGGATTTAATGTCATGCTGGCATGTTGATATGTTAGCTCAGTGGTAGAAAGCAATGGGACTCCCAGCTCGGTAGCGTAGATGGTAGCATGTCTGCCTCACGTTCAAAAGGTCCCGAGTTCGAATCTCGGTCAGGGTGAGCTACCCTGATAAGGTTTTTTCTGCGGGGTTTTCCCTTATCCTTACAGACGAATGTCGGATAGCTCTAAGCTCCATGAGCCTTGGACACATTTGAGCATCATTTCACCCATTTCATTGACCGTCCGATATGACTTAACGTTGGAGGACGTAAAACTACAAAAACAAAAAACAAAACAAAAAAAAAATCAATGGGACGGAAACCGGAGGATCCATGGTTCAAGTCCCTGCTATGGCATTAAATATTTACTCTGGCTCTATCAATCCAAAGAAAATATAATTTTAAAGAATATCAACTGACCACTTATCAATAATGTAACAGAGGATTTTAGTCTGAATAAACTGAATCCACAGATTAAACTGAAACCACATAGCTAGTGCCTACTCCCATAGCGTAGATGGTAGCGTGTGTGCCTTACATTCAAGAGATCGCGAGTTCGACTCTTCGTCTACGTGAGATATCCGAATAATTTGTTTCCCGGGATTTTACCTTATCCTGAATGATTCATATCTGATAACTCTAAACTCTATGCACCCTGGACTCATTTGAGCATCATTTTACCTATTGAAATCACAGAGCACAGCCAAGAGCCACCTGCTACTGGAACTGCAACGAAGCGCAAAGTAATTCCTCATACAATAGCCAGGCCACAGCACCAAATAAGTTGTCACATTAAAGCGATGTATGACATTACAGCGTTTTAGTTAATCAATATCAGGAAGATACCTGAATTTACTGTTAGTATATTAATACACTAACTACACCATTCAACCTTTCCTCAGGCAGATACTCTTGCCTACCCTGCTCACTTGTTGCAGGTCCAGTTTATCCGTTTTTATAAGTAACATTTTTCTAGACTATTTATGACTCCATATACGTTCTTTCACCATAAACGTTGGCAGGTGCTCCAGTATCGATTTTGCAAACGTCAACTCGACATATATTTTAAAAGCCTACCAAGGTGATATTGATAAACCTCATACCTCTACACTGCACACACAGAGATGGATAAGGAATTTATTTACATAAACTGTTGGAGGCTGGACACGAGTAACATTTCAAAGTGAAGACCAGTGTCAGCGGACGTTGATGAATCACGTTCCAGACAAACGGGGGGAGGCTACTGGAATTTGAATAATATTGTGACACCGCACAAGATATCAGTACGACTGAGTAAAACCTCCCTTCGTATTTACTATTACATAAAGTTAGATGAAGCCAAAATGTTGAAATGAGCAACACATCTCTCTTTTTTCGTCCTCCAACGTTAGATCATATTGGACGAAATGATGTCCAAATGAATACAGGCTCCATAGAGCTTAGAGTTACGCAGACATTTAACTTTAAAGATACGGGAAACCCACGGAAAAAAAAAACATTATCCATATAACTAACTCATCCTAACCGAGAATTGGGACCTCTTGAACGTGGAGACACTACACCACCTACGTTACAGAGGCAGGCAGAATGACGAAATACGAAAACAAAACTCTTTCATAGAGTATTACGAGGCATGTTTTTTAAGTCAGTGCCGTTTTGCGATTCCGCCGCCGCAGCGCTACGGTCGGCGTTCCGCGCATGCGCGCTGGTTACCTACATCCCTTGTCTAAGCACTGACGCCATTACAGTCTGATTCTTCATTGTATACGTTGGTTACTGAGTGTTTAAGATGCCTCCGACAATCGTGAGTCCCGCCGATTGTGAAGTACGGGCTGTTATACGATTTCTTAGTGCTAAAGACGTAAAACCGATCGATATTCATCGTGAGATCTGTGAAGTTTACGGACAAAACATTATGAGTGATGGAATGGTAAGGAAATGGATGAGAGCATTTAAACATGGCCGCACAAATGTGCATGATGAAGAACGGAGTGGGCGTCCTTCGGTCTTTACTGAAGATTTGGTGCAGAAAGTGGACGAAAAGGTGAGAGAAAACAGACGGTTTTCAATTTCATCATTGTGCGACTATTATCCTCAATATTCTCCTACTGTTTTCTACTGCATTGTGACCGAGAACTTGAAGTACTGGAAATTGTGTTCACGTTGGGTTCCGAAAATGTTGACGGATTTGCACAAAACTCAACGTTTAGGTAGTGCATTGACTTTCCTTGAGCGGTACCACAATGAAGGTGAAGATATTTTAGATCAAATTGTTACTGGTGACGAAACATGGGAAGCCTACGTCACACCAGAATCGAAACAACTATCCATGGAATGACGACATTCATCATCACCCACAAAAGTGAAGTTTAAGCAAACAATTTCTGCCCGGAAAATCATGTGCACAGTTTTTGGGACAGAAAAGGAGTAGGAGTTTCTGCCTCGTAATGAGACAATCAATGCAGCGTCTTATTGTGAGACATTGTACAATCTGCGCCGTGCAATCCAGTAAGGGTATCGTTTTGCTGCATGACAATTCCCGTCCACGTGTGGCTAATCGGACCAAAGATCTCATCAAATCTTTTCAATGGGAAACTAGATCATCCTCCATACAGCTCTGATATGGCGCCCAGCGACTACCATTTGTTCCTGCACTTGAAGAAACATTCGGGCGGTTAGCGTCTTCAAAACGATAACGAAGTCAAAACAGTTGCGATACAGTGGTTAGCGCGTCAGGCGGCAGAATTTTGTGAGGAGGGTATTCAAAAACTGGTGACACGTTATGTCAAGTGCCTCAATATTCACGGAAATTATGTAGAAAAGTAGATTAAGGTACAGGCTTTCATGTAAAAATAAAATTATTGCGATATCTATGCACGTCTTTTTTAAATTCCAAAACGGTACTGACTTAAAAACATGCCTCGTATATTTAAACACCCTTGTTAATTGAAAATCCATTATAAATCCCTTGAAGCTGTTGGTAAATAGTTATAATAAACTTTCCTATTTTAAATATTAAATAGTATTCTAATCAAACAATTGGTTACCCTTGACGTACCTTTAAGGAAGAGCAATAATGTGCCTAAATTGCATATTTAATGAATAATTCAATTATTCGTTGACTGGCAACATTCAGCTCACCAATTCCAAAATTGGTGAACAAATAATAATTATATTCGTTTAAATACGTGACAAATGAAAGGAAAATAATTTAGACTAAAATAAATATTATTTTCCAAACTAAAAAAGATTAAGTTGTACATTATCAATTCTTACAAATAAAATAATCAAATATTATCAGTATTAGGAATCTTTCAACTTTCCATAATTTTACAGTATTTTAAAGTTTCCAGGTAACTGCAAACCATCAATTTTAAGACATATTCCATAAAATTATAATATATTTATTACAGAAAATTCATTTTATTTTACCGCTTTGAATATCGCAAATATTCTGCATGTTCAAATGTATGTAATAATACCAATTTTTGTGCCAATCACTTTAAAGCTATCAAGTTGATATGCTGCAGGGCCACCTGGTTGACAGTTACAACACCGAGGAGCACAAAAACCTTTTCCACGAAAAAAAAAACTACAAAAAAAAACAAGAAAACAAAACAAATCTACATATCAATTTTCATGATTGGTCGAATTATTTTTGAATTTACCGATTTCTTATATATACCCCAAACGCCCTATATTGTGGTTATCCTACAATTTTTGTTACTGGTCTAACACTTCTCTGATTTTGTCATTTCCTTCCATGTACTTTTTCTTCTCCCTAGCATCTGTTAATTTGTTTGCAATAGTCACTTATTTTGTGCATAGGTATTTAAAGTTAGATTTACTTGCAAAACACAGAGAAAAGGAAATAATACATGGAAGCACTTCTCTCAGTTGATTTAATAAGTTGTTTCTTGTAAACTTCGTTGTTTAATGTTGAGATAGTTAATTGAATCTCACTCCATATGTACAGATCAAGTAAAAAGCAATACTAGAATGTTTTTGAATTTAGAGATATAATTTTATCACTAAGATGGCCGCTATGGTAAAAAAATAACTATTATTATGGTTACTATTATTTTTATTATTTAAATTACTTCGAACCTAAGCCAAGATCTGTTTATACCTAGCTACACATATAAGCATTAATGGTAGCAAGAGTTTCGAAATTTTTTGAAATATCTATCATATTGTAATTTCTTGAGCAACAGAACATACTTCAATTTTTATTGCTTTTTTACTTACAGAAGTAAAGATATACTGAATTTCACCCAAAAATTTGAATCCGGAATTTGGATGGAAAAGAGGTATCTGTACACGTATCCACGAACAGATTATGTTAAGTATGCTATTTAGGTTGAATGTCTGCTATCGATGTAACATGATCTTTGTTCAAGAAGGTGCCCCCACTCCAAATTACCTCCAAATTAACCTTCTCTTAAAATATTTGATTGTCGTTTAAGGCTAACGTACTTTTCTATTCCCGCTGCACCTGCAAGGACAATGATAGGCAACAACCATTTCTACAAATGTTTATCTCTATTTACGTAAAGTAGATAGAATAATAATCAGGTAAATTTTAAATAATTATGCGGAAAACAAATGACGATGCAAACAAATTAACAGATGGAATGATAGAGTCAGAATGACAAATCCAATGCCATAGCCGGGATTTGTACCACGGTTCTGCTGGTTGCCGTCCAGCCGCTCTAACCATTGAGCTACTATGGCCAACGTACCGACATGACATTAAATTCTCCAACTAATTCGCGTTTCTCCCGGTAAACCACTAGGAGTTCTCATAAACACATGAGACAACTACCTTAATGGCGACTTACTATGCTGTAAGTGCTTTAAGGCCCGGGCTTTATAGTTCGCACCCCATTAGGTCAATTAATGGAAAAAAAAACACGAGTCAGTTGGAGAATCTGATGTCATGTCGGCACGTTGGCCATAGTAGCTCAAGGGTTAGAGCCACTGTACGGCAACCAGAAGAACCGTGGTTCAAATCCCGGCTATGGCATTGAATTTTTCAGTCTGACTCTATCTTTCCATACACACGGCCTACACACGGCCAGTGTGAAAGAACAATTAATTTCCAAATTAACAGATGTTAGGGAGGTGATGAAACAGCCAAATGCTAGGGTGAAGATATAAAATTGTATTAGCAGCCATTATTGGTTAGAAAAAATTGTTTCGTAGCATTCTGCTGGTTGTAATTAGTGTGTCGTAGCAAGGGTGGACTAGTAATCCTAACATTTAATTTAGCCACTCCCATTAGTTTAATTTTCACAAAATATTATTCTGAGAAGTACCTGATCAGTAAAAATGCAGCCCCGCCTTTGTCACGCCTGACGTTCAAGAGGTCGCGATTTCGAATCTCGGTCAGGGTGAGTTATCTGGATAAGGTTTTTTTCTCCTTATCCTGAAAGATGAATGTCAGAATGACTTAACGTTGGAGGAAGTAAATTTAAAAAGTACAAATGGAGAATTCTGGTAAAGATACAGATTTTAGCACACAGAAGTAAGTCATGGTGCAAAGGTTTCCTTAAAATTTGAGCTTAAGTTTGCCATTTTACTCCTAAATATGTTAAACTTACGAACTAGTTTTCCTTCTGTAATGTGATCAGGAATTTTCAGTACAAAATTCTAAATAAATACCAATTTAAAAATATATTTAAAATACTAATGATAAACTATATTCAAATGAAAGAGTACATTTTTGTTACTGAGAGAGTGGAAAAAATTAAAATATAATTTTGGGCAATTTTGCCTCTGTAGTATCCCATTAAACGTTCATGAAATTTCTATAATGAATTTGCATATAACAACTGCACATAGATGAGGTAGAATTAAAACCTTAGCTCTGTGCGCACCTCACTGTCTCCAAGGCAACGTCACTTGTTTTTGTGGACATCCCAAATTCCCTACGGTTTAACCACCTCTGAGAAATGATTTATGTTGGTATGCACAGTGACATGAACACTTGTGAGGCGGGCAGACGGTACCACCATGACAACCTGGCTATGCAAAACAAACAGCTGTCTGTCTGTCTTTTCGGTTTCCATGGCGACCTTGGCCGACCAGGATTTGCATTCCCTTGGGCTGGTTCGTCCTCAAAGTTGCTCTGTTCAGGTCTTATACGTGGACATTTTAAAGGTAGTGAACCACGAGATCTTCACCTCAGGGTATTCATGGACGGACTGACAAATAATTACGGAACATAGGCGAGTGACATCTATACTACAATAGAGGCTATGAATTTCCTGGGAAAAAAGTCACAATGTTAAACCGCATATTTTAAAAACACTCCGACAGATCATAGGGGGCAGACCCCCTGCGAACTCGTGGCTGGTAGAATCTGCAGGAAGTACTGGAAGATGACGCAAGTTGAGGAATTTGTCTCGGCAACGTTATTGTCGGTGGAATGTTATGTGTTGGGAGGAACGTCTTGACTTGTCTGTCAGGCTCCTCGCCAGGAATTCGACAGGTAGCTTGCCCCAGTCAGTCGCGGTGACATAAGGGACCACCCCACGGTCGACATCCCCCCGGGTGTCAACGGCCACCCAAAAACATTCACTCCCATCCATGCTTACTATTCTCTGTGAAAACATAAGTAACAGCAATGCAGTTGTATTAAAAGTCTATGGCCTAGCCGGGAATTGAACCATGGGACTTACGTTACCATGGTAATATTTTCACGAGACCAAATTCCCCAACTGAGTGCTGAATCGTATTTTTTTCCACCAGTTGGAGAATTTAATGTCCCATAACTATGTTTCCACAGTAACTCTATTATTAGAGCTACCTAATGGAAACCGGAATATCCAAATCCTGGCTATGGCATAGAATTCTTCAATCTAATTCCAACTATCCATCTTTGTTCAAACACAATTACAGTGAAAGAATAATTAATTTCTGGCTGTTGATCTAGGAAATTTTCCCCATTTAATTCGCCTCAGTCACTATTGTTATTCATTGTTAATTACTCTCTCTTTTATTCTGTCATTATTTCCTATTTTGGCAGCTTCTTTGTACTTCAAAATCGTGCCTTTAAAATAACCTACAATCTGCCCTTTAGAACAAACACAAAAACACTCTACCCTGTAACTAACATTTTACTATTACAAGTAAGCATAGAGTTGTCCTTGATAATATATCTCCACAAATTAAAAAATAATCTTCTAAAGTCTAATCTAATCTTTGAAAGCTCATCACACACACACACACACACACACACACACACACACACACACACACACACACACACACACACACACACACACACACACACACACACACACACTCAGTGGCAGTGCATTATAGGTATAAGTTGATAACGTGTGGGGTTAAGCTGTCCAGGCCTTATGTAGAAGTGTTCCCTGTTGGTTTTTTAAGTTTCCTTTATATATACCTATAATGCTCTGCCATTGGAACTGAAAGACTGTAGGAACACAAAAGTTTTTAAAAGGAAAGTTGCTGAAAATTTACTGGAGGCATATTTTGATAGCTGATAAAGTGTCATTCATTTATAGCTGGTTTGATTATTTGAACTGGTTGAAAATTAATAGCTTTTTCCGGGATTTTCCCTTATTCTGAAAGACGAATGCCGGGTAACTCTAAGCTCTATGGACCCTGGGCTCATTTGAGCATCATTTCACCTATTCCATTCATCGTCCGATATGACTTAACGTTGGAAGACGTAAATTACAAATAATAATAATAATAATAATAATAATAATAATAATAATAATAATAATAATAATAATAATAATAATAATAATAATAATAATAATAATAATAATAATAATAATAATAATAATAATAATAATAATAATAATAATAATAATAATAATAATAATAATAATAATAATAATAATAATAATAATAATAATAATAATAATAATAATAATAATAATAATAATAATAATAATAATAATAATAATAATAATAATAATAATAATAATAATAATAATAATAATAATAATAATAATAATAATAATAATAATAATAATAATAATAATAATAATAATAATAATAATAATAATAATAATAATAATAATAATAATAATAATAATAATAATAATAATAATAATAATAATAATAATAATAATAATAATTAATATGTAGTTTCTTGGTTTTTTCTGTGACGTTCTTTGCTACTATTATTTCTTGAGTTATAGTGAATGTTTGTATCTTTTTTGTTTTATATGTTATTTTTGTACGGTCACTTTATATATTTTTGTACTGTTCTCTAGCATGAGCTACGGCTCTGGGAACCTTTCCAGATAAAAATAAATAAAAAAGTAAAAAAAAAAAAAATATTTTATATGAGGTATTTGCTTCCCTACACTCTTCTCCAAATCCTTACAATTGAATTTCGTCACTTCGTCTCTCCGTCAACTATTGTGCACTATACATGTCACGTAAAACTTCCTAAGGTCCACAGAAGTGTAGCTTTTTCTATTAAAAGCCTCCTTTAACATGTTATGTGGTGACTTTTAGATAGATGTATCTAAAACTAAATCGTTTGCACTATTTCCCCAATTTCAATACAGGGTGTTTACTTCTTCCCTACTAAGTGTAGAATGTTGGTTCTAGCAAACAGACATTCCACTATAGCATATAAATTCATAAATTTTTTAGATAGAGAAGCAGCATACTTGCCCTCTCTAAAAGTCTGTCATCATTTGGTTTGGTTTGTGACTGCAGTATGGCAAAAATTCTTTCCAATATAGCGACAGGTCGTTTTAAGCTTTATGGAAATTTAAAACATGGAAGTACATTTTAGACATACATAATCGATTCCGGCTTCGTTGAGCCAACTCTTATGCCCTCTCCAGCTGCTACCAGCTGCTCTGTAATTTATTTTCCTCGGGGTATGCATGGATAGGTGTGAAAATAGATAACACCAATCGATAAAATCAATCACAGTAAATGCACTTGAAGACTGCAATACAAAAAACGAAAAATATATTTTTTAGAAACATATTGTCTTTCACTAACCAAAGTTCACTATCATTCTAATTTTAATTTGCTAACCTAGCAACTTCTCATTGAAACACTACTCTTACTCTGTGACGTAAATTATAAGAAACTTGCTGGCCTTCTAAGTTTCAGAATATTTATGTACCTTTCACTTCTGAACATACTGGATTTCTAGGTACACTTTGAGCTAATGAATTTTCTAAATTCACCAGAGACCTAACCACACTGGTTTACTAATTTAATATGGACGGTATTGTTTCTGAATTGACCTCAATTCACTGACAAGGCGTATGAGGTTCGCAACGGGAGTTAGCAACCACGGATGGGATGGCTCCTGGGCGGGGGGGGTGGTGGTAGGAAAATGAAATGTGTAGTGTTTAACGCCCGCATTTACTACATGTGGCACTGCAAATGAAGATGGAGCACAGGTGGAAAGAGATGACGGGGTCAACTGGAGATCCCGGAGAAAACTCAACACAGCGCCGTATTGTCCATCACAAAAACTCACTTTGCGGTCATCTGGGATCGAACTCGAACCGCCTTGGTGAGAGCTGGGCGGTCTAACCATTCAGACACCTCACGGCTGGGGCAGGAGGAGGGGAGGATCCAGTGGTTCTAATTATACGAGGTCTATTTACCCATGAGCTTCTAAAAGTAAAATTTTAACGTAAAATACAATGTATTTAACATTCGTGTACCCATTTCTGCTGCGTGTTGGTAGCGTGTCTGCCTCATGTACAAGATGTCTCAGGGTGAGTTATCTGGATAAGAATTTTTCCGGGGTTTTCCTTAATCTGAAAGATGAATGTCTGGCAAGTCCAAGCTCTGTGGACCCTGGGCACATTGAAACATCATTTCATTCATATATAACTTAACGTTCGAGGATGTAAATTAAACAAAATTACATTTGTGTGGTATCCTGAAAAGTGACCCACGAGAAGCGAACAATGGGACTGCGATTTCATCATCCAGACGACTATCCTAATCCTGCCAAGCCAAACAAAGGGGGAAACTGCCCCTGGTCCTTGGAACCTGGCTCTTCCCCTAGAAGAACCCCCGTGGGGCACACCTTTCACCTCATCTAAAGGACTTTCAGAAATATAATAAAAATCTCGTTATAGGGGCCATTTAACTTCCTGCAAACTCACCCTATATCTTGTTAAGTGACGTCGAACTTCTTCACCAGGGAAAGAAACTTGGTGTTAAGAAAGACTTAAGTCATAAACGTTAGGGGGATGCTTTTCTCACCTTGGTACAAAATTAATTCTTATAGCGGCTAATGTGTTGGGGATGCTATGGAAATGAGTGCTATAAGCATCATCTAGCAGTACCTCACTGTTTATTCACTAATTTTAAATTAAGAGTTTGAAGTCGGCAGAAACAGTATTGGAATTACTGTTCAAGTTTTAAATAATTTTACCAGTTTTTTTTTCTTTTTTGGTTTTAAATAAAATGGCATAGTGGCTGTGTCACAACGTTATCGAGAGGTCGGAACGTTAAACAGATAAACATTCTCGCCCAGCAAACTATAATCTTCTGGAAGTTTCTCCATATCATACTTTCTATAACTCAGCAGACATTTCCAATCGGTCTACACATAAGTGAGTACTCTTACAGTTTGGGTTATTGAGTGAATTAACTAGTGCGTTCCAGTTTAATATTTGACCATGAATATTTTGTTTTCATAAATTTCCTATAAATTGAATATACTATTTAATCATAGTTTTTTCAAGTAGTCATACTGAATAATTTTCAATTTCAGCGTGTGAAACTTTTGAAGAATTTATTTAGTGGTGATTTCGTTTTAAGAGAAACATCGTCATATTATGTATTTTTATTTAGGTCCTCCAATGTTAAGTCATATTGGACGATGAATGAAATGATGTTCAAAGGAATCCTAGAATCCATAGAGTATGTAGTTGCATGACATTCATCTTTCAGGTTAAGGGAAAACCCTGGAAAAACCCTTATCCATATAACTCACCCAGACCAAAATTCGAACTCGGGACCTCTTGAACGTGAGGCAATCGCGCTACCCCCACACCAAAGAGGCGGGTCAATGTTACGTACAGTATTGATTTTAATTAAGGTAAAAGCATTTTAAAAAGCTAGTGTTGTGTTTAGCGTTTGTAAGGTTCATTATTTCTTATAAAAAGGTCAGTATGTCAGAAACACTTCGCAGCACGGATAAATAAATATTTTAACCAGCTCTTTTGTTGTTTCTCAGTATACCAAATGAAAGGAACAATAATTTTAAAAATGCTGGAAAAATAATAACAAAAATTAAACTTTAAACAAAAGAGCCTCTTGTCATATATCTATATCTTGCTAATTGTTCAAATATTACGCCTTTGTGTTTTTCTTGAGGTAGTAACGGGAATTAGAAATCCATTTTCTCAAAATATTTGCCAAATTCAGTGATGCGTTCCGCTAATATAATTATAAAATATACAAATAAATAAATAATAGATTACAACCCTTTCTTGTGTCACTATTAACACACGTTAACATATAAATTTGCATTACTTATAAATTATATTTAATATCCTACACTTACCTGTGTCTTAGGCAGCAAAACAGTGTTAATGTATAAGCAGAAGCAAAAGTTATTGTTTGTTGCATTCAGACCTTGAAATCTGCACTTTAATGAAGAAGTGCATTTAAGTACAGCTACCAGGGGCGCGATTACAAATAGATTTCCAAAATGTGCTATATCATACAGATATAAGGATTTATAAATATCTTCAAACCAACATAGTATTTAAAACCCGTGAGATGAAAGAAGCAGACCTCAATAATTTAAATTAACAAATCAAATGTATATTTAGAACAAAATGTGTTTACAGAAATATGCTTTTCAAGTTGCCTCAGACATTACACTTGTTCAATTGTAAACATGTGCTTTCTCCAATTTCTTTTTGTTTAGTTATTCGTCTATTCAGTTTCTCAGTTATTCATCATTGGAACACTTTCTGACTGAAACGTAAATGGAATTACTCTTATGTTGCAAATAAAGCATTTTTTCTTGTTATATGTTCAGAAAACGTATTTTAAAGAACGTGAGTAAATTTATTTTCATAAAAATGAATTATTATTTCAATAAAAACGTCTAAAACACCTATATAATGCATAAACGTTACAATTTAATGTAAAATTTTGATAAATGTTCTCATGAACTTTATGAAAGAATTTTATAACAACCCCCACGTAATAAAATTTTGTAATATAACGTTGAGTACATCTGCTATTCTTTTTCTTTTTAATGTGCTGTAAAATTAAAAATTTCTGCATCTTCAGACATTTTAGACGTGACACCTAATTACTGAAGCTGATGAAACTAAACTTCGGGAATTCATTTTTACAGTCAAAATCACTTGACTCTCGTATCAATTCTTATTTATAAACTCAAAAATCACTGAGATGTCAAAGGGCAGCGTTCATTTTACGATTGTTCTAATCAAACTTTTTGATTTTGAACCTAGGAATAATGCCTTAGTACACAACGTCAAAGATATTATCTTTTTTATTTTCGTTCTCCGACATTAAGTCATATCAGATGATGAATGAAATGATGCTCAAATGAGCTCAGGGTCCATAGAGCTTAGACTTACCTGACATTCATCTTTCAGAATAGGGGAAAACTTTGGAGAAAAAAAAGAAAAAAGAAACTTATCCAGATAATTCATCTTGACCGAGATTGGAACTCGAGAACACTAGACAGGCTACCACCACCACACTGAGGCGGACAGATTGTTTATACTACCAGTTACTTGCGTAATACTTTTAAGAAACAAATATAACTCTAATAGTAGGGTAGTCAAAGAATAGTTTAATCATGCACCCATTAGCAGCATTGGATGTTGCGATGTCAACTTAAACCTTCCTAATATTGCCCTACATTTAGCGAACGAAGTTCCAAATTGACAGCCCGAAATAAAACGTTTCATAGTCTATTTCTTAATAGCTATTACGACTATTTGTAATTAATGGAAGCAATAATAGTAAAAAAGAAAAACAGAAAAAAGAAACTTTTGCGTATTACATGAATAGGCTGAAGAAGAATGAGTAGAGTAATTCAATTTCATAATTTAAACATCTTCTTCACATTCGAGTAGAACATTTTTACATTGTTTATTGTTGCAGACATTAGAAACTGCCACCTCTGAAGTTGATGTACTTTTGTTATGATTGTTTCCACGGATATAATGGGTTGGCGCACAAGTTATGGCAGTTTTCTTAAGTGATTTTTATGCGTGCTACTTGACACTGTTTTATTTACTTGAAAAGGACAAACAGTATACAGGCATACAAAAATTAAAGACACTATTTGAATTTACTGATTATAAAGAAAGAGCTCAGTTATCTGGCCTTAAGGGGAGATTAAAAGTCCTATCCTACGAATGTTAAAATGCTAACTTAAGGTGCACTTTTCTCTGGAACTACTACAGATATTATTGCGAAAATGTTACAGCTGTTACAGGCAATGTTTATAAGTATGTGAATCTACCTTTTTGACATGAGGTCTATTTATATAAATGCTAGAATTCCTTTCTACAGCATGCTTTTCTTTAATATACTATACAAAAAAGCAATTTTTAAAAACACATATATTTCACTGATAAACACAAAAGTAGATCTGTGTAATTGTTTTAGTGTGCTTGATAAGTGTTCAAAATTTGAGATATTTATCTTTCATAGTTTTTGATAAAACTGTACCTTTGTAACAGACAACGTATTTTACGGGAATATTAAAATGAAAAGACAAAGAAAAACTCACTTTTATTCCAATATTTAGTATGTTTCCCCCACACAGGTGGCGATGCTAATAGTTTCAGTGTAAATTCTACTATAAATTGAGCTAAATTTCATGTTTTTAACCCGATTGCTTCAAAAGTTATGAATATATTTCTGAAATGATGAAAATGAAGATCTGATGCAGCAGTACTTTTAAAAATATATTTAAAATATTTTAATGCATTTCTAACACTAAACTATGTATAAAAATGTATAGAAAATGTTAAAAACAATATCCCTAAAAAGACAAAATCTTTTCTTAACCCAAATGACCCTTTAATCTCCCCTTAAGAGACCTTATTTCATACAGCACATAATTCTCCATCGAATAACCTAAAAGCTATTTACAAAGCATTTTTATTTTGCAAGCAAACGTTTGGCTGAAAGTACTTTGCCAGAACTTATTACATCCAAACCGTTTGCTTGCCGAATTTAAAACAGAAGAGCATAAGTAACATATTTATCCAGATATTTATTTTAACCAATAATTGCATTAAGTACGAGGGGCACTATTTATATTTTGAACCTAATAATTAAAACAAATTTCTGATTGAAAACTGCTTTATTGTTTTTCAGAGTATTCTCTTTTATGACCAATACACTTTTGCATCTGTTTGAACCATTTGCCAAAGCATTTATTCCAGTCTTCTTGAGATACGTCCAAAACATGGTTTTTGAAGGCATTAACGGCTTTTTCTGCCGACGAAAATCGTTTTCCACGCAATTTATTCTTGAAGTTCGGGAATAAAAAGAAGTCATTGGGTGCCAAATCAGGACTGCATGGCGGATGACCCATCAATTCCATTTTTTAAAGCTTTCAAATACTCTTTTGTTAGACGAGATGTGTGTGAGTTCACATTGTTTGATGAAGAACGATCCTACAGTTCTTGATGGGTTTCCTTACTTCATCGAAGGCTTCCGGCAAACAAAATACGGTTGTGTACCATTGGGCATTGGCCGTTTTACGTTCCTCTAAAGGCACTGTTGCCATATGGCCAGTTTTGGTGAAATTCAAGTGACCATTTTCTTCGAAGTGATTCGAGTGCGAACAACTTTTGTTGTATTTGCTTCATCTTGAAACACCCAGTCAGTCGACTGCTGATTACGTTCCGGCTCATACGCACACCTGTTGAAATCTTATGTACGTCTTTTGAGGCACCGCCATTGTATTTTTTGAGGTTTATTTACACCAATCGACACGAGCATCTTCTTGAGATTGCGTCGGATACAACGAGAGCAAACCCTTTTTAACGACTAAATAATCATGCAATATTTTATATATACTCGAACTAATGCCTAGTGTTGTCTCAATCTTACAATATGTCGTATGACGATCTTGCATTATTAGTTTTTGCACAGCATCAATGTTTTGTAGCACAACAACTGATTTTGGACGACCTTTTAATTTTATTGTTTCTTCTGTTTATGAAGATTGTAATTGGGTCTATAGCTGCTATGTTTATCAATAAACAAATATATGATTTTGATATCACCATTTCTTCAAAGAAACTTTTATGGTATGCATTTTTGTTTTCTTAAACAGGAAATTATTCACAAGTTTTTAGCATCTTAAGATATTTAGATACATATAATATATTTTTTTCTTAGACTAGGATTGTTTGAATGTATGACAGGTTTAATTTAAAACGTATTTTTCCCTAGACAGCTGTGAGGAGAGTATAAAATTCAAATTTTACGTACAATTGAAGTAAATCGAAGTTCAATGTTTCAGGTGTATTCAAAAGGACTTATAAAAAGTCATGGCCAGCTTTATTTTGACTAATTGACAAAAGAAGAACTGGGACTCCTGTGACATAATACACTGGGATGATAAGCCGTCCTAAAAAGCTCTCTTTTCAACCCTCAGTACAACAACGTCATAACGACCGCTAGCTGTTTCCCCGGTTACGACGTCCGTTTGTTGTATCAGCACTAATAACAATGGCGCATTTCACGAATGCTTCTACAGTCTGCGTTTATAGCTTGTTGAAGGTATGTGGGTGAAGTTTATTCTTGTAAATTCGAGCTAAGACAAATATACTAGCGCTCGGGTTTTACGTACGCCCTGAGTCGTTTTTCTTCGCAAGTTGCCCGTGTCGTTTGCTCAAGATAAGTTATGGCTAAGATAGCACTCAGCTGAATACAATGGACATCAGAGATCAGGTTTTTAAAAGTCCTTCCTAAGAGAAGCAACAATAACATTATAGGCCGCGGTCCGCTAGTGCAACAGTGTCACATGGGATTTGTCGATATACTCCCAGCCTCTGTGGCGTGGTGGTAGCGTGTCAAGAGTACCGAGCTCTAATCTCGGTCAAGGTACATTAACTGCATAAGGTTTTTTCCACGGTTTTCCCTTATCTTGAAAGATGAATGCAATACCTGGTAACTCTAAGCTCTATGTACCCTGTACTCACTTGGGCATCATTTCATTGATCGTCCGATATGGCTTAAATGTTGGAGGTTTTCCCTTACCTGAAATATTAAGTGTTTTGCCGTCAGAAACAGAACTCTTTTGGTGTTGCGGTCCTTCGACGAAGTGGTTTAAATTATATTTAAATAAATCCCAATAGTTAGGCATGCAACATTTGTGTGTTCAGGATAAGAGACTTGAACTGCCTTTCGTCAGACAGACACGCTAGCCCTCACACTTCAGAAGTGGGTTAAAAGGGATTAAACCACCCTAAAAGAATAAAATTTGGCGGAAATATATTTCTAAATTAAAGTAAAATTGTTTGAAGCAAAAATTTAAAAGAAGCATTTTTATTATGTCTAACTTCATCTTTCATATTTATATTAATGATTTATTAATAGCAATGAAAAGAATTTCACTTTTATCAATAAAGTTAATGAAATTAAATTTTTAAGGTTCTTAAAATTTTCAGAAAAAAGTTTCAAACGCTTTTGATTAAATCCCCATAGTATATTTGAATTATTTATGTGACAATTTAAACGTATGTTTTGAATATTCTGGGAACTGTTATAACTGTATAACTAGGGAACATGAAACATACTACACATAAACAAAATAAATTTAAAACGCAATTGACATGGTTAGCCTTTTTGTAGTATATGCTATTTCCGAAGAATGCTATAATTGCTTTCAAAATGTTCAATACTTTGTAAGAGCTGTCAATATTGTCGTTTCTCGCATCATCAAAGAAAGAGACTGGAAGTTTTTAGAGATTTTCCAGCTTCTCACATTTAAATGAAAGTTTATTAAGTAGATACAAAATAAACTGATAATTTTTTTACGAAGGCTATATACATAAATGATAGTGTGTAGAAAAAATAATATGAATGTTATATGTCAAACTTTTTAGTTAAGATCACTAATACTTATAGAAACTTGTGTATAGTATTTAGTTAAATTATTGATTTAACTGATACTGGAAAATTTAAAATTGCATCACTTATAAGATATGAATGCTAATAAATGATTTAAATTAAAGATTTTAAGCTAATGAAATCAGAATTATTTTTTAAACACCTGCTACTTCAACTGTTTTAACAGTGTTTATGTTCTCTATAAAGTATTAACTAACCAAAAATTAAACGTGCACTGTTAATCTTTACTTTATCTCTCACTATATTTACACAGCAATGTAGTTAAATATTGAATACACTATAATAAAATGAAAAAATACTCATTTTATCACTATATATTGATAACATCGCGACTTGCAACAAAAATTGACCTTTTGTTGTTTTAATAATTTTTCTTTGGAATGCTGAATCTCTGGAAACATCATTATTGGCTGTTAAATTGGTTGCACGTATTTTAGGTTGAGGTAGTTTTATGTCATTTCTTTATAATTAATTTAAAATACTAGATAATATTTAATTTGAAAAATTTAGCTCAAAGGGGATAGTTATTACACTGCAATTTCTGAGCTTCTTTTTACATAGTGTCACTCAGCAGGTGTTTGACTTATCAGCATATTCTAAGTATTATTCTTTGGAAATCGCGCACAATCTTAGCACCTTTAATTATTTTAATTCTTTAATAACATTTTATGAGTTTGTAAAAACAATGAATCTTAGGAGGTCCCAGGTTTATAACGTGAATTTCCATGGATTTGTTTCAGGGCTGAAGGTGCGTTGATGGTGGTTTGTGCACTTTACACCATATAGAAAAGTAAGGTAAGTTAAAGCTAATGAATTCATAGGATATTTTAATATACACGCGTTAAATAATAATTTAAATCTTCTTAAAAGATAAATGTATTTTAATATATAATCTGCAGGATCTAGTGGTCATTTGGGGCCTCTCTTTACCCCACCCTCATGAGGATCCCGATTGAAGAACGAAGGTCCACAAACCTTATAAAAAGTGTGCACAGAAAGTAAAAATCTAGCTATTCTGATTTTTGCTGTTCTTCTTCCCATTGAATGCTGCATATTGTGAGAAAAAAGAATCACCTGAATCTCTACTACATAGCCAGGAATTATTAATTTTCAAGATGCCACTTACACACAGAGCTTGCAAAGCGTATACTTTGCTGCAATGATGCAGTTTTGTTAAACTTTTTAAGACCTTGCGACTACTTTTGTAGTTTTTGTTTTAAACTTTCACCTTGGGATGTGTAGGTATAAAGCGAAACTAAGATAAAGTTATTTTTTCTTAAGTATTGTATTTCAGTAGTTCTGATTATTGTAGTCTCGACTGTATTTTGATTAATTTATCATTTGCTACGCCAGTTTGACGCAGTTCAATGAAATAATTCAGTATGTTTCATCACAAATACGTTTTACGTGAATAAAAGGGTAGATGACTTGAGAATCAGAAAGCTGAATAACTAAGTATTAGAGATATGGGTATAGGCTTTATAATAGAGGGATATATACCTCTATATATCCAGGGCTACAGGGATAAATTAAAGTAACCGCAGCGGGCAACAGATGCAGAGTCGCGCCTAATATTCTGGAAGACCTGCAGCTGTCCAGATATCTGTCCAAATATTATGGGAAAATAATAATAGCAGAATTTATAGACGAAACCTACCATCTGTGAAAGCAAAGTTTTCTCATTGTTTGGCTGGGTCTTTCTTTCTCTCGTCTGTCCACGTTGTTCCAGTCCTCTTGGTGAACTTGCCACTTATGCACCTTCATTCTAAAGACGCCCCTGCCTAGGATATCGTCTTGAGTGATTCTTGTCAATTTTAAATCATTTTTTACTTCAACAATCCATTTAATGGGGTCTACTTTTTCTTTCCTTTTATTTTGGTAAAATTCCATAATTTGTTTTGTGAGCCTGTTGAAAGTTAATCCTTTAATATGTACATAAAATTTTAACCTTCATTTTCTAATATGATTATGAATGACTGCATATTTATTTTTATTTCCCTTTTACTTGTAAGTCTGCATTCCTCACCTACGACTTGTGGATCTAAAATTGTTCTAATAATCTTACATTCTTATTTTTCTATATTTTCGATATCTGCTTCTCTGTTCAAAATTAATGTTTCTGCTCCATATAGGCACTCTGGATTAATTATAGTGCCTTAATGTTGTATATCTAGACATGCATTTTTATTGTATATGTTTAGAGTAAGCCCATATACTGTTTCCATTTTTTGATATCTGTTTTTGTTTGCTATAGTTTCGATTCCTGTTCCTGAATTATTTCCCCAGGATATTCAAATTGCGAAACTAATTTAATTTTTCCATATTTGGTTATCATCAGAATTGCTTTTTCTATTGTTTACTGTTACCTAAAATTAGAAACGTAGAAAAATCAAACGGAATGAGGGTAGGTATATTGTCTGCATAGCTTTATACTCGTAAAAGTGGTGTTTAGGCAATCTAAGGAATGTGTGTGGAATAAATAAAAATTATTTTATTTGTATCTCCCTCTTGGTCTTTGAAAGAACTGAAAGTTAAGCAACGGAGAGTAAATACAAGGAATAAACAAACATACTTTTTATTAGGACCGCAGGTAATCTGCAATACTAAAGGCCACGACGGTACGCTTCGGTTCTTTTCAAAATGCCCATTAGAGCAATTGAACGGGGAGTACGCAGATTTAACGGTTTAATCTATTTTTCCTTCCACGTCATTTGCTGGCCAGTTGCTCTCGAGTCGCCTTGTACCATTTTTGCTGGACCAGTGAGGCAGCATCCCGCGTCACGCTGGACAGGGATCACAAACTATCAGTCAGTTGTCCGTACGTTTGCTTCTGTAGAGCCACACCCAAAACACAGTAACACAATGTACAGGAGATAACACACTCTCCCTACCTCCATCCATACAAATTGTAGCTAATGCATTACAAAACATTCCGGTAAACTCCTTATTAAACTCGCATACATTTGCTGTGCTAATGTT
Organism: Mantis religiosa; assembly: GCA_030765055.1. Taxonomy (NCBI): domain Eukaryota; kingdom Metazoa; phylum Arthropoda; class Insecta; order Mantodea; family Mantidae; genus Mantis; species Mantis religiosa. Next base: position 99,243,366 of record CM060956.1, on the reverse strand, counting down.
ACACAAAAACTAGCAAATACCCATTAATGATGTGGCAATACTTTAAACGATTTAGTATTATTTCGTAACAATACTTAAAATTTCTGTGGGTGTCCTCAGAAGTATTCATCTTTCTGGCTGTCTCCTGCATAACTGGTAAACTTAACAGATAAACATAATATATGTTTGATTGTGCATGTTATTGTTATTTAGACCATAGAGGAGGTATTTGTGCCATCTTCATTGTTGTAACTCACTACCAGATGGTACTGCAACATAACTCATATACCGTTCAACCGATCGATATAACTGATATAAGATAACCAAAATTTTGTTTATACATTTGCATTATACTAAATGTTTTAATTTAAATTATCTTAAATTAGTTCGTAATGGATTTATGCCCATATATCCGGATGAGTTATCTTTTATCTAAATTAATAATACATTATTGACTACTCAATTATGACCTAATTTCAGTTTGGAAAACAATACATTTTTCATTCTTAATTCGTTTTTTTAATTTTTTTTTTTTTTAGTCATGTGTTTAATAATTTTATTGTTGAACTCAGACAGTTTACTTTTGCTGAATTAAATATTTCCAATCAAAGAAAAATCGAATTATTAATCAAAGATGTCTTTGAGAGACCTTAGTGCTCTTCGCTGAAGGTATATGAGTTAGTAATCTTCGTTGGATTGTGATCTCATTTAATATTTAAAATGGAAAAATTCATTATAACTATTTATCAACAGGTTCAAGGTATTTGTCATGGATTTCGAATCAACAATGACGTTCAAAAATATTTATTCAAGCTCTAGAAAAAGTTACGAGAATTTCTGTTTTCATCATTTCTCATTTTTGTAACTCAAGCAGCAGTTAATATTGACACATATTCTATAAAAGTCTCTTCATTTCAGTTTTTTTTTTTTTTTTTTTTTTTTTTTTTTTTTTTTTTTTTTTTTTTTTTTTTTTGCAATTTAAGTCTCTTCACGTTTGCAGAAAAATCGAGGTTTGTTATCACTGTGCAGATTTTGCTTCCATTCGCTCCGCTTACGACCTTTACTTTCCTACCAATGGAGTTCTTAAATGCGCTGCGACTTTTTCTTATTTCCTTGGTTACGAACAAGTGTAGGTAATCCGATCCTAGGTAAGGAATCTTTTAACCTCCTCGCAAGTAACAATCAACAGAAGTCGTATTTAACAACTGGAAATGCGGTTAGCAGTGGCATCTGTCAGCATTCCCTCCGAAACTTCAGCAGAAAAAAACGACGACGACGGCCGAGGGGTGAAGCGCTCACACACAAAAAATGTAATATAAATAAGAGGCCATTCCTTTGTGACAAGCAACGACAAAAAACAAAAGACGTACGCTCGCCTTTCGGCTGTCCGCGCCGAGGTCACGGAACATAAGTCAGTTTGACCCGAGGATATTTTATGTATTGCAGTTCGCCCTCTGGTGGAGAGAGACAAAACCTCCCCCTCCTCCGAAATGTACAAACACTGAGTAATATCGCCAAGCATTTTTATATGTGAACAATTTGCATTTAAATTATTATCATTTTACCCCTTACGCTTCTCAGAAGCTTGTATAATACATGGAGTACGTTATATTCATTTTATTTTCTCTGTTATTAGAGGAAATATTCTGCCCAACACAAGAATTAAACAGGTCCCAAGTTTCTTTCAGGGTGTCCACAGAGATGTCTTCGTGGGCAGTGTTAGGAAATTGGTGAAGCGAAAGTGTTTCATATGTATCGATGAAGAGATGGTCGTTGATTATCTCGAAGCTAGACCCGAGGTTCCCAGTAGTGATGGATTCTGGAACTTAACACAGCTGCTCTCGTTTTAGCATGAATATCTATTTCTCAGGGTGTGGTGGTGGATGAGAAGTCATGGTGGATTTGTAGGAAGATTAAATAATTTTTATAACTTTCTTTCCCAAAATTACATTTTAATTTAATTAGACCATTTAAAACAATTCAATGAAACACTAAACAAATAATCACTTTTGTGAACGTCGATATTACGTATTTTCAATCAAGAGGTCCCGAGTTCGAATCTCGGTCAGAGTGAGTTACCTGGATAAGGTTTTTCCTGGGGGTTCCCTTATCCTGTAAGACGAATGTCAGGTAGCTCTAAGCTCCATGGACCCCGGAGCATCATTTCATCCATTCCATTCATCGTCCGATAAGACAACGTTGGAGGACGTAAATTACTATAAAAAGTATTTTTAAACCAAATGTATTACTTATAAAATGTTTTCTCTACCACGTCCTTTCTGCAGACTTACGGACTGACTGACAGACACGTCTGACCTCTACGCGTGTAAAAGTAGAAGGACGCTAGCTTCTGCCAATTTCAAGTTATTGGTCCTGCCGTTGCTATGACAACTCAGCATCTTTCTATTGGTCCACGTCACATCCAATTATAACAATGTTTCTTGTAATATTTAATAATATTTTTATAATTTTCTTTTAAATCAATTCTTCACACTACATAGCACTAAAATAATATTTATTTAAAATTTATATAATATAGTTGTTATTAAAATCACGATTAATATTCAGTTCCCTTTCTGCTATTTATCTGACCACTTTCATAATTTTAAATAAAATAAAATCTCAAATAGCTGTTTCATGGATAAACATATCAAATATGGGAACACGAGTATCCGAAATGGACGTACAGCTGTCGCTTTCGAACTCCTTCCCTGGAACGCAAGCAGGATAACTTGATGACCACGTTAGAGAAGACGGTCGGTGCAAAATTTGAAGCCGGACAATACCTGACTGAAACCTTAGGTTACTGAAACGTTTGTATCACTTGGTTCTCGCCAAAGACCATAATTTGAGAGAAGAATCAACTTTTATAACTTTCTACAGAGATTTTGAAATGAAAATGAAATATTGAAGAATATATACACCCCCACCATTAAATTACAGGAGAGAAACAGTTGCGAATCGGATTGTATTTTATAAATATGTATAATAGCAATGGAGAATATTGAGTACATATTGACCTTACGCAGTTAATTGACATATTTTGTGTGTACACTTGGTTCCATAAATGTGGCCCTTGTAGTTTCAGGTTCATTTTAGCAATCTTCTCAGTGGACACGTACATAGCAGGTTTCTGGAGCGCTCTGGGTCTTTGAGAACTAAAGTTTTAACTGAAAATGATATTTTGAGTTTTTGAATTATACTACATAAAGAATTCTACAGTTACATGTCAAAAATTTCGGACAGTGACTTTCCGCAATCTGCCATTTTTAAGAGTCCAGCGACATTTTTAAGCTATCCACTCCCTTTCAAATTCACCACCCACTTTCCCGTTCTGCATGTGTGACATATTTCCTTTGTTTTGCATTACTGTGTGAAATATTTCCGTTACTTACTCCGATTTGTAAGTGAATTCATTCAGTGGCTCATGAAAACAAATTTACATGGAAACATGAAATTTTAATACTAATAATCTCATAAAAACTGAAAGCTATTTCATTATAAGTAATAATCAACATTCAACTTTAATCAAATACCTCCAACCTATTTTCACTTTAGAAAAGTATCATACATTTCCAAGAAAAAAGAAATTAGTGCGTATTAAAGGTTCAAAAGAATATATTTTTTCACTAAATAAAAAAATCGTGTTACTAAAGAATGTTTCAAGCTGTAGATTTTACTTTTCACAGCCATTTCTTTGTTTACTCATGTTACATGAGCCAATTTTCAAGTAGATACGAGGGCTGTTCAGTAAAGAATGATCATAACTTTTTTTGACAACGTACCTTTACTCATCCTCATAATTGTGATGGTCCTTCTCAAAATAGTCTCCCCTGAATGCGATTCACTTGTCCCAGCGTTTCTGCCAGTCTTCAAAGGCATGCTGGAAACCATTTTTGAGAGATCCTTCAAAATCGCCTCCGCAGCCTTCACACCACTGCTTCTAAAGATGTATAATGCGTCCCACGAAGGCATTTCTTCAAGTTAGGGAATAGAAAAGGGTCACATGGGGCTAAATACGGACTATAGGGAGGGTGAGGGATGCCTTTCACGTTGATTTTTGCAAGATATTCAGCAACAGCATTGGCAATATGCGGTCGCGCAATATCGTGGTGCGGCATCCGGCCTGCTTCACGGAAATGTGGTCTTTTGCGCCTGATATGGACTAGCAATGTTCTCAGGACATCCCTGTAATATTGTCCAGTTACTGACGTGTGTGTGTGCAGGTACAACATGCTGATAAACCATTCCATGTATATCAAAAATGAGAAGACCATAACTTTCCCAGCAGAAGCAACCAGTTTGGCTTTTTTGAGGGTTGGTGATGAAGGAGATTTCCACACTGAGATTTTCTGTTTGCTCTCAGGATCAAAATGACGTAGCCAAGTTTCATCAGCAGTGATTACGTTTGAAAGAAACTCCGGATCTTCCTCTAACATCAACTTTAACTGCATATTACCTCCATTGCAGCGGTAGGCGATACTGAACATGTCTGAACTTACCTGGTTCTCACAGGCCGGAAACAGGAATACCAACAATGAAACCATTACGGCATGTTTGTCTCTCATTAAGCTAACAGAATACATTAAGATTGAATTTTAGTGCGAAAAATTATGACCGGAAAAATTATGATTATTCTTTATTGAACAGCCCTCGTAGATCTAAAGCCAAAAATGGTTGAAAAATTCAGAGCTGGAGTTCCGTAACTGTAGGTAACTGATGTGGGGGTGTATTGTGAAACAATAGAATTGTGGGTATGGGGGGGAACTAATTTTCATATGAAGGCATTACTCATATGTGAATTACAGTAAAGACCCACAGAATTCCTCCCTAATTTGCGTTGACGCTATTAATGGATGCGAATGTACAACATGACTTTTTGTGCAATATTTAAAAATTCCAAAGGAAATTTATTAAAAAGCGATTAAAGATATTGGCAGCGACCTTTAAACTTCGAAAAAACGGGTTTTCACGCCATTGTTTAGCTTTTTAGATATTAAGCCGAAAAGGTTGCTTTCATACAGGATGCTTCAAGATAGATACACGCGATTGAAAAAGTAATAAAATATTAATAATCATATCACTTTGTATGTGGCACGACAAACTGTAATTTTCTAGCACTGAACAAATAAAAGAATCAAGGAAACATCAATAAACAGTCAAACAACACTGTCCTCATTCTGGACTCCGTTGACAATGCACACCTTTCGGCCACATGGTCGCTCTAGTAACGTGACAGTCCCCTCCAATAGCAGGTGCAGAAGTCATTTGTTTATATCGCCATATAATCTGTACATTAAGATATGCTTGGTTTGTGGAACATATAGATTAAGATTTTAAAAAGTTTTTCTCGCGTACTTCATGTCTTTCAGTTAACTCAAAAATGATGTATTTGACAAGGCCCCTGAAGATTTTCAAGAAAGTTTCTCAATCAAGTATAACACTTTCAATTTTTTTGTTTGACTGTTTCCGTATTTTATTAATATTCTTTGATACCTTCATTCTCGCTAAAACTACACGCCTCTTTCGAGGTTTGGTGGGATACCTAACTCAAATGAGAAACTTCATCTAAGTGTACAAATCACATTTATGTTCCGGTCATGCAAAGAGAACAGAAGACTAAAGCTATCAATATCCAACAGCTCTTAAAAACTAACTATCGCTTAACCTGCTGTTTTCTTTTGTCTTGCTCCCCTTGTACCTACAAGGAAATATGCAATAGAACCGTTTCTACACATGTTTGTCTTGATTAACGTGAAGGAGATATAAGAATATAGTATTTAAGAATGGTTTATATACGTAGAGGATCTACCCAAATGTCCGAAGACACTGGTCTCCTTCTACCTGGAAGCGATGGATAACTCCGGGGGTCTTTCCATAGGGCAATACCTGATTTCTTAAAAAGCCCCCCCCCCCCATCGAGAACAACGTCAAGACGGGATGGAAGTGGATACGCCACTTACGCGTGTCAATCCCGCAGGGAAGACTACCGAAAACCTCGGTGGGGCCACCTGGTGATGTAACACAGCTTCTACTAGCTCTGCAGGCTCGTACCCGGGACCTATGAGGCAACCCTCTACCCCTTCCGGGCAGCCGTAGCCTGGCCGGAGGTACCCAATTTCCAGTGGGTGTCGGGAACACACTGCCCCCTCAAGTCCAACCCAACCCGAACATCTTACCCGTCGGGAGGGGCTTGGCAGTTCGGCCCGAGGTTCCTCTAGTAGCGCCAGAGGTACCATGAGTGTTAAGGGTCCGCAGCGCCCGCACCACGGCAGCTGAAGGGCACGGATTCCCTCCCCTACGGGAAAATAGTTTATATGAGAGTGACTAAAGAAATCAATGTGAGTGCACATCTAAGACTTTATGTTCTTCATAGCCTGTCGACAAGTTTAATAACAGTTGTTGATCAAACATCGAAAATTACCATAAATTATAACATTTCTCTGTATCTATGTTTTCATTTTAATGTATGTGATACAACGGATTCATTTTTTTTTAATTTACGTCCTAAAACGTCGTCATATTGGACGAAGAATGAAATGGGTGATATGATTCTTAGAGTTACCCGACATTCGTCTTTAAAGATAAGGGAAAACCCCGGAAAAAGCCTTATCCAGGTAACCCACCCTGACGAGATTCGAACTCGGGACCTCTTGAACGTGAGTCAGACACGCTACCATCTATGCTACCGAGGCAGGCCTTCCAACGTTGTCATATCGGAAGATGAACGAAATAATGTTCAAATGAGCCCATGATACATACAGCTTAGGGTTAACTGACATTCACTTTTCAGGATAAGGGAAAACTTGCTACATTAAGTCATACCGGACGATGAATGAAATGAGTGAAATGATGATTAAATGTGTCCAGGGCACATGGAGCTTAGAGCTACCAGATATTCGTCTTTAAGGATAAGGGAAAACACCGGAAAAGCCTTATGCAGGTAACTCACCCTGACCGAGATTCGAATTCGGGACCTCTTGAACGTGAGGCAGACACGCTACCATTTACGCTACCGAGGTGAGCGAAATGATGTTTAAATGAGTACAGGGTACATAGAGCTTAGAGTTACCAGACATTCAACTTTTAGGATAAGGGAAAACCTCCAACGTTAAGACATATCAGACGATGAATGAAAGATGTTCAAATGAGCGCAAGTTCCATAGAGCTTAGAAGTACCAGACATTTATCTTTCAGAAGAAGGAAGAAACCTTAACCAGATTGTACTCTGTCACAGGACTTCTTGAATGCGAGGCAGACAGCTACCAGCACACTACGGAGTTGGCCGCTCTATATTTATGGATAAATGAAACCTATGTCTGTTTTGTTTATAAATCTTCATATTTTGGTGTGAATCTTTGTAAAACCTCGCTTTGGACCCAATTAAATTAAACTGCAGGCAGGAACCGAATGTACAAGAACAAAAAGGCAGTCGTTGCCGATCTTGGTCAGAAGTTGGCGAAACACATGTGTGCCCATGTTCTAAATCACCTTCCTCGTGTACGCGGTCTACCAGCGGCCATATTTCATCATTGCCTCGACAGTCTCATTGTTTTGGGAACACCATTTTTTACGCGCGAGACCAACAGGTTGTATACAAAGGAGGGGCATATTGCATTCCTTATTGGGCCCCTTAAATATTCCACCGCCGTAAAATGTATCATCTCCTTCGGGGAATGTAAATACTAACCTTCCAATTGCGATGCTCCGATAAACATACATATCAGTCGTCCCAACTATGTGTTTGTGAATTGGTATTTAAAAAATGACAGCAATTGTTTTAAATTCCTCTGCAGCCTTTAACTCCTGTCTGTGTTTACCGGTATCAAATATTTCCAGAACGACTTCCCAACTTAAAAACAACAAAAATCCTTCATGTAGGGTCATGAAAATCATTTACTGTCGAGTTAGGAGCCAAAATTGAAGGCTCAAATGTTTCTGGAAGATTCTTCCTTTTGCAGTTCTTAGGGTGCTTTCTATTTGGTCAAATTCAGTATAAATGCACCCTCTTTAACCAAACATCAACACGGAAAAATACTAAGTAATTCCTACTAAAATGCACTGGCGCATCACCATGTAAAAATCACATTTTTGGATGACGTCTATTAAATCATGCAAATTAAATGAACTGTTATTCCACGAAATATATAGTTAACTGGTAAATATGATTATATCTGAGTCTCTAAACTACAAAAATGCCTGGAATTGGCGTATAATTTGCAACCATCACGAAATTTATTCTTTCACTTGTTATAAATGTCGATTGTATCTCCCTATGCCAAACTGTATGAGGATGTAGAATTATAGGAGGGCTGTTCAATAAAGTGATCATAATTTTTTACGGTCATAATTTTTCGCACTAAATTTCGATCTTATTGTATTCCGTTAGCTTAATGTGAAACAAACCCGCCGTAGTAGTTTCATTGTGGTACTCCTGGTTCCCGCCTGTGAGAACCAGGTAAGTTCAGACATGTTCAGTATCGTCTACCGCTGCAATGGAGGTAACATGCGAGGAACAATATGCGGCTTTGAAATTCTGCTTTCGTCTCAACAAATCTTCAGTTGAGGCCTATACAATGTTACAGGACGCCTATGGAGAGTCTGTTCTTCCCTACAGCACCACAACTCGAAGGTGATTTAAAATGTTTAAAGAGGGAGACAATCAATTTCAAAGGAAGGTGGACCCGGTGCTCCAGTAACTGTTCTTACGGAAGAAAACATCACCACTGCTGCTGCCATTGTGAGAGAGGATCGACGAATTACCTTAAGATCACTTTCTGAAATACTGAACATTGCATTGGGTGCCACATTTCCGTGAAGCAGGCTGGATGCTGCACCACGATAATGTGCGGCCGCATATTGCCAATGTTGATACTGAATATCTTGCAAAAATCAACGTGAAGTGCATGCCTCACCCTCCCTGTAGTCCAGATTTAGTCCCATGTGATCTTTTTCTATTCCCTAACTTGAAGAAACGCCTTCGTGGGAGGCATTATCCGTCATCAGAAGCAGTGGTGAAGGCTGCGGAGCCGAGTTTGAAGGATATCTCTAAAATAGCTTCCAGCATGTCTTTGAAGACTGACTGAAACTCTGGGACAAGTGCATCGCATTCAGGGGAGACTATTTTGAGAAGAACCATCAAAATAATGAGGATGAGTAAAGGTACGTTGAAAAAAAAAATGTAATCGTTCTTTATTGAACAGCCCTCGTAACACTTCTTATCGATTATTTAAATACTAATAACTATATAGCTTAAAATGAATGTTTCTATAATAAAAATGAGAAGCATAATTTGCCATGAATCCCTAAAATGTTTATCGGGTAATAGCCTTGAAGCTTCCGCCAACTGTGGTAACTCGAACACAGAATTTCGACACTATCTATAATCTGTAAAATACTTGTACAGTATAAACGACTGTAAGGGTATAAGATAGAAAAGACGGGGCAATTCATGAATTGGAGATAAATGTCAATAAAGGGACGTATAGCCACTGGTAGAGCATGGAGAACTGGGAGAGAAGGGAGCTGCAAGATAGAGGTGAAAAAGAAAAAGAATATCTGTGCAAAATAACAAGAGTGGACTTGCGGTTTCTATTGCTTAGTCTATGAAAAAGTTGCGTGTGCATTAACAAAATGGATTATGCAATTGCCTGCTTCCGTGGTCAGGTGGTAGCGTATCTGCATCATAATCAAGAGGTCTTGAGTCAGTGTGCGTTATCTAGATAAAGGTTTCTAAGGGTTTTCTCTTATCCTGAAACATGAATATTACTAACTCTAAACTCTGTTGATCCTGGGCTCATTTGGGCATTATTTCATTCACCGTCCGATATGACTTAACGTTTGAGCACGTTAAGGAAAAAAATGCAATTAATACAAAAAAGATTACTTCTGTCGAGATTAAATTACTCACAAGTATATTTGTGCCCAGAATTATTTCACATTGAACAAAAAATGGCTTATTTAACAGATGCCAATGTTTATTCACGATAACAAGCTGTTGTGAACCACAGAAAGAAGTTCAAATTGTCAAACACCTCATTAGATGACTTCTGGAAAAGTGAAAACTTGCAACATGGAATATTCGGTGACGGTTATCGTTTCGAAAAAGTTCTTCATATAACATTTTTATTTTAATTAGTTCTACAATTTTGTCTGTTGTGAAGGTTTATCTTTTTCATACAACATTATACAGAATTCAATTTAAAAAACAAAAGGCAAATTAGGATAATCAAAGGAAATTAAAAATATACGAAATGTTACGGAAACTTTTGAGATAATATAAAATAAGCCTACATTTTCCATGGAAAAAGTAATTTTGGTGGAGGAATATGTTTGAAAATATTTGTTTCCTGGTTGGAAATCACTGGATATAAATGCAAAGTTCGGAATTTTTTTGTTGTTGTTGTAATTTACGTCCTCCAACGTTAAGTCAGATGAATGGAATGGGTGAAATGATGCTGAAATTTGCCCAGGATCCATAGAGCCCAGAGCTACCCGACATTCATCTTTCAGGATAAGGGAAAACCCCGGAAAAAAACCTTATCCAGGTAACTCACCCTGACCGAGATTCGAACTTGGGTCCCTTTGAACGTGAGGCAGACACCTACCACCACGCTACCAAGGCGGACCCAGGTGTGGGTGAGGACGGAGTTACATCTGACTGTAGTTGCGTAGATTCGTTGTTTCAGAGAAGAGTAAATTATTAAAATAAATTGATACATTTGCTCTATAGAATAGCTACACATACTCAAAGTCAACATAATATAAAAGTAACTAAAAATACTGATAAAATATTCAAATAGTTTGAAAGTGGTTTCCAAAGAGCCTATGAAATCAACGGACGACGTAAGTGGCAGAGACGTGCAGATTTCCCTGACAGTTACTAGCTTGGCCATTGGACCGCAAAGTACTCAGAGTGACCTGCCCAATCTGCTAGAGGATAGCTCAGCTTTCCCTTCAGCGGGAACCGGGGAAACCTCGATCCAACAGTGGAGGCTCAAACAGTCACTTTCTGGCAGAGCCGAGGAGTTCCAACATGTGAGATTCTGCACCACTTCTCACCGCCGACTTAGCCGTCCTTTAACACGAAGGAGGTACACGAAACCTTGAAATTGAATTTTTCAATTTCAGTTATCTATGTATTTCGCTGTTTCTTGTATATCGACTCCAACATAGGGTAGAACAAGATGGCTATAATAATCTGTAGTGCCAGTTGTGTTTATGAGGCCGATAACCATCAGTCAGAATGGTCACATCGGGAGCAGGAATATAAAAACCTCTTGCTACCGTACCGTGTGCACAGGTCATAAATTATTTCTTTTTTTAAAAAAAATAAAAATGCCTTACATCTTCCACCGAGCCGTGTAAACTTTCGCTTTTATGTACCCATAGCCATTATCTGTCTGAAATCTTATCACGAACAACATTCGGAATGTGACATTCACGGCTGAAATTTACCTCGCAACATGGTATACGTGGAAGAAAACTGTCACACGACATTCTCTATGCATTGTTTCATAACGGTTATCTATTTATTATGCATTTAATGTATTTTTAAAATTTACGTCCTCCAACTTTAAGTCATATCAGACGATGATTCAAATGGTTTGCAAACGAGTACAAGATCCCTAGAGCTTAGAGTTACCAGAAATTCGTATTTCAGGAATAAGGGAAACCCTTGGAAGAAACCTTATCCTGATAACTTACCCTGATGGAGATTCGAGCTCGGAATCTCTTGACACGCTGCCACTACACCAAAAAGGCCGGCATGTATATGCATGTAGTTACGAGGATCGTTTGATAAGTCTGGTAAGTTTCCATGAAGGGATAAAAAATTTTGTTACGGTATTGTGGGTGGTGAGCTTGATTAGTCAAAATATTATACAAAATATTTAAGTATGCTACAATATACAGTTCATTTTTGACAGCCACCTGAACTGGTCACTGTGATAGCTGTACTTAAAAATAGAAAAAAGGGGAGTTCCGTGCTGTTATTGAACATTTTCACTTGAAGGACTGGACTGCCGCACAAGTCAAAATTGAATGGATGAGTTCACGCGGACTCTATACCAACATTGAAGACCATCTACTTTTGGATCAATGAATTTAAACGTAGTCGTTGACGCACCAAAAATGAATCACGCTCTGATCACCCAATTGAAGTAACCACACAGGACTCCATTGAAAAAATTCACAATCTGATTATGTATGACCGCCGAATTCAAGTTCATGAGATTTCTGAGGTTGTAAGCATCTCCACTGAATGAGTGCACAATATTCTGAACGAAAGATGGTA